>CM031597.1:57668664-57678664 GCA_018398815.1 Conus ventricosus | reverse complement strand
AGGGTTCTGGCTGAGGTGTGGGAGATAGGTGAGGCGGGGAGATAGGTCCACTAAACGGGTGGACCTCTCTGGGGTTGGGAGACCTGCATGGAGATCGTGTCGAAACTCATGCCTAGAAAGGAGAACAGCTGACTGGGGTTGAGTTCGCACTTGCTGGGTGTTGGTGACAAACCCTGGTGAGGAACACAGCGCAGAAGATGGGATGTGTGGGCTTGGCACTGGGCCCGGAGGGGCCAGGACGAGCCAGTTGTCGAGATACACCAGGAGGCGAATGTCCTCCTGTCTGGCCAGGGAGGCCATCTCCCTGACTACCTCATGAAGAGAAAGGTGCCAGGGAGAGGCCGAAGTGGAGCGCCTTGAACTGAACACCCGACCCTGCCAGACGAACCGAAGGTATCGTCTAGGATGGGTGCATAAGGATCTGATGAAAGTAAGCGTCCTCAGATCTATTGAGTGGCCCAATCCTGATGGTGGATGGAGTCTCGATCTGAGTCGGAGTCTCCATCTTGAATTTGGTGGATCTGAGGAACTTGTTGAGGAGAGAGGTCGAGGAATGGGCCTCCATCCTCCTGAGGGTTTGGGGACCACAAAGAGGTGGCAGTAAAACCCGGGGTTGGAATGGGATATCTCTGTGATGGCCTCTTTTTGAAGGAGTTCCTCGACTTCCCGACGAAGCGCCTCCGCCTGACACACAGCCACTATCCATGGGCTGAGGCCCATACGTCTCCACTGGTGGGCATGCCGGGACAGGCTGCCTGCCAGAGAGGCCGAGGGGTCAGGGGGTAGCGAGGTTTCTGCCTGTTCCTGCTCCCCCCCGTAGGTGAGTCTGCCAGTCACCTCCGAGGCCGAGCCTGTTGGCCGAAGCGAAAATTCTGTTGGGGAAGTTTCGGCTTCGGCCTATAGGCGGTATTAGGGTGCTTGGCAGGCCGTGCGGTGCGAGATGGTGCCTGCTTGGGATAGGGCTGGGGTCTGGAGCGGGGGGTGGTGGAACGAGAGGAGGGTCTAGCAGGGTGAGGCTGGCGAGGGGGCCGGCCGCAAACGCCGCCGCCTGCCTGCGCTCTTCGACTGAGTGGGTAATGACAGCAGTCAAATAGTCGCCGAAGAGCAACTGCTCCTGACATGGGATGCACCGCAAGGCTGCCTTAAGCGCTGGGGAGAGATTAGACTGTGACAGCACAGCATCTCTAACGGCCAGTAAGCAGTTATAGTGGCTCCTAGCTGCGCTGTCCGCAGCAGCCGAAAGGTGATGCGCCATCTCGTTAATGAGGAATCGCATCAGGGGGTCGCCAAACAAGCGGAGAATCTGTCTCATGGTGTGACTCAGAATCGTGAGCGTCTGAGGACACACAGCGCTGTCCTCCTCTGACCAGAGCTCCTCCGCTCGCTGCAAGAGCATGTCGAGGAAGACATGCCCAGCAGCGGTGTGAAGGATCCCCGTTCTGGCTATACGGTCCTACTCCTCCAGGTTCTTGATAGAAATGGTGGTGGAGGTAGGGGGGGACAGGTTGGGAGTAAGCCGGCAGTCTGCCAGGGAAAATGTTAATTTCCCTGGTGACTGGATTGGAGGAGAAAAGTGAGAAGATGTGGGCCTGCCGCGGGTCCCTGAGGAAGGTGCCTACCGGGACCGCGTTAGGGGCCAAGAGGAATTCAATCCCTGGTGGAGGGGCGGCCTGGGCACCCCTGGCAAAAGTTACCAAGACTCTCCCACAGGGTGCTAAGGGTCTGAGGTGCGACGATCTTTGGCCAAGATCACTGGGCTGGGGGTGGCCCGGCATACCTGGTGAAAGAAAGAATCTTGTCGGGAGGGGGCGGCTCCCTCATGACAAGTTCAGGGTGCCACCGCTCAACGATGGACACGTCGCCAGACAGGGGGAGGACTCCTCAACCCCATCCTCAGACTGTGGGGGATAGGGTTCCTGGAGAAGGTGCGATGATCCTTCTCCAGGAGGCAACGGCAGGGGTGTGTGGGGGTCCTGCCCTAGCTGAGTAGTGGGAGAATGCGAGGGCAGGTCCCTGGTGGCCCCATGATCAGCGGGCAGACTATGGGGGGAACGCCGATCGGACAGTGCCCGAGAGGGAGGGAGACCAAGGTCGAGCCAGCTTGAGGAGGCTGGATGCTACATCCAACCGTGGAGCTGGTCATGTTGCATGTCGCATCTGAGCCACTGGTCCCTCTCGGGGGCATCGAGCCACCGGTCCCCGAGGAGTACGGTGGGCTGTGGCGGCCCTGGGGCAGGATTTCCTCGGGGACCAGGGTAACCTGAGACACCGGTGGGGGTGGGGTGGGGGGGTGGTAGCGAGAGAGCTTGGTCTGTCGTACCCGCCCCGGGGAGTGCACTGCCTCCTGCACCTCCCTGGTGGGATCCATGCCGGCCCCCTGTGTAACAGGGAGGTGCGGTGGGGGGCATGGCAATCGAGCCCCCTACCCGCATGAACGCGGATTAGGATGGCTGCAGTGACGTGGCCACTTCCTGGGTTGGATCGGGTAGGTTATCCGTGGTCCCGCGGGTCGACCCTACCCCCAGAGGAACGGGACCGCGGACGTTGCCCAAATGGGGAGCGGAAGAAGTCCGCTCCCCAAAGTCCTGTACCCCTAGGGGGAATCGACAAGCGGGTCCTCCGGGGTAGTGAGCAACTTCCGAACAGTGGAGTGGCTCGACCCGTCGTTGCCCTTCACCATGTTGGGCTATGGTGGCAGAACAATCACGAAACACACGACCACAAAGTGGAGACCAGCCGGTGGATCGAGGGATAGTAAATAAACTCGATCGACCTTGAGATAAGCACTGTAAATAAGCACCGCTAATACTCAATCGTGAGAAGTGACTGATCAAATTACTCGGGGATCGAGAAATCGGGTGGAAAACTCGATCATCCCATGGTGGGAACAGTAACAATCAGTACTATTAGCCCGAAAAGGAGTCGATCGTACTAGAACAAGGGGGTGGGGGGCGGGCAAACGTGGAGGAGAAAATTCCAAACCCCGCAAACCCCCGGGCCGATGTACGGGGACCGGGGTTTGGGGCAAAGGGGAGACGCCCGCGAAGGGGAAAGAGGGCGGCCCAACGCCCGGGCGAGTGAAAGATCGTCAAAAATTTTTCCGAGAGGAGCCGAGAGAAAGCGAAAACGCGCCCACGGAACCGATAAAAGGGTTGGGTGTGAGGGGTGAGTTTCCCTTGGGGAACGGGTTTTCCCAATCCCGGCAACGAAGTCCCAAATTGTGAATGGGTCTGAAAAAAAAGTCGCGAGCAAAAACCGACGAGAGGAAAAAAACAATAAAAACACCGAACCGAAAGAGTGGGAAAAAGAAATAAAACACCCAATTAAACCCCACACGGCAGAGTCCCAGGTTTTAGCGCAAGCCAAACGAACAATAAAAAGCAAACCAAAAACAATCTTTACAAAACGGCAAAAGTAAAAGGGGAGACAACACAAACTTATTTGCTTAGGTGCAGGGGCCAAAAGAAATGAGGGAAAGGGAGCGGACACCGGCTTCTTTACGGGGAAGGAGGGGGCTCAAAATGAAAGTCTATTTCTGCATTTCCACAAAAAATCGGCCTGGCAAACTGACTAACTGCCGGAATGCAGGCTAATGGTTAGTATAGCCCCCAAAAAAATGTTAGAAGAAAAAAAGCCAGAAAAACGAATGTAACTGAAAGAAAAAAAGGTCATTAAATAGGAAAACTAAAACAGTAAAAAAAGGAAAACACAGACAAAAGAACAAAAGATCCCAAATGAACAATCTCTAACATGAAAAAAAAAATGCACACCATACTACCCCAATTCCATCTTGCTAAAACCCTTTCGCCCACTAGTCATCCACCGGGGGTTTTCTGTGAAACCTTGACAAAACCCTGGTACAGAAAAGCAATACCACTTTTATGTCCCCTCCCCAGTTTACCTATATTTTTGTTTATGTCAGCTGTGGTGAAAAAAGGGGGTCAAATTTCCCTTCCCAAACCCGCTCCCCTGTCCTGTCGCTGAGGACAAGTTGTCATTGCTTCACCACTGAGTTGGAATTGTCCGAACTTCAGGCTTTAACACAAACAACAGTACTTCTCAGTATACAGTGTCTGAAAAAAAAAGAAGCGTAACAGACTCTGCCATTTCCCTTCCCCCCCCTGTCAACCTACCCCTCCCACTCCAACATCACTTTACGCGATGCCTGAGCAAAACAGCGATGAACAAGGGGTGGGGTGCTCATGGGGCTCAAATTTACGTTGACTGAAACATCCGTAAAAGCTATCTCCGCCCTCCTTTAAAAACGGGACAGGGGGAAAGGTGATGAAGCATTCTGGGAGCTCAAGCCACCCCCCTGCGTTTGTCTGCCCCCCGTGAGGTCAGGCCAGTTGTTGTGGGAAGAACCATCATTCGCACACACACAAAAAAAAAATTTAAAAAATTTTTCATCCTACTTCTACCCAACCCGCACAATTTTAAATTTTGGGTTTTAAAGAATAACTCTTTCAAGTGGGGGTGCATCTCACACTTTACTGTAAAAAACAAAGTACACATGTACACTAAAAACACATTCATAGCAAACAAAAAGATTTTGGGCCAACACACACACCACACACACAAACCCCACACACACACACACCACACACACACCACACCTTTATCACAGCAGTTTTTCATGTTCACAATTTCTTACAGGTTAAAAAGTTTGTAATAGTAAACACACAGTACATATTTAAATCTAAAATTTTTCGTTTCATTTTTAGAAAAAAAGAACCCTCAAAGTGATGAGAAAAACTATTTAAAAAAATCGATAGAAAACAAAACTTTTTTTTAATGAAACAATTGTTGCAATAAGTCAAATCATTTCCTACCAGTCACAGAAACAGCTGGAGCAGACTGCAACACCGACAAATTCTGACTGGTCCCTACATGCAAGGTTGATGCCTCCTCCTCCACAGACATCCCGCTAGAGTTGCAGAGTGCTGACAGTGAGAAACCAGGTGCCACTCCCAGATCCACAGCTCCTGTGCTGATATCTACACCACCTCCATCACTCTGTCTCAGCAGGCTATGATCACTGTCACACAGAATGAAAAAAGCCAGCTTGAACCTGGTGAAGACAATTCATGAACTTTTTTCCTCCAAATATACGAAGGTTGTTGCGTTTTTAATGTACATTTTTTACTTTTTTTTTACACACACACACACACACACACACACACACACACACACGCACACACACACACACACACAGAGCAAGTAAAGAAGAGCAAGATTTCTCTCCTGATTTATACTACAAACTGCTGCCTCAGTAAAATGCTTGGAATGACTCTGATTACAAATCTGGAAGGACACAAACGTTTAAACAAAATCAGGTGTGTAGCCCTGTTATCATATGAAAAACGCAAACCTTCAACATTCAACTACAAAGTGCTGCAAGTCCTCCCAGTATAGCAGTGACTCTTGGCAGTCTTGTATCATGTGATTAAGCAGTTATATCTTTATTAGTACTTGCCTGCCACCAGCCACTATGGCAAGTGGTTAGCATCACAGATTCCTGGCTGGGAGGTCATGGATTCGATTTCCATCAGAGCTATTTATTTGCGGTATTTTTCTACCACGACAAGCTCTTACCCAGAGT
This sequence comes from Conus ventricosus, assembly GCA_018398815.1. Lineage (NCBI taxonomy): Eukaryota > Metazoa > Mollusca > Gastropoda > Neogastropoda > Conidae > Conus > Conus ventricosus. The sequence goes on along the minus strand of CM031597.1, from coordinate 57,673,062 downwards.
TCAGTTTGCCATGTGCTCTAGTGGAGAAACTGGGACAACACAGTATAGTTTCATCAACTCAGTGGATGCATCTCTATGAGTGTTGCTCGAATCTCCTGACCAGCACTGCAGGTATCTCTATCTCTTGGGCCGAGTTGATACAGGGATCTTTATCATCCTCATCAATCAGCATAAAAACATGTCTCAAATTCTGTGGCCTTTCCAACCCTGTTCTCATGGTGACCCTGTCATGTGACGTAGCCTCACTTCAAAGCATGTGACGCTCCATCACATGTAGTTAGTTATATGAATCATTTCCCCATGCCACTACTAAAAAGGAAGAATATTCATGTGGCTTGACTAGTGTAGCGGGCGTCCCCAAATAATGGTGAGAATGACTCATTAAAGAAACAACAGTGGTCATTGGGTGAAAGTGACCACTGAGAGATAGTTTAATTAATAAGGGCTGGTAAGGTGCTGGTCATGTGTTTTGAACACTGAGTATGCACTCACTAGGAGGAGGGAGGAAAGAATCAGTTTTAGCCCAGCAGATGGCCTAGAGACTCGAACCTGTCAGGACGCTGGTCCTCACTGCTGACCAGTCATTACCAGGTGAGCCATAGATAGTTGGGGAAAGCTACAGGGGAAAACCTAAAGAAAAGAGAAAGAAAGAATTCATGATTAAATTGGGAAGCAGGTTACTTACACGAACCTTATTCGTGTTTCAGCCCTTCGCCCTTCACCTTTCACCCCGTGAGGTGGTTAAAGATGGCCATGGTGTGGGGAACACACCGGTAGTTCAGCCCCAACAATTAAAGACTCCAGGGAGAGGAGTTGGAACTCATCATCTCTCCAGTGACAGGAGAAGTCAAGGGAGAGGAGTCGGAACTCATATCTCCAGTGACGGGAGAACTCAAGGGGGCGACACGATTTCTGTGAGAGACAGGGAATCATGACAGTTTGGGGGCGAGTCTCATCTCTGATGCGGTATGACATCAATGATTACAGGAGTTATTTATTCTCCTGGTCTGGATTTTGGACTAATGTAATGTGAAGGCCATGACTTTATAGAATCTTGAATGAATTAGTTTATCTCTCAGTGTAAAGAGAGATACATGTATAAAATCTGTTTATAACTTGTTTGATGTGATTTAGTAAAGTGTTTTTCCCTGAAGGAGAGGGGGAGAAGAAAAAAACATTCGGTAGTGCGCCTTTTGGTTGATTGGAAAGATTGCGTGTGCGTATGGAGTAAATGCTGTCATGAATGCGTGTGTGCAAAAGTGACAGTGTGACAGTGGTGACCCCGACGTAGCTGCCGTTTTGTTTCCCCTGGAAAAAAAAGAAAAGAAAAAAAAAGAAGAAAGATTTCTATTTGTACCCTCAGAGGAAAGATTTCTGTTTGTGTCCTCGGGGTTTAGAAAAAAAAGAAGATATATTTTCATTTAAAAAAAAAAAAAAGATTTTGATTTGTACCCTCAAGGGTTTGAGGGAAGGGGAAAAAAGAAAGTTTAATTATTTATTGTGTACTTGCATTTGTTTGTTTTTTCTGTTTATGTGTGTGAGTGAGTTTATTTTCAGTACGAGTGAGGACTTCTCTCTTATTTCTGACTCTGAGTTTTGCTAGTGTTTTTTGTTTGTTTGTTGATTCCATATTTTGTCCTTTTCCCCGATCGGTGAGCCCCACCGCTTCTCGCTACATTAAGCAGTTAGTTCAAGAGTGGGAGCAGCCGTGATCGCCCTTATTAGGTTATTTTGTTGTGTGTTTTTTTCTTTCTCTGTCCTATCGTTTCATTCCAAGTAGTCCCCTTTTCCCAGAGTTTGAACCGACCTTGTCTCCTTCAACAGGACAGAGGTTGACAAGTGCAGGGAAGACTCCTCCTAATAAATTCTTCTATTGTTTTTTTTTGGTGTTGTGAGATTTGCGTTTGGGTGAATGTACATATATTTATTGATTGTTTATCATTTTGTATTGTAGTGTTGTGTATACTGTGCATGATTTGTTTTCCCGTCTCCAGTTTCACGGGAGACAGTGACCACTAGGGTGCTGTCTGAGGGCTTCTTTTTCTGTTCTTGATTTCATCTCACTGTTCCGATCCTGTATATTCTTTCATTTCCTTTTCACCCCCTTTTTCAAAATCTCTACACTTCTTTACAATAAGCGCCTATCTAGTTTTCTTTCAACATTTTCATCTTTTAGGTAGGATTTCCGCTAGTTTGTGTTTCTTCCCCTCTTTTTAATTGTTTGTGCTTCCATTTGTTTTGTAAATTTATATTCATTTTTTGTATAAGGCGATACATTTGTTTTGCAAATTCATTTGAAATTAAGTAAGAAAGACTGACAACAAGAACATTTAAGAACTAAAACTTTATAAAGAATTTATTTCCAGAAAACTTTATTGTGTTTTTTTCCTTTCTTAGGAAAAAACAGATTAGCATTGAACGTCATTTTTTTTTAAATTACAAATTGATACCTGTTTTCGAAAACAAAATACTTCTGGAAAAATACATTCCTTGTGTTTCATATCTACCTTGTTTTAGTAAGCTGTTTTCTGTTTACACCGGAAATTGAATTCTTTATTTGTATATACTATAATTACATTTTTTGTGAAACATAAAGCGCCATCATATATCGCCTTATTTTTTATTCCTACTTAGAAATTGTTTTGTGTTTATATCTGTTGACGGTTCATTATGGATGATTTTGATAAATATGTTCAACAAGCGGAACGCTTGGGTTTTGATGGAGAAAAACTTACCAACTATGTGCAACAATGCATAGATAGGGCAGACAGGCTAAGAGAGAGAGAAGAAAATCAAAGAAACTAGAAAGTGAAGAAAATCAAAGGAAACTAGAAAGAGAAGATAATCTAAGGAAACTAGAGTTTGAAGAAAGAAGACTACAGAGGGAAGCTGAAGTTGAAGAAAAAAGATTACAGAGGGAAGCTGAAGAAAAAAGACTACAGAGGGAAGCTGACGATAAAGAACGTCAATTTAAGTTGAGGCAGTTAGAACTAGAGACTGATGCTGAAATTAAAAGATTACAGGCATCGAGAGAACCTCCACCAGTTCCACCAGTCGGTTCCGTAAGCGCGCCTCAACCAAAAACAGCATATATTCCAAAGTTACCGCCTTTCGAGAAAAAAACGGATGACATCGATAGTTTTCTTTTCCGCTTTGAAAGTCACGCAACGTCTTGTGGTTGGCCAAAGGAAAAGTGGACATTGTATATTGCGTCGTTGTTTAAGGGTAGCGCTTTGGCACTGTACCACACACACTCGCGGCGAAACAAAATTTAACTTGGATCAGTTGAAAGAAGAACTCCTCAAGAAATTTCAATGTTCTGCCGATCGTTTTCGCGAACGTTTCCGTTCTGTGCGCCCTGACAAAGGAGAATCGTTTCCGTCGTTTCTAATTCGTATGAGTCATTGTTTAGATCGATGGATCGATTTATCAAAAACGAACAAAACTTTTCAATCACTGCGAGATCTCCTTCTTAGAGAACAACTTTTCCAGAGCGTGAGCAAAGATCTGGCCACTTTCCTTAAAGAAAGGCAATTTGAAAGCGTTGAGGAAATGTGTCAGATGGCTGATCAGTATTGTATCGCTCACCCAGATAAGGGCGTGGCTAGGAAAGGAGAATTTTCCATCTTTGAGTCTCATGCGTCATGTACTATCCCATCGGGACAGGGAAATTACAGAAAAGGAAATCGTGGGTCATTTCTGAGTCCTCAAGGATATGCTTATCCTAGGAACGGACAGGGATCTTTCCGCGGTTCGAGTGACTTTCCGCCGGAAAAACCCGTTGCTCCTCAGCAAACGTTCCGAGGTCGTGGACAACGACCACCGCGTAGACCTTTTGGGCCAGTTCGTGGACAGAACAGAAGTTCACAAAATCAGTCAGCTGCCGATCAGACAATGCGATGTTTCTTTTGTGATGGCAAGTTCCATTTGAAAAAGAATTGCCCTTTCAAACCAAATGATTCAAAATCCGCATTAGTCTCCACTGATTGTGAAGAAGGCCTTGTTTTGGCACCAGATCAATTGGTTGATGGACTGGTGTTAGAAAACGGAGCCATCAACGGATTGCAGGCTTCGGTTTTGCGAGACACTGGGTGCACCACCACTGGTGTAAGAAAATCTTTCGTGCTTCAAAACCAGTATCTCAACACTGTCCAAAAGTGTAGGTCGTTTGGCGGCAAGATTGAAACGTTTCCGCTGGCGAAAATTTCGGTCGATACACCGTACTACTCCGGATTTCTTACCGCCTGTGTTATCGATAACCCAGTCTGCGACTTGATCTTGGGCAATTTGCCAGGTGTCGCTACAGTACATGGTGGTGCTGGAGGATCGTTTGTTCCTTGTTTTGTGAGTACCAGATCAGACATCATAAAGCAGGGAAAGGCTACAAAGCCGCTAAAA
>CM031597.1:57652821-57668564 GCA_018398815.1 Conus ventricosus | reverse complement strand
ACTTAGACATAACACTGGATCTCAACAACCATATATATAAACCATACAAGAAACCCAACGATACACCTCTTTATGTACACACCAAAAGTAACCATCCACCATCTGTATTAAAGACCATACCCCATGGCATAAACAAGAGACTATCAAACCTGTCATGCAATGAGAGAGTGTTCAACAATGCAGCAGTGGAATACCAGGAGGCACTACAAACAAGTGGATACAATTACAAACTACAATACAACCCGGACAACAACACAAATAAAAGCAAGAAAAATAGGAAAAGAAAAATCATATGGTATAACCCCCCATACGACGGGAAACTCAAAACAAACATAGGGAAAGAATTCTTCAAAATCCTAGCAACTTCATTTCCAAAAGAGCACAAACTGTCCAAAATATTTAACAAAAACACTGTCAAACTATCGTACTCATGTATGCCCAACCTCAAAAACCTGACTGACGCATCCAACAAAATGAAAATCAACACAGCAAAGAAGGGTGAAGAAACGAAATCTTGCAATTGCACGAGAAAGGAGCAGTGCCCACTAAACAATAAATGTCTCCACAAAAACATTGTATACCAGGCTACTGTAACATCAGAAAATGAAAAAGAAACATACATAGGGATCACTGAAAACCACTTCAAAACCAGATATGCAAACCACAAACAGTCATTCAATAAAGAAAAATATAAAAACCAAACAGAACTGAGCAAATATATCTGGAAACTTAAAGACGCAAAAACAAGCTACAATATATCCTGGAAAATCATAAAAAGAGCATCACCATACAGCAATGTTTCAAAAAGGTGCAACCTATGTTTAACTGAAAAATGGTTAATACTATGCAAACCACACTTAGCAACTTTAAACACCAAAACAGAAATAGTAAACAACTGCAGGCATAAATGGAAATCGTTGTTAGTGAACACACCCAAAATAAAAACCTAAAAGCCCCCAAAAACACAGTGCAGCCAACCCGCACGTGCAAACAACCGCAAACGGGAACCCACACGCTATATAACATCGGCGGTGGGCAACCAAAAACATCCTGATGACAGCGCAGCACGCTCGAAACAAATTTGTAGAGTTTTAACCTCGAGTTTTAACCTTCCTTTTTAACATCATTGACAAATGTTGCTCCCCAAGGGGTCGAGCACTTTTAAAATCATTTTAGGCTCTTTGGTTATATTCATATATATATATATATATATATATATGTCTTTCCATGCATGCTCACACACGCACACACACTTTCTCTCTCTCTCTCTCTGTTTCTCTTTCTCTCTCGCACAAACATGCAATAATGCTCACATGCACACACACAGATAAACGCACATTCATGCGGCCGCCTGTGCACAGTTATTCACCGAGAAACAAAAACAACGAACAACCGTTTGACGCAAGTAGCAAGACTCTCATCTCATAGAAGTCAAATTTGCATGACGTACCAAGGTCTTACTTCCTCGAGAAAAACCATGGGTTACTGTACACCCACGGCGTACGGCGAGGGTTAGTTCCTACACAAAAACCATGGGTTACTGTACACCCGCGGCGTACGGCGAGGGGTTAGCTCCTATACAAAAACCATGGGTTACTGTACACCCACGGCGTACGGCGAGGGGTTATTCCTTCTTAGAAAGCATGGGTTTCTGCACACCCACGAAGTACAGCGCGCAAAATTTTAGGCGACGTACGGGAAAGGTTAATTAATTAGTGGCGGTGGGCGCCACAGTCTGAATAAGTCAGCCGGTCGACTGAGTAACCGTTCAGTGACGTGGGCCACAAGGCGAGCCTATCAGTGTTTACGCAGCTTCTCGGCTTACTGTACTTTCGCGGGCACACGCTGTCCTGAATTTGACGGAAGGCAATCGCGCGCGAAGCTTGTGGTGTGCTCAGCTTTGATCACTGACCGCGGCACGTTTTGGGGTTTGCCTGATTTTGTAGTGCGTCCCGCAGGACTCGCTACACGTTTTGTCAGTGCGTCCTTTTCGCTCATAGTGCGTCATGGACGCACATATGTGCGTCATTGGGAGCCCTGCACAAGCAAACCAGGATATTCATTCATACAATCCACATGCGCTCGATCATGTAGAGGATGTACACACTAACAAACGCACGAGCATAACAACGAAGATGCAGCACCAAACAAACGTCTTCACTCTGGCCACCGCGGGTCAAAACATTCCAATACTTACCAGCAAGACCCCCTCAGAATTATGAGAAAGATCTTGTGTGGACTTTGTGGTGCACCACGATAACAATAATAGTAATCTGATGAAAATAACTATTCTTTCTTTTTTTTTTTTCCCTTTCTCTTCTTTCTGATCTTGCATAGTGAACACGTCAACATGCTGGAAGTCGATTCTCCAGAATGATTACCTATACAAAGACTTACAATGCCGGGTGATCAAGACAAAAAGAAAACATCGTCTGCTGTAAAACAGCAGGCCTAATAGAGAAATGTGTGCACTACAACGCAGATGCCGAATCACCCAAATGAATGACGTTACAGTGAAGCGGGGTTGTGTTCTTGCTCCCATCCTGTTCAGCCTCATGTTCTTGGCTATGTCCCTCCGGGGGTTGCGACCTTGTCGTGGTCGGAGGGCTTGCGCGGTCCAGTGATCCCTTAGGCTTTGCTGGCGGGGGCATCAATACTTAAAGATAGGCTGGTTTTTTTAAACTGCTTCTAGGTCCGAGAAGCCAAGATGCTGTCTGGCCTAAGCGTAACGTGGTAAGGAGTTGATGCCCCTGGTAGGGCTTCCCATGTCAGATAGGCTAAGGGTGAGGATCCTGACTAAGAGTAACCCGCCTTTCTCCTTTTCTTGTTTTCTGCCTTTATTTGGCCCTTTTCTATCTTCGTCTCCCCTTCAAGTCTTCTTTTGCACATCCTTTTCTCTCTGTGGTCTCCTTAAGATCCGCCGTGTTTGCCGTGCGGTGCGACCTGTGTCGGAGGGGAATGAGATCCTGGTGATTGAGAGGGCCAGTGCCTGAGGAGGCCGGTGCTCTCAACACATCACTTTGGCTCGGACCTCTCCTAGACAGGGAGTACACTTTGGCCCGGGTGTACTAATCGGCTCCCCTTTTTGGGGCTGGGTCAAGACAGGCAGTTCCCCTGCTGGCCATGTGAACCCCTGCAGTGCTCAGCTCTCTGTTCCCGGGAGTTGAGCATGATCAGGGGGGATAGGGTTGGTAGTTTCTGTTTGTCGTATATCTCTCCCGAAGCCTGGAAGGGGTCAAGACATTGGTTTCTTGGCCCTGGCCCCTTAGTTGGACTCCAAGGTGGGTGGGTAAGGGAGAGATGAAGCATAATAAACACAATATGGCTTTTTCCAAAAACATTCCCCCCAAAAGGAAGAGGAAGGCAGCATCCCCTATTTCAGGGGATTGTCAAACAGACAGTGATTCGATACAGAGGTTAGACAGAAGACAGGTTTCTGGGCTTCCTGGCTCGTGATGGAGGGGACGGAGCAGGAAAGACCCCTTTCAGCTCTGAGCCCTTTTGCCATACAAAAGGGCTTTCAAGGTATAGCAGGTGACCCTCGGTCCATCAAGAGGTTGAGAAATGGCTCGTTTTTAATTCAATGCAAATCACAAAAAACAGTCTGAACAGCTGCTAAAGGCAACTAAACTAGTGGACAGGGAGATCAGGGTAACTCCCCACAAACAGTTAAATTCATCGAAAGGCGTGATTCGCTGCCGGGATTTATCAGGTGTCTCAGAGGCAGAAATCAAAACGGAGCTGGCATCCCAGGGGGGTGACGGAGGTGCGCAGGGTGACTGTAAAGAAGGGTGCAGAAAGAGTGGCTACCAACACCCTCTTTCTGACATTCTGCAACCCTGTGCTGCCTCCGGTCATCAAAGTCGGCTACCTGAATGTCCGGGTTCAGTTATATGTTCCATCCCCGTTGAGGTGCTTCAGGTGCCAGAAGTTTTGGCCATGTCAGGGACCGCTGTTCAGGGCAAGAGGTATGCGGTGTCTGCTGCAAGGCAACCCATGATGGGCCGTGTCAAGATCCGGCACATTGTGCTAACTGCGGTGGCGACCATCCCTCCTCTTCACGAAACTGTCCTCTTTGGATTCAGGAATCCGCCATTCAAAGAATAAAAACTGAAAAGAAAATTTCCTTTTTTGAGGCCCGCAAGCAGGTTGTGGGCAGTCAGACGCCGACAGCCTCTTCCTATGCTTCGGCTGTAAAGAAGTTCCCACAGTTCTCACTCGATCAGTCTGCTGTCAGACTGATGACTTCACGTTTTCGAAGACACTGCAAGGAAGAACTGTCAACTCTGGTGGAAGCAGGTCCACCACCTTCCAACCCAAAGTGACTGCCCCTGGTGGAGGCAAAACATCCGCCACCCCTCAGACTGCCCAGCTGTCTACAACATCTGCTGCTGGGCAGATTAAAAAACCAGCAATCCCCCCTCGAACTCCTCTGTCCAGTGCCCGTGCGGGCAAGGGAGTTCCACCCAGTGTGGAGATGGTGGAGATGAGGAAAAAACCTCCACCATCTCCCAAATCCAGACCTCCACCATCTCCAAACTCCAGGCCTTTGTCACCTGCGGGCAAGTCTGCCAGCAGGTCCAAAGACCAACACAGTCCAGTGAAACTAACTAATAAATTCGCTCCATTAGAAGCGGACGTTGAAGAGGAGATGACCTGATTTCTCTCCTTTTCGCCTCTGCACCATGGATAGTACAATATTCCATTGGAATATCCGTGGATTAAATTCCAACTTTGAGGAGCTGCAGCTTCTGTGTCAGTCTATAAAACCTTCCGTCGTGGCTCTTCAGGAAACTCAAATTCAAAGCCAGAAGACCTTTACTCTTTCTGGCTTTAATATTCTTTCAAAACCTGCACAACCATCCACGTTGGGACTGTCGGGCGGTGTTGCCCTTCTCCTACACAAAACTTTGTTGTATAGTCCTGTCGCTCTGTCTACCTCCCTTCAGGCTGTAGCTGCGAGAGTCACTCTCCACAAAACTGTGACAATCTGTTCCCTTTATCTTCCACCTTCTGTCCCGGTTTGTCGTCAGGACCTTGTCAGTCTGATAAGAGAACTTCCTCGACCTTTTTTGCTGTTGGGTGACTTTAACGGTCATAATCCTCTTTGGGGTAGTGTCAGTACATCATCCAGAGGTCTGCTAATTGAGGATGTCCTTTCGGAATTAGACTTGTGTTGTCTGAACGACGGATCTGCAACTTACCTCCACTCTTCCACAGGTTCACTTTCGTGTTTAGATTTGTCGGTTTGTGACCCCTCGCTGGTCCTGGACTATGAGTGGTCTGTCCATGACGATCTGCACGGAAGTGACCATTTCCCTGTTCTTTTACAGCCCATATTAACTGAACACGTCTCTGTCTCTCAACATCTAAATTATAAGAAAGCAAACTGGGATCTATTTGCAGCCACTATTTCTAAAGAATTCCAGGACACTGATTTTCTTCAGAGTCCGGACCCAGTCAAATCTCTGACTAACACTGTGATAAACTGTGCTAAAACCTGTATTCCAGTGTCTTCCGACAAACTCCAAATGCCAAAAACACCCTGGTTCAATTCAGACTGCCAACAAATTTCAAAAGTTCGCAAACGGGCTCAGCGTCGGGTATACCAACGACCTTCGGGTCCCAACGCTCGAGCCCATCAGAACTCCGTGCCAAATCGAGACACACTTTCAAAATCAGTAAACGTCAGTCCTGGAGAAGCTTCTGCTCCAGGCTGACATCGAAAACTTCCAAAAAAAAAGTTTGGAATTCATTAGAAAAATCAAAGGGAAGAACACCAACCCCTCCATTCATCACTTGAAACATGCTGATGCTCTGATCACTGACAAACAAGCTGTTGCCAATCTGTTGGCCTCCACCATCCAACAGAACTCCTCATCTTCAAATCAATCTGCAGTCTTTTTAAGAAACAAAGAGATTAGAGAGAAATCCTCGTACAATTTCACATCAGACAACTCTGAAACCTATAATCTTCCTTTTTCAATCGTTGAACTCAAATTAGCTTTACAAACCTGCACTGATTCTGCCCTGGTCTGGATGACATTCATTATCAGGTTGTGAAACATTTTCCAGAAAGCTGTCTCCAGACTCTTCTCCAAGTCTATAACCATATCTGGACCACAGGGTCCTTTCCGCCCTCCTGGCGGAAAACCATGATCATTCCCATTCCAAAGCCTGGAAAGGACCTTACCAACCCTTCCAACTATCGCCCAATCGCTCTGACCAGCTGCCTCTGTAAGCTGATGGAAAAGATGGTCAACTCCCGTCTGATGTGGAAGCTGGAAACCGATGGTCTTTTGGCCAGTGAACAGTGCGGTTTCCGGAAGCACCACTCGACGGTTGACCATCTAATCCGTCGGAAACCACCATCCGCAATGCCTTTGTTAATAAGCAGCATGTGATCGCTATTTTTTCGACCTCGAGAAGGCGTACGACACCACGTGGAAAGCAGGAGTCCTCATGGACCTGCACAGACTTGGTTTTCGGGGTCACCTGCCTCTGTTCATTCAAAACTTTTTAGCCGATCGACAGTTCCAGGTGCGTGTTGGCACCACACTCTCTGACATCCATGGGCAGGAGTTGGGTGTTCCTCAGGGGAGCATCCTTTCTCCCGCCCTTTTCAGCATTAAAATAAATGACATTGTCCAATCAGTAAGCCTGGGCACCGAGTCCTCTCTGTTTGTTGATGACTTTGCGCTGTATGCAGTTGGAGCTTCTTACGCCAGCGTACAGCGTCGACTGCAACTTTGTGTCAACAGAATCCATCAGTGGGCCGAGGAAAACGGGTTTACCTTCTCCCGTACCAAAACTCAGTCAATTCATTTCCACAATTTTCGTCGATTCTTTGCTGATCCTGAAATTCGTCTGGACAAGTCCACCATTCCAGTTGTAAAAGAAGCCAAATTCCTGGGAGTTACTTTTGACCAAAAACTCAACTTTCTCATCCACATCAAAAACCTCAAAACTTCTTGCCAGAAAGCTCTGAATATTCTGCGGGTTGTAGCGCACACCGACTGGGGCGCTGATAAGAAAACTTTGCTGTACCTCTACAGAGTCTTGGTCCGTTCCAAACTGGACTACGGTTGTGCCGTGTACGGCTCCGCAAGATCGTCTTACCTCAAACTCTTGGACCCTATCCACCATCAAGGGCTTCGTCTCTGTCTTGGAGCGTTCCGCACCACCCCTGTGTACAGCTTGTACGCAGAGGCGAGTGAACCTTCACTGTCCAACCGCAGGCTGAAACTGTCTTTGAATTATTATCTCCGACTGTTCTCAGAACCGCAGAATCCTGCCTATGACTGTATCTTTGACCCTCCGTTCCAAAGTAAGTTTGAAAACAACCCGAAATGTATTCCGCCGTTTGGTCTTCGTATGCAAAACCTCATGTGCGGAATGCAGGTCTAGACCTGGGAGTTGTGTCGGATTTTTCCAAGTTTCCGGATCAACCTCCGTGGACCTTTTTCACACCAGAGATTCGTTTCGATCTTGCAGCTTTTCGCAAAGGTCTACCAGCTCTCTGGCGTACAAGGCTTTGTATGCTGAGCTCTGTTCCAAATTCCCATCCTGTCAAAAAGTTTTCACTGACGGTTCCAAGTCTGAAGATGGAGTGGCCTGTGCAGCCTACTGCCCTGGTGCTCCTTCTCAGATACTGTTGGAACATTATTCATTCAGATGCTTCTGTCTATTCTGCTGAACTTACTGCTGTGGTACTGGCTTTGAAGATAATCTCACATTCTTCGAAGAGGGACTTTCTGGTTCTGTCGGATTCGCTGTCAGCTTTGGAGGCCATAGCTGGCCGCAACCTTCAGCATCCAGAACTTTTACTTTTTTTTGAACTTTTTAGCAAGTTGAAGGCGGACGGTTACAACATTACTCTTGCTTGGGTTCCAGGTCATGTTGGCATCGGCGGGAACGAAATGGTTGATCGTTTAGCCAAGAACGCCACAAGAGAGAAACTGTCCAACACTTATATCCCCTGCTCAGATGTGTAAACCCAAAATTAATGATTATGTGAGAGACCTCTGGCAGAAGGATTGGAACACACAGACGAATAACAAACTCTTTCAGATCCGTCCAAACCTTAAGGACTTCCTCCCATCCACGTCGGGTGGTCGTAAAGAGGAAACGGTTCTGTGCCGGCTGCACACCGGCCATTCGTATTTTACCCATGCCTACCTTTTAAAGAGTGAAGAAGCTCCGTGGTGCATTCCATGTCATGCGCCACTCACAATGAAACATGTTCTTTTAGAGTGTTGGGACTTGCACGATGTGAGACACAAACATTTTACGGCGGAGTCCATGAAGATCCTGTTCAGGGATGTCCCGCCTGATGTGATCCTTGAGTTTTTGAGAGAGATTAACATTTTCCATCTGATTTAAGATTTTACGGAAGAAAGATTTTTAACGAAGTTTCTGGTACGTTTCTAGACGATGTCATTTAAAGAGATGTGTGAAAGTTTTTTTTTTTTTTTTTTTTTTTTTTTTTTGACTGGTGGGTTGATTTTAACGTGGTGACAGCCCTGATGTGGCCCTTTGCGGTCGGCTGGGCTATAAGCAACATTATCTTATCTTATCTTATCTTGGCTATGTTGACTGACACATTCTGTGACGTGGAGATAGACATCGTCATCAAGTACCGCACAGATGGGTCAGTCTTCAATGTCAGGAGACTTCAAGCGAAAACCAAGGTCTCGACAGACACTGTCATTGACTTCCTCTTCGTGGAGGACTGTGCCCTCAACACTGTCTCAGAAGCCACAATGCAACACAGTATTGACAAGTTCTCTGCTGCTTGCAACAACTTCGGCTTGACAATCAATACAAAAAAGACTGAAGTGATGCACCAGCCAGCTCCGGGAAAGCCATACGTTGAGCCAGTCATCATCATCACTGGACCGCAACTGAACGCGGTGGACAAGTTCACCTACCTAGGCAGCACTCTGTCCAGAAACGTTGTCATCGACGATGAGGTGAATGCCCGGCTCGCCAAACCTAGTGCCGCTTTTGTCAGACTCCACAAGAACGTATAGAACAGCAGAGGCATCACACTAGAGACTAAGATCAAGGTTATGAGGCCATAGTTCTCACCACACTGCTCTATGGCTGTGAAACATGGACGGTTTACCAGCATCACGCAAGGAAACTGAACCATTTCCACACTACCTGCCTCGGAAGACTCATGGCCATTAAGTGGCAAGACAAGATTCTGGACGCTGAAGTGCTCATTGTGCTGGCCTGCCTAGCATCTTCACCATCCTGATGCAGTCACAGCTTCGCTGGGCAAGTCATGTAGTTTGCATTTCAGACCATCGGCTGCCAAAGAAACTACTGTTTGGCGAACTACAACAAGGCAAACACTCTCACGGAGGCCAGAAGAAGCATTTCAAAGACAGCCTCAAATCTTCCCTGAAGGCCTTCAACATCAGCCACACAACATGGGAGCAGACTGCCCAGGACAGAGATGGGTGGCGATCAGTTGTCTGCAAAGGTGCAGAGACCTGTGAAAGCAACAGAATTGCTGCAGCTGAGCAGTGCAGGATGGTCAGGAAGACCTGTGTCAACAGATCTCTAACTACTGCCATCATCCCCTGTCCATACTGTGATAGGTCCTTCCGGGCACAGATCGGCCTGACCAGCCATCTACGCACTCACCCCCGACCCCAGGATGACTAGATGGTCTTCGTCATCTCAACAGACAACACACACACACACACACACACCAGGATTCCTATAAAACAAAATTGAATGGAGAGCGAAAAGCTTATTCTATCCAATAAGCCCTCATGAGTAATTTCCCACAGTGTGCTCACAACGTTACACCTAAGTCGAACGAGTTCAGTTTTCTTCTTTTCCTTGGCAAGAGAACACGCCTCTCTCTATTGTCATCTTTGAGTTTCGGTTCGACGTGCATTATGGATTCTTATAAGCGTCCATTTAGCATGGCCTTGACATCTGAAGAGGAGAATTGTTTGTCTTTGCCTACTGTTGTGGAAAATGCTAGAAATTATCTTTGCATGATCACTACAGTCATCATGCCCATAGTATGCCCTGGCATCTGCCAAGTTGATGTGGAACTCAGCTTCTTTTTGTTCCCACTGGACTTTTTTTGAGTGTTGGAAGATTTGCTCTATGCTAGACACACAAGAGATATGTGTGTGTTGGGGTCAGTAAGGAACACAGAGTTGAAAGTCAGATTGCACACTCACCACTCACCACAGGAGTCAAGAGTGTACAACACAAACAATACTTTATTCATTCATGCACACATATACATTCACATACCTATTGGGATTCAGGACCTATCACAGAAGAGGGAGGATAGACAGATTGTACAGAGAAAAGAGGGGGCATAGAAAGTACCCTTACGAAGAACTAACTACCCTACTGGGCAAAGAAAAAAAAACAATGATAAACATAAAGCACCCCAGGTATACCCCTAAGTCCCAAATACCTAACCCACTACTACTAACCCCAAAAGAAGAAAGAAAGCCAGAAACATAACTACCACACAAACAGGCCTACATCCCAGCAAAAACGGTTATCATTTCACTTAATAATGATAATAAAAGAATAAATTAAGAATACAAATGTAGGCAGAAGGAAGAAGAAGGAAAAAACCCTTTGAGAAAAACAGGCAGTTTGTTGCCCTCTGGCAGAATACTCTTAACAGTCACACCGACAAGTGGGTCCACTCAGCTGAGGGTAATCTAGACGCCGAAGTCACTCAGAGCACTGAAGTCACAAAGGAGTGAAGAGATCACTATCCGACCGCTCTCTTGGAAATATCGTTCTCCAGACCTGATGCTCTTCGGACAGGTGGGCTAATAATAATCCCTTGTGGATGTGTTCAGTAGTGCCTAAGTCCTACCTTGCGATGGGCAGGGGCACCTTTGCTGGCTCACTTTAAGTGGAGCAAACAAACATGGCTGGAAGAAATCGAACCCTGTAGCGGGGATCAAATATGTGTTCACTGGTCTGCTCATGGTCAGTGGGAGTCTTGGGGAGGTAGGAGTAGGGGCATCATTACCTGTCATCAGCCCATGAGTAGGAGTGGGGTGTATGGGGAAGTCTCAAGTCCTGTCTGACATTTATGCTAACTCTATGAATATCAGTAATTAAAAAAGGTAATGTAAGGAGCCCGTCAACTTGCCTACAAATTTCTGTCGGCTTTTCTTTCGACTAAAGGGAACTCACTCTTGAACAGTTGATACATTGTGGGTTGAGTTCTCCACTCTGTTGTGAACAATATTGAGAAAACCTTAATGTAAGGAACCACACGGCTAAACAATTGGCATGTTTCCTCACACATAATAAATTTAATTCTTAACCACTAAATGGTTTCATAACACTTTTACCAAACCAATACTGGACAGATAGTCTTCTTCAAAGTGAACACTTTCCCAAATGGGGCTACAGGTAATAGATTTCCGAAATGACCAGACAACAAGAAAACAAAACAAAACCTATTATCTTCCTTTTTCCCATGAGGAAATGGCACTTTTCCAGCTACCATGCCAATACCCTTGCGAAGGCAAAGAAATAAAAACCTTGGAAAGAAATAAGCAAATAACAACTGATTTCAAAGACCAAAACTTCTTCGCAATGGCACCACGAAAGGGAATAAAAATTCCAACTTGTATCCGGCTTTCACTATCTACACATAGATGCAAACTCTTCCAATGCTTACCACCAGGATGGTGAACAGGAAAAATAAAAAAAAATAAAGGCAGGACCGTCGCCCCACACCGGTGAAGACGGGACAACCCGGACCTCTCTAAACTGGATCCCAACAAAGAGGACCCAAAGAGCAGGAATGCTCACTGACAGCTCCTAATGGCAGAGACCATGCTCTCTGATCAATGAATGACTCATGAGTGAACAGCGAATTGCCCAAACATCCTATTATAGCAAAGGGGAGCGGTAAACAGTTGCAATGCTTCGAAATGCTGACATGTCCCACAAGTTTCGCATGCCACAACAGGCCACACTGGTTGGAGGATGGAAGGGGAAGGTAAAAATTGCATGGACAGCTCGCCTCACCTCTCCCCTGGTTAAACCAGCAAGACAACGGGAGATGGAGGAGGCTGTCCGTGACAGTGTGTCTTGTTCAAGTTGCACTCCTTTTGTGTCTTATCACTTGGTGAGGGTTGATGCAGTTTGACGTAGTGTTCGATTTTTGGGTTTGACTCATGTTAGAATAGGCCCAGAGTTGGTTTTGGCCAGAGTTTCTGTGGCCTTTTAATCTTTGTTGGCTCTGGTTTTCTCTTTCCCTGATCCTGGGGATGTTTTAAATTTCTTATTTCTGGTTCTGTCTTATCATGGAGCATTTGAGGAAGAGTGGGGACTATGCTTTGAGTCCCCAGAAGTTAGCAGAGACCTGTAGGGCCTTTGTGGCCATATGGTGCTAAGCGCTTGGAGTTCTGGTCAGCCACATACTTGTGTAGTCTTGGGAGACCTGGATAAATTCTTTGATATTCAATTTGGACAGGTAAGAATGAAGAAAAGGAATTTTTGTTATGAAAAGCAGTTTAATGATATATTTATATGTCCAAACACTTAAACTCCCTCTTCCCACCCTGTTCATCGAAAAAGGGGTGAAAACTGAACTCATTCCATCAGAGTGTAATGTTAATAGTTCTCTAAGAGACATCATTCATGAGGGCTTGGTGGCATCAGGTAGAGTTCCCTGCTCTCCATTAAATTTTTTTATTTTAGGAATTGTGATGTATGGCAATGTTCCATGCCAAGAGGAGATAAGGCGTTTGTTTGGACAGGTAAACATATAATAAAACTACTTTTAGTACTACAATTCCTTTCCTCTGGTGGGTTGCTGATTCATGAACATGATTCCTTGGAGTCTCGTGGGGCTGATTTACAACAGAACAACCCTGGGCACTGGACATGTATTGGGGAGTTGACATGAGCAACATGGCAGTGATTCCAAGTGCAAGTGGTACAGAATATGAAACAGAATATAAGGAAGTGTACAAATAATTGTACAGGTATTTTTCCTTCAACTATCCATATTTGTCAATATAAACTAAAAGTTTTTTTTTTCTTTCTTTCAGTCCTTCATTTCAGTTTACATTTAACACAAGCGTGAACTTTGAGTGCCTGTATTGATGCTGTTTTCTGAAGCCTGCTTACACTTGCTGCTATGTTGTCTGCCATGCTGTTTTGATATGATTGACCGCTGCAAGTCGGCACTGGACAACAGCACCACTGTGTTCATCTCAGAATGATTAACACTGAGTTCCTCCCAGCTCTTATTGTTTTTTGTAATCTAAAAGAACTGGTGTATATATTAGATCAGAAAGAAGAAGGCATTAAACTGCACTGACACCAACAAGACATGGGGTTTATTGAATTCTGTCTTTTTGAGGATTGGGGTAGGGACAGGGATGAGGAGGGGAAGGTGAATGTTGAGGAGGGCCGAAATGGTGATACTTTGATAATGAAGAAAAGGGTAATGAAGTTAAAATCTTTATAGACACTAATGACTTTGACAGCATGTGGAATCTTTTTGAATTTTGTCTTTTTGAGGATTGGTGGTTGGACAGGCGGTTGGAGAGAAGGGAGAGCTGGGAGTGGGAGCTGGGGGGGTGGGGATGGGTTGAAGGAGAGGATCAAAGGGAAGGTTGAATGAAGAAAAAGGCATTCAAGTATAATGTCAATCCCTTCCCTGGCTACGGGAATAAGGCCTAGATTATTTTGTACCAATTATAGTGTTTTTGATGTATATCATAGACACCCAGTTGCACAACATGTAAGGTATTCAAGTATAATGTCAGTCCCTTCCCTGGCAACTGGTATAAGGCCTGAATTATTTTGTACCAATTATAGTGTTTTTGATGTATATTATAGAAATCCAGTAGCACAACATGTAGTATGGTCATCCTTCTTCATGCTTAAGTGATCATCAGCTGATGGTGTTGTGCAGTGATGAGGACAGCCAGGGCCTCCACCCACATCTCACAGGCCACCCGCAAGCGCCGCATTTATGAGGGGCGTATAAAATTCAAGTTTTTCTGCGACAAGTGCTCATTCAAATCCAAGCGGGAGAGCCACTACAACAAGCACATGAAGCTTCATCAAGGGAGCGGTGTGGAGGTGCACAAATGTGGCGAGTGTGACTTCAAAACCATCCGCCTCAGTCATCTGCGACGCCATGAACTGCTGCACAAGAATTCGCTGCTCAAATGTAACTTATGTGGGTATCTGACAGATACAGTGAACATGTTGTCCAAGCACGTTAAATTGAAGCATCCCAATGGGAGAAACTGCACATCCTCACAACAGCAGGTTTGGGTTGTGTGTGTGTGTGTGTGTGTGTGTGTGTGTGTGTGTGTGTGCGCGCGTGCGCATGGTTTTACTGCTTTTGTACATTATTACTCAGCTCCGCGCTGAAACAGTATGAAGCAGGGTATTATTTTCTGGTGTGTGTGTGCGCATGTATGTGCGTGTGTGTGTATGCGCGCATGTGCATGTTTGTGTGTGTGTGGTCTCAGGTCCAGCAAGGTATTGTGAAATGAATGTGTACCCTTTTCATCATGGAGATGGGTAAAAAAATCTGAGATTTTCTGTAGGGATATCGTGAAACTTGATGCCTTCTTCCAGTCAAGGGATATAATTTGGTAAGTTTTATGACATTGCACTCGTACATTCTTATAAAGTATGCCAGAGCGACTTTAGTGTAACAAAAGTCCTCATAACATATGTTCAAAACAAGACCTGTGAGGGGTGTGTGTGTGTAAGTGTGCGTGTGTGTGTGTGTAGTGTAACAAAAGTCCTCATAACATATGTTCAAAACAAGACCTGTGAGGGGTGTGTGTGTGTAAGTGTGCATGTGCGTGTGTGTGTGTGTGTGTGTCAAGTCAAGTCAAAATTATCTTTATTAGGGTTAAAGAATAAGCTTTCCAGCTTTTTTTTTTACATTCTGCCCTCATAAACAAGAAAGAAACTAATTGAACATATAACCACAAGCTCAAAAAACATTTTTAAAAGCACACAATTTCTTTCATGCAAATACATAACTCTCACATGAAATCTGAAACAATAATGAAACTATTGTTGGAACAAGTTCAAGCACAAAGAGAGAGAGAGAGAGAGAGAGAGAGAGATGGGGATAAGGGGATTGTATTAATGGAAATGACTTCAATTGATGTGTGTGTGTGTGTGTGTGTAGAAATCTGGTGAGTAGATCTTTCTTGGGACTGTTCATAGTGTGAATATCAGCAGGTGATTTAATGTGAAGATCCCTCAAATGTAAAACATTTCATGCTGAAGAAAACGCTGTTTGTGCAATATTGCTTTGCTTGTGTGCAAAATGACGCAATGGGTTTGCTTGATCTGCCCTCGGACCCATTTTACTTTTTTTTCTTCATTCTATCATTCAGTGGCCAAAATTTTTACAGTATAGACATAGACATATGTGGAGAGCTAATGGTGCTGAAATGGAAAAATCTGTAGTAATTTGTCATTAAATACTATATGTGGAGAGTATGAGATGCAGAAAAGGAAACAGCTGTAGGATTTTATCCAGATGAAACTTGTTGAATGGAATTTAGATCTGGGAATTGATCAGTTCATGACTAGTTTTGTAGAGTATTTAGCATTTTGTAGTCTTTTTGACGCACTTATTCTTTATACCTGTCTTTCTTCCCATTTGTCTTGTTCACCCACTCTTTGACTATCTTTTTCCATTTCCAGAAATTTCATGTTGTATATTAATTCGTACATGA
>CM031597.1:57452821-57647821 GCA_018398815.1 Conus ventricosus | reverse complement strand
GGCACTCCACCGGCAAAGGCCTGCAGTTCCTTCTCACGCAAAGGGGCTAGGGCTAGACAACTCGCCAAAGGCCGATCAGGTACCTGACCTCAGAGCCAGAAACCTGCCTCTTCGCAGCCGGCTCACCCTCAGTGACTAACCCCCGACCTGAGGCCATCACCCCCCACAGGCGATCCTGTGGGCAGTCTGTCCTGGCGACTCAGTGCCTTGGAACGGCTTCATGCAAGCTAGTGGGCCCTAAGGGTGATTAGGTCGGGTTTCGCCTTCCATGGGGTTCACAAAAGGCCCCCCCCCCCCCCCCCCCCCCCCCCTGCCCTTCTCTCCTTGTTTCACTCCTCCTCGGGTCCCCGGGCCTCGCAGGTCTTAGACCAGGAGGTCCTTTCGCTTTTAGCCAAGGGGGCCACAGAGGAGGTCATTTCCCATTTCTCTCCGGGATTTTATGGCTGAATTTTTGTGGTCCCCAAAGCTTCTGGGGTTGGAGACCTGTCCTGGACCACTCGCCCCTAAACAGGTTCCTCCGCAACCTCTGCTTTCGAATGGAAACCCCATTCAATCCACGCTGCCATACACCTGGGTGATGGCGGTATCCATCGACCTGAAGGATGCATACTTCCACCTCCTGATCCACCCAAGGGACAGGAAGTATCTCCAGTTCGTTTGGAGGGGCCAGGTCTTCCAGTTCAGGGCCCTTCTCTTTGGTCTGGCCCAAGCCCGTGGGTGTTTATGAAGGTTGCCCGGGAGCTTTGCATGCACGTTCAGGAGAGAGGAATCCACCTCAAGGCCTGTCTCAATGATTGGCTTCTCCTAGCCTCCTCCAGCACTCTGTGCTCCCAACAAGCTCTCCAGGTTGTATATTTCTGTCAAGACTTGGGGTTTGTTCGCAACGAGAGAAGTCAGACCTTACCCCGTCGCAGCAATTCCGGTTCCTGGGCAAGTCTTTCGACACAACCAGGTGGTTGGAATCTCCAACCCCAGCATCTAGTACACCTCCAGGCCTCTCAGCCCAATTCCTGTCACTGGATCAGGCATCGGCCAGGAAGCTGGCCTCCCTTCTGTGATTAATAGAGTCGTTGCCCCCCCCCCCCCCCCCCCCCCCCCCCCCAGTACCTCTTGGTCAGCTCCACAAACGCCAGTTCCAACGCCTGTTTCGGAAGCGTTGGTCCAGACGTCACAGTCTTGGGACCTTTTGGTTCCTCTGGGCCGTTGGTTCCAAACCTCAGTGACCGAATGGCGCTCCCAGTCCTGGCTATCCCAGGGAGTCTTTATCATTCCTCCCCCTCAGGAGTGTTCACGGACGCATCTAACACTGGGTGGGGGGCCAACATGGGCTGTCTGTCGGCAACCAGGTGATGGATGGCCAACAGAGATGAGTTCCTGGCACATCAACCTGGCGGAGGTGGAGGCAGTTTTTCAAGCCCTCAGGGAGTTTCTTCCCTTTCTGATAGGGAAACATGTTCTCCTCAACAAGGACAACACAACTGTGGCTTGTTATGTCAACAAGCCGGGGGGGGGGGGGGGGGGGGGGGGGGGGGGAAGGGGGGGGCACTCCCTCTCCTTGTCCCTGAGGGTGGAACAACTTCTTCTCTGGTGCAAGGTCCATTTGGTGCTGGAACTAGTCTGGTCTGCATGGTTTAAACCACAAGTAGACCTGTTTGCCACCAGGTTCAACTGCCGCCTCCAGCAGTTCTGGATCCGGAGGCTCTGGCTGTGGACTCTCTATCCATCCCTTGGTCAGGCCTGATAGGCTATGCCTTCCCTCCAGTCCCCATCCTGAGAAAAGTTCTACAGAAAGCGAGGGAAGACTTGGCCATGCTGATCCTCATGGCCCCCCACTGGCCGGCCCAAGCATGGTTTCCGAACCTGCTGCATCTGTCCCAAGAGTCTCCGATAAAGCTCGCCCTGACAACAGGGTCCCTGATCCAGCCAGGGACAGGCATTCCACATGGCAATCCAGACATGCTAAACCTCATGCCTGGCTACTGTGTGCGATGCACTGTCTACACAAGGGACCTCCTCTCTGTTGCAGTAATTGGCTTTGTGGAGCAAGCTCACAGGCTGGGCACACAAGGGGTATACAGTGTCCACTGGAACGGCTGGCTTTCTTGGTGCTCCTTCCATGCGGTGTTGCCCAACTCCCCTCTCGCTTTGAGTTCGCGAACTACCTTGCCTTTCTCTCGTCTGAGAAAAAACTTGAGCCTCCTCTGTGAGGGGTCACAGGGCTGCTATCTGTACCACCATCTGCCAGTTAGGCAGCCCTTCCTTTGTGGACGACCCCCTCCTGCGGGATCTCATCAGGGATGCTGCTCTACAAGAGGCTCGAGCCCCCCACCGTACCCTGGCGTGGGATCTCTCTGTAGTCCTCTCCTCCCTGAGGCTCCCTCCTTATGAGCTCATCAGGGAGTGTTCACTGAAGTTCCTCTCCTTCAAGACAGCTTTTCCCGTTTCTCTGGCTTCGGGGAGGCACTGCAGTAAAGTCCAAGCTCTTAGTGGCTTCCCCAGGATATAGCTTTCAAACCGGATGGCTGGATGTCTCTTTGGCTCTTCCACGAATTCTTAGCCAAAAACCAGTCGCCAGGTTCTCCTTCTCCAACTATCTCCATTCATCCTCTGACCTCTATCCTCGCCCCAGATGATGAAGACTGCACTCTCTGTCCGGTGTGCGCCCTGCAAGTGTATAGAAAGTGGACAAAGTCTTCTCGCTCAAAGCAGCGCCTCCTGTTTCTCTCTTACAATGAAAGTTGTAAGGAGGACATCAGATGCTCATCAATCTCTTGATGGCTGAGAGAAGTAATCAAAGCTGTGTACGCGAGGCCTGACACGGATTTGGCTGTCTTTTCACCAAGGCTCCATGAAATTAGAGCATGGGCCTTGTCACTGGCAGTCGCCCACAGTGCCAGCATTCAAAGTGTCCTGGAGGCCACGTATTGGCTTTCCCCTGGCACCTTCATTTAGTTCTACTTGCGCGACGTCTCCCGTCTGCGCGATGATGGGTCCAAGGGCATTGTTTCAGCTGTGGTGGCTCGGCATCTCATCTCCACCACACGCCCTAGCTCCTCTCACTCCTCCAGACGTTAACCAGGTAAGCCCTCCTTTTGGGTAGTGCTGCTCTGCATTAATGAGCCACGGCATGGTATGTGTAATTAAAAGGAAATATTTCTCCTAAAATTACGTATAATCTAACACACTTACCGTGGCTCATGCTGAGTCCCTTTCTTCCTCCCTGCCTTCCTGGTACCCTTAGAATTTCACAGTCAGGGTTGCCTCGAAAAGAGGAATGATCTGGACATGCGCAAGATATGAGGCCTTTTCCGGGTTCTTGTCAGTTTGGACTTTATTGTGTACGAGGCAGGGATAGCAAACTGCTGTCGCTCATTGCATTAGTGAGCCGTGGTATAGTATGTTAGATTCCATTTCGTATGATTTACGGATATTCCCAGGGCTGGATCACAGAGTTTTTAAGGTGGGGTGCTGGTAAATGTTTTAGGCCGGGATCCAGGGGCTGCCTAGGCCCCGGTGAGGTCTAGGGGCAAAGCCCCCCAGCCGAAAATTGGTTTTTGACATTTTAAAAGCTGTTTTGTGGCATCTCCTGTGAGCTGGGGAGACATTATTAATAGCGTTTTATCAAGCCAAGGGGGAGGGGGTGGGGGTGCTGTAGTACCAAAGCATCCCCCCCGGATCCGGCCCTGATTCCGGAAGATATGAGAGCCGCGCATGCGTAAGACCGCCATATCGCAAATGCTTCCGGCCGCCATGCGATGCTTTCTTTCAAAGGTCTGAGTGAGTAAATTAAAAAATCCTACACTGTTAGACATTTTCAGAAGGTCAAATAAGCTCTAATATAAATCGCTTAGCACGTAAGACTGTATGGTAGTAATTTAAAAAGCATATCGTCAATCGTTAAGATAAAATCAAATAAAAAAGAGGCACAATAATTTGACCATGTGGTTTCGCTCTGTATGGCGGAGATCGCCTTTGTCGTTAGAAGTTTTTCACGACGAAAAAGAGCTCCTAATGGAAGGGGGTGGAAAAGTAGAATCGGTTGCCATTCCCAAGGCTGAATGGGATGTTGTTGTCTTGTTCGTCATTTGTCAGATGGATTCCCCATCTTCTCGACAAAAATGGCAGTACGTCACAGGTCCTCCAGTCCTCTGTAAAGCTGAATGGGATGAGATGCGGGCAACACAACAGCAGTTGCTGGAATTTATTGGAAACTGGAGAAAGGAAAATGGTTTGAAACGGACTCGCACCGATTCAGAAGGCATCGATCTAGCAGACGAAATAGTCAAAGACGTCGAGGATCAGGATCATGCCGGTGGGTCTGAGATTGGGGATCGGTCCTTTGAGGATGCCCCAAGGAGAAAAAAGAAGGCTGATGAAGATTTTGACAGCAAAATCCAGAATATTATAAAAGACTCAGAAAAATCAGCAAAATCACAAAATGGCAATGATGACTCTACTGATGCGCTCACTCTGAAGGAGATAGAGCAGGAGTACAAAAATGAAGAAAAAGTGGGACCACCACTGCAACATGAGGCCTTGACAAGCACTCTGAATAAAATGGCAAGGGGAAAGTTAGAGGAAGATAAACTGAATGAAAAGATGGAAAAACACATCAGACCTAAAAATTTAAACCTGTCAGTCCCCAAAAGTGAACCAGGAAATTTGGAATAGCCTGGAATTCAGCAGCAGAGTAAGTAATCTGAGAGTACAGAAATAACAGAAAATGATTGCCAGAGCAGCAGGCATAGTGGCCAAAATATGTGACAGAGTGATTGGGGTGGACAATGAAATACTGAAGGATACAGCAGGTGCCATGGCATTGATTCTGCAAGCCTCACATGAAATGTCATTGGACAGAAGAACTAAGATTTTGAGTGGACATCAATCAGAAGTACAAAAAGCTTGGGTCAAATGAGGTCGCAATCACTGATCAACTATTTGGGGATGATCTGAATGCGTCCTTGCGCAGTATTGAGAGTGCATCAAAACTTGGTAGGGATTTCACTCAGTCAAAAGTAGGGAGGAATTTTTTTCCAACTCAACATTCAAAAAACTTCATGTGGACCGAGAGAGGCCGAGGAAAGAACCAGAACTGGGGCCGAGGCAGGGCAGCGTTCATGCGAAGCAGAGGTCAGTTCAGATCTCATGGCAGGGGGATGCCACCAAAATTCCCTCCACATGTCTAAACAGTGCAGAGAGCCATCTAAAGGAGGGAGGTAAATTCTGAAGGTCATGAGTCTTTTCAGGCAGGCAGGTTAAAAGAATATTTACCTGAATGGGAGAAACTGACATCTGATCCTTTCATTCTTGAAATGGTGGTAGGTACAAAGATTCCGCTCACTGTTTTGCCACAGAGTCAAAATGAAACGAAAAATCAAATTCAGGGAAATTTAATTGAAGAAACAGACAGGGAACTTGATAAATTGTTGAATATGAAAGTGATAGAACATTCCACGAATGAACAAGGACAAGTTATATCACCTATTTTTTTAGTACCAAAATCAGATGGTACATATAGGTTGATATTAAATTTGAAAGATTTCAGTCAGAATGTACAGTATGAACATTTCAAAATGGAAAATTTACAATCAGCAACTGGATTGATGAAGAAAGATTGTTACATGGCTTCTATGGATTTAAGGCATGCATATTATTCAGTACCAGTTGATCCTCAATTTAGAAAATTTCTGAAATTTGAATGGAGAGGTCAGTTATTCTGTTACACCTGCTTGCCAAATGGATTGTCCCGTTGTCCAAGGGTTTTCACAAAACTCCTTAAGCCAGTCTAGGCAACTCTAAGAGCCCAAGGTCACTTGTCTGCAGCTTTCATTGATGATAGTTATCTACAAGGTGACAGTCCAGAGGAATGTCTAAAGAATATTGATGAGACTGTTACATTGTTCACAACACTTGGTTTTGTGGTTCCTAGAGAAAAGTCTGTTTTAAAACCTAAGAAAAGCATCAAATATGTAGGATTTGTATTGAATTCAGAAAATATGACTGTCACTCTTCCAACAGATAGGAGAAAATTCTGGCCGCCTGCATTGATTTGGAAAGCAAAAGCACTGTCAAAACCAGAGAGTTAGCTCAGGTCATAGGCCAGCTAGTTGCAGGCTTTCCTGCAGTACAGTGGGGACCACTGTACTACAGATCACTGGAAAAAGACAAATGCATTGCTCTTAAAAAGCATAAAGGCAATTTTGAGGCAGTCATGGAGCTGTCACATGAAGGATAAGATAAGATAATGTTGCTTATAGCCCAGCCGACCGTAAAGGGCCATATCAGGAAGGAAACTTAGAACTTCAATGGTGGATTCAGAACATTAAACATGGTTGTTTTCATTTGGATAGGGAAGACCCTGTTGTAGAAATTTGCACCGATGCTTCAACCTGTGGTGGTTGGGGAGCAGTTAAGCAGACAGGGGGCAGATGGGCAGAAAATGAACAGAATCTGCATATTAATGTGCTTGAACTGCTTGCTATTGAATATGCTCTGAAAAGTTTCAGGAATGAAGTGATAGGCAGACATGTGAAAATATTGACAGACAACACTTGGGCTGTTGCATATGTGAAAAACGTGGGTGGATCCCATTCTGAAGAGTGTAACTTTGTTGCAAGAAAGATTTGGATCTGGTGCAAAGAAAACAATATCTGGTTAACAATAGCACATATCCCAGGAATTTTGAATAAAGATGCAGACTTGAAGTCAAGAAAATTTAGTGATGATACAGAATGGAAATTAAACCCTAGGATTTTTCAAAGGGTGTCAGATGTTCTAGGAAAGCCCGACATTGACATGTTTGCATCTCGCTTGAATTATCAGCTCAAGTCTTTTGTTTCCTGGCATTCAGATCCAGAAGCTTTTGCAACAGATGCGTTCACTGTCAAATGGACCCAGAGTCTCATTTATCTGTTCCCACCTTTTAGCCAGATCCAGAAGGTGTTGAAAAAGCTGGAGAAGGAAGAAGCAGAATTATTAATCCTACCACTATGGCCAACAGCCTGCTGGTTTCCTCAGATGCTACACATGTTGATTCAACGGCCATGTCTTCTGCCGAAAGGAAAATCAGTGCTGCAGTTACCTCATTCGAGTCAGCAACACCCACTTCACAGAAAGTTGCAGTTAGTGGCAGCCATACTCTCAGGGAATCCATCGAAGCACAGGGAATACATGGAGAAACTTGCAAGATCATGTGCGCTTCATGGAGAGAATCAACACAGAGACAGTATGCAACATACTTGGAAAGATGGAAAAGGTTTTGTCTTGCACAGAAAATTGATCCGTTTCAAACCTCTGCTGCAGTAGTTTTAGAATTTTTTACACAGTTATACATGGATGGTTTGGGCTATAGTGCTATAAACACAGCCAGTAGTGTGTATCAGCAGTTATGAAAACAGAAGAAGGCTGGTCAGTAGGTTGACATCTCTCTGTAATTAGATTTATGAAAGGTGTTTTTGAATTGAGAACACCAGTACCAAAGTATGTTAAAACAGGGGATGTGAACATTTTATTAGATTATTTCAAGCAGAAGAAAGCCAATTCAGAACTTGGTCTTAAGGAATTGACATTAAAACTGTGTGCACTTTTGTTGTTAACAACAGCACAGAGAATTAAAACAATTCACTTGATAAAACTGCAGTGGTTAAAGTTTAGTAATCCAGGGATGTGTAATTTTGGTACAAGACAAACTGAAGCATACTATAGGAAAGGACATCACCAGAATGCATTAGAACTCAGAACAGTTGAAGACAAAAACTTGTGTGTTGTGCAGGCAATGAAAGATTATATAGCAAAAACTAAACAGGTCAGGGGAGATAAAGAACAACTATTATTATCATTTGTCAAACCCCATAACCCAGTATCTCATGACACAGTGAGTAGGTGGATGAAGTGTGTACTTAGGGATGCTGGAATTCAAGATTTTGCTCCACACAGCTTCAGAGGTGCTGCTGCTTCAGCGATGGCAAAATCTGGTGTTTCATTGGATGACATTTTGAAGAAAGCTGGATGGTCAAGTGAGTCTACCTTTAGAAAGTTTTATTTCCATCCTGTCCAAGGTGAAACAAAAAGGTGGACTCTCTTGCCATAAACAAACTTGAAAGAAGGAATAAAGTGAAAATAGACTTTCATGCTATGTGCATATAGACTGATGTTGAAAGATGGTGCTTTACCATGCTATATTATGAAGTAATACTCATAATGTACTGACCAAACATTTATTGAACAGCATTTCTGTCTAGTATAAATGTGTCTTTTCTAGTCTATTGAAAAGCTTATGTGGTACAAATGTGGACATATGAACAATACTCAGTGTATTTGTAATTACATTTACCTTTTTGAATTTGACAAAGGTTACCTGACTGGAAATTTTGAATGAAATTCCAAAAATAAAGAAACCAGCAAAGTGCTATATAAATTTGTTAAAAAAAAAAAAAAGAGAGAGAGAGAGTGCCAAATGAGGTGAAATTTTTATGAATGTATTCAAAACTGTACATTGAATATTTTATGTGTATTCTGACAAAAACAAAGAACAGCCTACTCTGAAGTCTCAAATCTTCTGGAATATCCGTAAACCATAAGAAAAAAAACCCTGCCTCATTTCATTTCCAGTTTCATACGAAATGGAATAAAAAGCATTAGCGAGACTTACCTTGGTAAGTTGAAGGTCATGCTGGATTCCATAGAGGATGGTTTACTGATATGGAGGGAGATATGCCCACCCTCCCAACCCAGTTTAGAAGGTGTTATTTTATCAAATCGAGATAGGCTGTTTTTTGCTTGTATATAAAAATGATTGAAGTGAAAGACAAATTACAGTTATTAACTATAGCATTGGTAAAGTAAGTGGACTTGAAGATTGAGACAGATGCATGTAATATTGTTGTTACCAAAAGATTTTAGATCATTTTTATATAGATGGTGTATTTCTCACTCTGAAGTATGGCGGTCTTACACATGCGCGGCTCTCATATCTCCCTCCATATCAGTAAACCATCCTCTATGGAATCCAGCATGACCTTCAACTTACCAAGGTAAGTCTCGCTTATGCTTTTAATTAAACGTAATTTAAAGAGAAAAATTTCGTTTTATGAAAACTGTGTATGTAAGAAAAGAGGCAGAGTATTGTGTACAGGATTATATTTTCTTTATGTTTTGTCAGCACATTGTTTCCTTCAGTCTGTGTGAATTATTTTTTAGGAATCTTGAAATTTTCTGTTGCAGCTGTGTATGTAAGAAAAGAGGCAGAGTATGTGTACAGATTTACATTTTCTTTGTTTTGTCAGCATGTTGTTTCCTTCAGTCTGTGTGAATTAGTTTTTAGGAATCTCAAAGTTTCTGTTGTGTGTGTGTGTGCATGTGTGTGTGTGTGTGTGTGTGTGTGTGTGTGTGTGTGTGTGTGTGAGAGAGAGGGGAGAGAGAGAGAGAGAGAGAGAGAGAGAGAGAGAGAAAGGGAAGGAAGAGAGAGAAGAAAAAGAAGGAAGTGGTGAGAAAAAAGCCATTTATCATTCACCTGACAGTGGTCTTCTTGATACATTTTGAGTATGGTTGATTAGACAGACAACAAAGGACATCAAAAAGCTCAGTCATCAGTCTTCCCTTAGAATGAGACCTTTTTGAAGGGCATGCCACTAAATACCATCTTCAAAATTTTCAAACTCTTTCTACAAGTAAGTTTGGCATCTGCTTTACTCTTAAGAGAAGTTTTTGTTGGTCTTATTGATTGCCATTCAGCCTTTTGCTTCTCTTTGCCTTTCACTAACAAAAATGGCCTAGTCAAGTTGCAGTTGCTTTAGTTCACTAACAAAAATGGCCTAGTC
Source organism: Conus ventricosus (assembly GCA_018398815.1). Taxonomy (NCBI): domain Eukaryota; kingdom Metazoa; phylum Mollusca; class Gastropoda; order Neogastropoda; family Conidae; genus Conus; species Conus ventricosus. The sequence goes on along the minus strand of CM031597.1, from coordinate 57,638,003 downwards.
AAGTTGCAGTTGCTTTAGTTCACTAACAAAAATGGCCTAGTCAAGTTGCAGTTGCTTTAGTTTGTGAAGCCTGCAGGCATGGTAAGTTTTGAGGCTTGACAAGTGGACATATTCAGTTTCAAGCACTGGCTGGATCTGTTTTCGGAGGATTGGAACACACAGACGAATAACAAACTCTTTCAGATCCGTCCAAACCTTAAGGAGTTCCTCCCATCTACGTCGGGAGGTCGTAAAGAGGAAACGGTTCTGTGCCGGCTGCACACCGGCCATTCGTATTTTACCCATTCTTACCTTTTAAAGAGTGAAGAAGCTCCATGGTGCATTCCATGTCATGCGCCACTCACAGTGAAACATGTTCTTTTAGAGTGTTGGGACTTGCACGATGTGAGACACAAACATTTTACAGCGGAGTCCATGAAGATCCTGTTCAGGGATGTCCCGCCTGACGTGATCCTTGAGTTTTTGAGAGAGATTAACATTTTTCATCTGATTTAAGATTTTACGGCAGAAAGATTTTTAACAAAGTTTCTGGTGCGTTTGTAGACGAGGTCATTTAACGAGATGTGTGAAAGTTGGTTTTTTTTTTTCATTTTTTTTTTTCATTTTTTTTTTTTTTTTTATGACTGGTGAGTTGATTTTAACGTGGTGACAGCCCTGATGTGGCCCTTTGCGGTCGGCTGGGCTATAAGCAACATTATCTTATCTTATCTGGATCTGTTTTCAAGCTTCAGAGAGCAACAAGTTGGCAGATTAAAACTGTTCCATTTGGCATATTTTTTTTCTACTGATGTTACAGACAAAGGCAAATAGAATTACTTTATGAGATTAGGAGTAAATGCCTCATGCGTGGCTTACCCTTTCAAAAGGCAACTATGTTCACTGATATCAACTTGGATCATGAATTCAGTCATACAGCATATTCATTAGATCAAAAATGGATTTCAACTTGGATCATGAATTCAATCATACAGCATATTTATTAGATAACTTAGATTATGAATTCAATCATACAGCATAATTATTAGATAAAAAATGCAGAGCAATGAAAACAGTGGATTGTAGTTTCAACGCAGAAGCATATCTGACTGCATAAAATCAGCTGAATGTGGAAAAGGTTTTTGTCAAATGCAAGCATTTTGTAAGGCAACCTTGTCGTGTGGTAATGATTGATAACAGTACACTTGTCAGCAGGTAGAATACAGAAAAGTAAAGGGAAGTGTCTGTGTGAATGTGAAAGCATTATCCTCTTACTGTGCACAATGCTGCCAAAGTTTTTTTAAATTTTGTAATGGGTTTGCGGTGCATTCAGTTTCTTTGTTCGAGGTCAAGCATTTATGCCTTCAAGGCAGAATGTGTGGACATAAAGCAAGGGGAAATGTCAGGTGTGCAAATGACTTCATAGTGGCTGGCTGTGTCTGCAAGGTATGATGTTTGCAATGCTGGCTGAACACTGGCTTGATAGTTTAAATATCTCCTTCATTTGTGGGAAGCCTTACCAATTGCTGACTAATTGGAAGAACAGCCAACTTCATGTGGCACTCACTATTTGTCTGCTGCTGGTGACTCCTCTGACAGTAATGAGTTTGTGTATATTGTAGTGGGCTAGTAAAATTAAGACTTTATACATAGATGCTGTTTGACCTGGACTCATCCTGTGACAAGTGATGGTCTGGTTGAGCTGATGTGTGCTGGATTTGAGTCAAGTAGAGCAAAGAGCATATTTGTGGCTTCACTTTTCTGCCCCAGTCTGATACTGTGTTTGAAACAGTATCATGTATAACCTTTCTCATCGACAAGTCAGATACAGATTTTCAGTGTGCTAGATAGTATTGTGAATGATTTAAACGTTTATTTAATGATTGTAAAGTACGAAGAATGTAATCAGTTTTAAACAAATCTTAAATAAATGTTAGCGAACCGCCAAGAGAATCGTGGACAAACGAGTCACAAGACAAAACACAACGCGTTTCGACCTTTTAGGTCTTCTTCAGGCAAGACAAAAACAAATAATACAACGAAAATGAATGAATTTGGTACTCAGCTTCAATCTCTTCAGCTTCTCAAAGAAGAATTTCAGCTGCTAATTCCAAAAATTATGTACAGTTGATGTTCCACTTTACCAGTCGGCTCTATTGTTCGCATTGGCACAGTCCCAGTTGACATGGAAACCTTCTGCTTGTTGACATCCACTCATGTCTGCTCTTCGCACCTCTAGTGGTACCTTCGCAACAGAACACATGAGACTGCATGTCTTGTTCTACATGTTTCTTTTTTTTTGTAGTCTTGTAACTCATGTGAAGATTGGTTCGGCATAGTATAGCTTTCATTATGTGAGTTGGTATTTAGGGGTCAACCTGCACAGCGGTCCTCCCAAATCAGCAGGAGAGTCAAACGCCTCTCTCAGCCACACTCATGCAACAGCAGTACCTAGGTCTGTGGAGACAGGCCAGTGTCTTCCAACCCCCCCCCCCCCCCCCCCCCCCCCCCCCCCTCCCCACTCATGCTTCATGCTTTCATCCCATCAGCGCCTTGTAGATGAAGAAGAGTAGTTGGGGAACTAATAGGGAATGAGCTGTATTGCTTGTCCTCCACAAGGTTCGGGCTTGATTGGTTTCCGGAGTGGAGGAGTTTGAACAGGTTTCTTGTTGCAAAAGGGTGAACCTTGGTAGTCAGCTGGGAGGCTTGGATATCTTCTGACTAAAACCAAAACCCTTCATGGTAGATGCAGGTATGTTCTGTGCAAATGTGGATTACATTGATTAGTTCTGTGTTGATGATGGTTGCGGAAATTACTGCATTTCAGTGTTGATTTTTGAGATTTCCTGCACAAGAAAGAGGATTTCCAAGGCCTGGTGTGTTGTCTGAATCTTCCTCCCCCTCCTCTTTCAGTCCTTCTCCTCTTCTTCTCAGGAGGTGTGTATGAAGATGTTCTTCAAAGTTACAATATCCATCAAAGTTTCCATGTGTCTGAAAGTTCCACACTCTCATTGTTTCTCGTGTCAGGCTGTTGCTAATTGTTGTTTTGGGGTATCCCCTCAATTTGGGTCTTTATCATGACCAGATGTCCATGGACGGGAACACTTCCTTGGCTTTGTGCGTGGTGTGCTGGAGCCCACTTCTGCAGTTTTGCCCCTTGTCACTAAGCAGTCAATGTCTGTTTTTATCTTTCCACTTGCTTGCTGTTTGGCGGACGATCTTTTCTCCTTTATGTCATTCCTGGAGTTGCTATCACTTTCTCTCTTGTTCACCCTTAAATAGAGAATTGTCTTTTTTGATGTCCTGAAGAAATTTGCTTTGCCAAATTTTTGGTTACCTTTGGTGTGTCCTGGGCTTTGGTCATTTGGGGCTGAGGTTCGTGTCTTACCTTTCCCTTCCCTGCTTTTGAGGTCAACAGTCAATTTAACCCAGTCGTTCAATCATCTTTAAGGTTTGAGAGAGCGAGAGAGAGTGGGGACTTTTGGCTTCCAGATTAAGCAAGGATAAAGGGTCCCAAGTGGCCGCTGATGCAGAATTCTTCTTATGAATGAGAAACTGTGCAATTTCCTAATTTGCATATGTTTTGTTTAGTTGAACTCGTGAAGGATAATCACTTTCACTGGCTACTGGTAATAGAAGCGAAGCTAGCTTTCTGCCATCCCAATTTTTTTTCTTTTCTTCATCCTGATGATGTGGCAATGTTCCGTGCCAGGTTGGGATAATGCATTTGTTTGGACAGGTAGATATTTCATGAAACTATTAGAAGTAAAATTCCTGTTTATAGTTGTGGACTGTTTGTTGGCTCCATGTGCCAAATCTGGTATTTTGATAGTTACATTTTTCTGTTATACACATCTGTTTGTGTGAAATTTCTGCTGACTGATGCACAATTTTTTTGGTTTTGTTTTGTTTTTGTTTTGTGTAGCTGCTGCTGGTTTGATTTAAAAATTACCAAGGAATAGTCACTAACCAGCCGCCGTGGCGAAGTGGTTAGCATCGCGGACTCCCGGCTGGAGGTTGTGGGTTCGAATCCCATCAGAGTCATGTGGGTTTTTCTGCCCCGGCCGGCTCCTACCCAGAGTTGAGTTTACTGCGGACTCAGTTGGAAGACTGGGACCACACAGTCGAGTTTCATCCACTTAATGGATGAGTTTCTGAGAGTGTTGCTCAAAATTAATTTCCTGACTAACACTGCAGGTGCCTGTATCTTTCGGGCCTGGTTGACGCTGGGATATATTATGAAAGGAAGCATAGAGTAAGCCCTGTCATGTAGTCTCAGACCGAAATGGAAATCCATAGCATCATCTCAATCATCCTCATTCTCATCGATCCGCATTAAAAAAAAAAGTCTCAAATTCTGTGGCCCTTCATGCCCTGCTCTCATGGTGACCTCTTTTTCTATGTCCTCTCCACGTCTGTGGCCTTGGTTTGGTTCCGTTGGGGTCACCGGTATCGTTGAGTCCATGGGGGCTGTCGTTGGACGGACATGGTGGCGCCCTCCAGAGGGAGAGCTCACTCATGCCGGCTCCGCGACTAAGCGATTATTGTCGTCAGTAGGGGGCTTAGTAGGTGGTGTCCTGCGTATGTTAGATCAGAACAGGCGCCACTGAACACCACTGAAGTGACTCGGCAGCAGTGCAGTGTCTCCTCCAGTGGGTTGCCTCTTGACGACTTGACATTGACTGCTCCTTGTGGATTGCCGGTGCCGGGGCTGCGGCAGGGCCGACTGGGCTGTGGCTGTGGATGGGGTGTGGGAATAAGCGGCGTGGGTGCACTGCCTCTGAGGTGGCGCAGAGGTTGGGACAGAAAAAATAAAAAAAGGAATAGTAACTTGTATTTGAATACACAGTGAATATGAGAGAGGAAAAAAACATGGATTTGAAAACTATAGATTATGATAGATGGTATTCAGTGACATTTTCATGAAGGAAAACTACCTCTTGTGGAAGAGTAGACGACGAAGCTTCCTTGATATTGTATGTTTTTCCTTAAAGATAGTTGTAACCACTTTGGGTCAGACAGACAGATGAGATTATTTTTAGATTGGGAAGAATTGCCTTTTACTCCAATTTCTTTCATTATTTGCCTCCCCTCTCCTTTTTCCCCATCATGACCAATCTTTTGACCTTTTTATGCTGCTGCCTGATGTTGACAGTTGTTAATGGTCTTTGTGCTTGGGTGCCATCAGGCCCACCTGAGAGAACACCTGACCATGCACTCCTCAGAACGTCCCTACCTGTGCCACTTCTGCGGTTCTTCCTTCAAGACCCAGTCGGTGCAGCGCAAGCACATTCTTAGCCTGCATGTTAAACCTCGCTCTCACTCCTGTTCCCTGTGTCCCAAGAAATTCAACACGCCTTACGCTTTGCGCCGCCATAACAGAACACATGAGGTTGAGGCTCAGAAACTGGCGACCACTTCAGCCCAGAATGCCGCTGCTGTTGAGGAGACCACACTGATTCAGCTGGGCATGGACACGGAGGAGACAGCACACTTGGGACAGGTAAGTTCTGGGGCTCTTGCGGGGTATTTGAAGTTTAACTCTCTTGACAAGCATGCACCTGCTAGCGCCCGACCGGAAATCACACAGCCAAAAGGCTGAGCACCCGCCAGCGCCCGGTAAAACACGTGGCAACAATGGGCGCCGCCATGTTTCTCGTAGAAAAGGAAGTCTTGCGAGAACATGACTTCCTTCTTCCTGTAGCCATTCACTTTCGTTTGCAAAAAATCGCGACTCGATACGTGCTGTAGTTCTCGAGTTACGAATTTTTAAAGTTTTGTGGTCGAAAAGCTGTTTTTCACCATGGCTAACCTTGATTTCTGCTGTTCTATAATGAAATTTAGTAATGAAGATACTGTGATTTGTGGGATTTACGGCTTAAGACGTAGTGAAAGTGCTGGGTGATGAAGCTTACAGTGACCTAGATTTCGACTGGGATAAGGTTCCAGATATGATAAACATGGATTCGGAAGAAAGTTCTGAAGAAGATTTTTTTTTCCCAAATAAATGGCTCATGTGACATTCTTCAACCTTATGATATAGCAACATATATATTCGTAGGAATTTTTAAAATGATTTTCATTTCATTATTTCCTTTCCTCTCTTTTAAATTAATTTTTAAATTGGGTAACCATGTTCAAATTACGGAGTTACTTATCTTGCCGATGGTTTTCGGCGTTACTAAGCTCAGGTAAGTGCATACTGAAGAGGGTTAATTAATACACAGTACATAAACTCTTATTACCCATTCTCTTATGTTCACAGGGTTGATGCAGTTGAAATCTGAAGCAGCTTGTAAACCACAGGAAAAATTCAGTAAAGAACAAGCAACATTATCATCTTTGATGATAGGAAATCAGAATACTTGTGAATGAATGAATAGAGTTGATACTCTGGAATCATCTGACTTACTTTATCACAGGTTGGCTTTTCAGCAGCTTATCATGATTGTGTACCTGTTAATATGCCATTGTGTGTTATGGAAATGTGCAGGTCAGTGGGGATGCAGCAGTGGTGGCTGTTGCTGATGCAGGAGATGGGTTGCAAGTGCAACAGCAGACCCTTGTGCAAGACGTCATGGCAACAGGGATGGAAGAGTCTATTGAAGGAGATGCTTTGCCAGCACAGTATATAGTGCAAAGCAGTGAGACGGCCTCTGCCCTCTTCTATCTGACCAGCAGCTTGTAGTGATACTGACTGCTTTCTGATGCCTTGTGAAGGACACAGGGCTGCCTTGGGGGTTCAGTGTCTTTTCACACAGCAGATTATGGCTGTTCCTTGTGGAAAACAACTTTGGCTTGGGAGATTTTATTTCAGCTCTGGAATTAACAAGGAAGTATGTTGTAGGTATTAATTAAAGTTGGTTTCATCATATCTAAACATGAGAACAAGTTAACCCTTTCACCACCAGACGTTCTGTTTTGCATACATCCCCATCTCCAGCCATTTTTCAAAAAATCTTTTTTTTCATACCAGAATGTGTGAAATGCAGATATCTCTGGAACTAAGCAACCAATTCTCATGCTGTTTTTTGTGAAATGGAGAAAATAAACTGTACTTTTGTTAAATTATAGAACATTTGTAATCGTTAGTCAACAACAATTTCAAATTTTTGGTAATTTCAAGTGCAAAAAAAAATGCAAAACAAAAATATTGAATGTTATCTTTAGTCTCGACATGATAAAAAAGAAAGCATGCCATCAAAGTCTGAACAAGGAAGGAAAAATACTCCACTCAACAAATGAAGACCAGAAAGTATGTAATATCCAACAGAAAAATGATGAAAACAACTATAAAAGCACAAACTCCAACAGCAGAAGAAGAGCTGGAAGTAGTCCACAGGTTGAATATCATCCTTGTTCACCAGCATTCCTGAAACAACAGTCAGAGGAATAAGTATTGATATGCCTGATGAGGTGATGCAGCAAAGCAATCACACACACACCCACACACACACTCACATACACACAGATAAACTTCTGCACCCCACTGGCACACACATGAAAGAAAGAAAAAGGGAAGGGAACACACACAGACACACTTTCTTATGAAAGAAAGAAAAAGAAAACACGCACACACATGCACACACACACAAACAAACACACACATTCCTTTCACTCTCACTGTTAAAAGCAATATTTTTTTGTTATGAAAACAAAGTCTTTCACTTGCCTGTTGGTCTCTAGAACCAAGGGAGCAATTCTCGCAGGGCCTATGAGTTCAGATGGTCATATAATTCCCACTCAAACTCGTCTTTGCAGCACACCTCTGACATGTCAGTCGGCCTCACCCCCTTCAGCATCGATCAGTTGCAAGCAAGCTCTGCATTCAATTCATTGTCTTTGAAGTGTTCGTCGCCCCCTATCAGTCTCTCACTCATACGGCTTTCAAGTCAGTCACTGCTAGTTGACCCAGGGCCAACACCAACTCACTTGCATACACCGCGCTTGCGCCACACTGGCTTAGCCTACTACTTGGCACGCATTCAACACAGTCGGTCTCTGTTTGTGGTAATTAGGTCAAGCTCTCCCTATCACATAATATTTCTTGGTCACAATCTGGGTTTTCTTCATCTGAATCGGGATCAACTGACAGTCTATTCAGTATTTCCAGCACTTAAATGTACGGCGAGGCTGAGTACCTGAAGTGCTTGTTTGTGATGTCATAGTGAATCGAAAAGCAATCTGTATAAATCAACAACAAAAAAAACACTTATGTGAACAGCGCTCTGATGAGGCAAATGGCTGTGAGTGCAGGTCAGGAATCCCCAAACTATGACGTTTATTGCTGGCTTTCTGTCTCATCAAATTGGAGAGTGAGAGTATCAGGAGTTGGGTAACCTTAGTTGGTCGCATTTTGGCGATGTCAGCAGTGAGCCACATGGTCGCAGAAATGCAATGTCGGCGGCATAAGAGTTAAAATCACTGGGAGACCAGTGTTGTCCTCTTTTTGTGTCCGATGTAGGTGTGTTTGTTGCTGCTGTGATATTCAAGATCTTTTGGATCCAGTGTTCATTGCCTGTCTCTCTTGATCTGTTTAAATACTTTATCATTGTGTTTGATGACGTAGTGTGCTCACTCATTTTTGTGTCAGTGGTAGCGTAGCCTGTAATCGAATTGTGGTATTAACTCAATCAAGTCACAGCCAAAATGGACCAGTTTGTCCCTCAGATCACACGATTTTGGGCAATTTTCAAAAAATCATAAAAAATCAACCACTTCACCTAGGAGCATGAAACATACACCATTGGATACAAGAAATATATCTATCAAAAATGCTTACCTTCAGTGAGGAATCCACACAGTTCACATGATGTAAGTAATCCAAAATGATACACATTTGCAGAAAAACAAAAACTTTTTGTGCACTGTAATCCATTTCTTCATGCTTTCTATCCTCCCACACAAGTTCAGTTACACTTGTGAGCACATAGTATGACCTACAGAGAATAGTATATTTATAACAACTGCATAAAACACAAGAATTTGACCACAAAATGCTTGATCCGCTCAAAGTCGTGTGATCGTGTTCAAAATCGTGTGATCATGGGAACTGAGAGTAGGACAATTCAAGTCTGTATAAAACTACTACAGAATACACGAAGAACAGTGTAAGGGAAGCAATTACAAAAAAAGTTCCTAAGCTGTCCCTGAAACAAGATTTATTGCCTTTTAATGAAAGGTGGTATGATTTAAAAATCGTCAACCTCTGTCGGAAGTATGCATCCGACACGCCTTCAAGCGATGTGAACAGTGTCGGAAACCCACTTCCGACAAGACTCGATTGAGTTAAAGCTGATTGAGTTAAACTGGGTATAAACAAGATTGATAGCTTCACAAAGCATAAACCTCAGCATGAACACAGGCATTATTGATTGAAAAATTAATGATTTATCAAGATCTTTGCTGGGTAGACAAACATTCATGTAATGACTTGCTTGAAAGAACGTAATCTTTTGTCCTTTTTGGTTGGTTCGTGGAGTCTATTGACAAGTATGAGTAAGTCTTTCAGAATTAGACTAGTAAGCATGCATGATATGATTTCATAATGGATCAGACTTAAAATGAGATAATTGCTATTGTGTGCCAGATAACATGCATGCACTTGTCAAGGATATGGTCAGAATTTCCTAACATTTGTGGTAGGAAGTACAGCATGTAACTTTGCCATGAGGCTTTCATTTCTGAACGTCGGCTTCACAGCAGATGTTGTACGGTAATTGAATATGGTGGTGATGTGTGGGAAAGGATGCAATTTCCTTTTGTGCCTTCAGACTTTTTTTTTCACTAGTGTAGTGTTACTCCTAAAATATCCTCTAAAAATATTGATTTCCAACTATTCGCATTTCGTGTCTGAATCCTGTATGCTTGTGCCGGTCACTAACCACTTCTAAACTTCACAGTCAGTGCATGTCACTTGAGAAATATTCATTTCATGGGGCTGCCCTTTCAGCTGACCACGCATGTGTTCTCCTTCCTGTCCACTGTCTGCATGAAGTCTGTACCCGTGTACCAGCTACAGTGTGTGTGTGCTTCAGACATGTCAGCTCAATACTGTCAGTAGTGAAGTTTGATGAGGACAAACAAGTTGATGTAGAGGGAGAACCAATCAGATCTACCGGAACAGACTTGTTTACTTACAAGTACAATTTCTCTGTATTTCATGCACATTTGGTAAAAATGCAAGTACAGTGAACTGAAAAAAAAAAACTGAAGAAAAAATCTAGACATGAAGTTCTTGAGTGATAATTGCACTTGCGGTGTGTTACTATGGCGTGGCGTTGTTTTGGTGTGCCAGTTTGGGTGCTTTGAGCAGAGTGACAACTGTTGCTAATTCTGGTGCACAAAATTTGTCTTTCTGTGTCAGGTTCTGTGACATCATGCCAATAAGTATGAACTGACAACAAGTTCTACAGGTCCAGAGATGAAAAAAAAAAATGGCAAGAGAGAGTGAATTTGTGCCAAAGCACGCAAATTAACCAGGTATGAAAGCAATTGTGTTGCAAGAACATAGTTTTTACTGTAGTTCCTACAAGATCAGGAATATTATCCCTGTGTCAGCAGTGTGATAACAGGGGAAAACTTTTTTCTTTTTCAGATTTGAAATATTTTTTGCAAAAAATTGGTAGATTTGTACTGACTCTGTAGAAAATGCACTCATTTTTGTGCCTGTAATAGTTTGTGGATAAACAGGTCTGCAGAAAGTGGCGAATGCTTTCAATACATACATTCAGTGAAAGATGAAAATACTTATCCTCGCCCTGTTGATCTGTGCCAGGAAGGAATAGGCATGGACGTGGGACCCAAGACCGAACTCGTTCCCCAAAGTGGGATATTAACGTAAAAGAAAATGAGACGGTGATGATGATATGGTGAGGGTGGAATATAGTACAACGAATCATAATGTGTGTGATCTCCTCAGGATCTGAATTGATTTGTGTAGGTGACCTGTTTTAACTTTGCTTTGTACTGTGCTACTTCAGAAAACTGTTGTGATTGCGGACAGTTGAGTGCTTTTCAATATGTATCTTGAAGCAGTTGGAAATACTGCTTTGGATTGTGTATATGTATGCATATTAAGTCATTGATATGCGTGTGTGGATTACCATGAATAAATTATCAGTGGGGGTGAGTAATGGAGAGCTGCTGATTGAATCTTTTTTTGTATAACCCTTTCACCGCCAGACATTCTATTTTGCATAAATCCCCATCACCAGCCATTTTTCAAAAAAAGCTCTTATTTTATACCAGCATATGTGAAACGCAGATATCTCTGGAACTAAACAACCAATTCTCATGCTATTTTTTGTAAAATGGAGGAGATACACTGTACTTTTATTATATTATAACATGTTAGTAATGGTTGGTCAACAACAATTTCAAATTTTTTGTAATTTCAAGTGCAAAAAAAAAAGCAAAATAAAAAAAGAATGTTATGTTTCTTCTCACGTAAAAAAAAAGAAGCATGCCAACAAACTCTCAGCAAGGGAGGAAAAATACTCCACTCACAATTGAAGACCAGAAAGTATGGTATATCTAACAGAAAAATGGAAGAAACAGCCATAAATCCAACTACTCCAATAGCAGGGAACACAAACACACACACACGCGCACATTTTTATGCCTAACTGGTACACATGTAAGAAAGGAAAAGTGAACACACACACACACACACACACATACACACACACACACACACACACACACATGCCTGTAAAATGATTCAAATGAGGCGTAATGTAAAACGCCGTGAAATTAGGCGGTCCAGGGCGAAGTGTTTAAAAACGTGTGTGAACATTGCAAGTTCAAACCGAGGCGATTGCCTAGGAAGGCACTGACGCATTACTTATGATGTTCTGCACTGCAGTATGGGCTTAAAAAAAAATGAGGTGAAAAAAAATCCGCTCATTTTAAAAATCATGTGGTTTGTGTACATTTTGCAGGGAGCAGTCCTCTCATTGATGCTGTTTTGTAAACACACACACACACACCACATCCCTTTCACTCTCACTGTTGAAAGCAATATTTCTTTATGAAAACAAAGTCATTTATGTGCCTGTTGGTCTCTGAACCCTTGAGAGCCATTCAGCTGATCATAAATCCCACTCAAACACGTCTCTGCTGCTCACCTCTCGCGTGTTAGTTGGCCACGCCCCCTTCAACCTCGACCAGCAAGTGTCGGCCCACAGCGTGTGTGCGAAGTTCATTGCCTAAAGTCTTAGTTCGCTCCCTCACATAGTCAGTCAAGAGTCGGTCAGTGCAGGCTGGCTCGACGCCAAAACACTGGCACACGCGGTAAGCCGGCATCTAGTCTGATCTCTCGTCAGGTCGCCTCTCTCAAACACTTGGCCACAGTCCAACACCTGACGTTGCAATAATTTGGTCAAGCCCTCACTATCATATGTTTCCTCGTGACTATCTGGGTCTTCTTCATCTGTATTAGGAACAACTGGCTGTCTGTTCAATATTCCTAGCACTTGATCTGTGGTAAATGTACGGCAAGGTCGAGTACGTAAAGTGCTTGGTTGTGACGTCATAGTGAATGGAAAAACAATCGGAATAAAGTCGATAAAAACATTTAACTGAACAGTGTTCTGACAAAGCAAATGGCTGTGAGCACGGGCCAGACCATCCCCCAACTATGACATTTATTGCTGGCTTTCTATCTCATGAACTTGGATTGTGAGAGTAACGGGAGTTAGGTAACCCTAGCTGGTCGCCTTTCGGCGACGTTGGCGGTCAGCCACGTTGTCGCCAAATGGCGACGTCGGCAGCGTAAGGATTAAAGTTGAATTGTGTTAAAATGGAATGTAACCTTCGGTTAAACGATTGTGCCCTGAATAGAGCTGTAAGACAATTGCTGTTTTTGTGTTAGTTTGTACATTATGACAAATACTCATTGTCATACTATATCCTTGTGTTGATATTTGTATGTATTGGTGATTTTCTTGTTCACATTACAGAAGCTCAAAGGGTGTTTAGTATTTGATCATTTAATTAAAAAAAATTGAATTATTTTTTTCCAGCATACCAAACATGGCTCCGCAATCATTAATTCACAACACATAAATTGAGAAATGTGCCAGTTTGGGGGGTTGTTTTTGTTTACTCACCTTGCGTGCGTGTGTGTGTGTGTGTTTTCACCTGTTTTTTTTTTGCAGGAGAGTGTCTTAGCGGTTTTTTTTACTCACATTTGTAAACAACGCGAGTCAGTGTTATGTCTCTGCAATCCTGTTTTGGTTGTCCGTGTGTGTTTGCCCAAGGTACACATTAATGTTAGCATTTTCTCAGCAAGTATAAGTGCTAGCTAGACCAAATTTGACAAAAAGATATGAGGACCTTTAGAGCCATCCCCTGCACACAGATGGCACTGACAAGTGACAATGTCACTAGCTGGGGACATCATTCACACGGGATCATTTTCCTAAGATAATCTATCTGCAGTTAATATTTTCAAGATAATACATTTGACATTTTCTTTGAAATTTTGATCACTTACAATTACTGCTTTTTACATTGATGATATGTTACTTGATATTGTAGCAGTGCCACTTTTCAGGCACAGGCCACAACTTAGGTCCATGAAAAACTTGAAAATCACCTCTGAGACCCAGGGATTTTTTGCTCTTTTATTCAGGCATAGAAGAAAAGTTCCCTGCATTTTCATTTTGTGTCTAGGGGTGTCACTTATCAGGCTTTGTCTGGAAATCCAGCTGAAAGAAAATCTGAAAATTGCCATGGAGTGGAATTGCTGATAGACAAATTGTTTTCAACTTGCTCCTTTTGAGGAACCAGTTTTTCTCAGCTTGTAAACAACAGAAAAGTGATTGACTTGTGCCTAGCTAAAGATAATCTTCAGATTAGTGAAAACCGGATTTCATCATCATAGGGACCATTTGTGATTTCAGCTTTGTACTTTGATATTCAGCATGTTAGTTCAGTAAGTGAAGAAAATTGGTGAACGAGACTGAAGTTTTTTTTAAATATTCAGTATGTTAGTTCAGTAAGTGAAGAAAATTGGTGAACCAGACTGAAGTTTTTTTAATATTCAGCATGTTAGTTCAGTAAGTGAAGAAAATTGGTGAACCAGACTGAAGCTTTTCAGCATGCAAGTCAAGTGTGAAAAATCAAGGGAAGTGATCTTGGCTTTGTGAGCATAATGATTGACCAAAAGCAAACTTGGAATTAGAAGGCCATGCACATAGTTGTCCTGCATGTACTTTTTCACCTGAAAATGTGGAAATTGTTTTTTAGACTGGGAAAATTTTGAGAACCAGTTTTGGTTTGTTATCTGACCTGGTCATATAGGCTCCTAGGCACCCTTGTATTATGTGCAAATATTGTTTCAAATGTTTTGTTACAGTGTATGGTCTAGCTAGGTGTCAAAGCCAGCATAGTGTCCACATGTCTGGTCTAGCCAGCAAGGGCACAGTGTTAACGCATCTTATTTAACCAGCAGTCAAAGGCACAGTGTTAACATTTTGTCTGGTCTAACTAGCTGTAGGCAGTGTCTCTAGTCTAATCAGCTGTCAGTATTAACATGTCCTGTCTTACAAACAGTCAAAAGCAAAGTGTTGACACGTTGTCCAGTTGTCTGAACTAACCAGCAGCCACAGGCAGTGTTCAGTTGTCTAGCAGTGATATTGTCCTGTTCAGATGTTTTGTTTAACCAGCACTTGAAAGGCATAGAATTGTTCAGTTGTCTGGCCTAACCAGCAGTCAAAGGCATTATGTTTTTTAGTTGTCTGGTGTAACTGACAGCTCGATTCATCTCGTCACACGCCAAGGTCACCATCATCCAGTGCTATGCCCCAACCAATGACCACGACAATGCCGACAAAGACACCTTCTACTAGCAGCTTCAAGACTTGGTTGAAAAAGTACTACGCCATGATATTTTATTGATCATGGGCGACTTGAATGCACAGACTGGGGAGGATCGGTCTGGCTTTGAACATGTCCTTGGTCCACATGGCAAGAGAACTGATCATGGTGAACACTTCCTGCAGTTCTGCGCAATGAACAACATGAAAATCAGGTCATCACTATTCCAGCATAATGATACTCACAACATCACATGAATATCAAATGAACACAAGACTCAGACTCAAATCGATCACATCGCGATTGGACCAGGGTGGAGAACCCCATGTCTACAAGACGTACGCGTGTACCTTGGAGCAGACGTGTGCAGTGACCATCATTTGGTGATAGCAAAGCTGAAGATCAAGCTGAAGAGAAGAAAGAAGAAAGACTCCATCCAAGAGATAAGATACATTACAAGCAAGTTGAAGGACCCCACCACATAGGCCCAGTTCCAAGCTTTCCTGAGCAACAGGTATTCAGTCCTTACTGAAACAATGCCAGGATCAACAGAATGGTGGGAGGAGATGAAGGATGCCATGGCAACAGCTGGAAAAGAAATCCTAGGGTTTAAGAAGCCACTGCTGGAATCCTAGATTAGTGATGACACATGGGAATTGATAGCAGAGAGGAAAGAACTCCATCAGAAGAGACACAACTGCTCCTCGGACCAAGCAGCGTACTACCAGGAATACATCGAGAAGGACAGGCAGGTGATGCGAAATGCCCAGAAAGATAAAAGGGATTGGATAAGCAAGCAGAAAATGCCGAAGAAGCTGCCAAGCGCAACGACATGAGAGCTGTCTACCAGATCGCAAAGAAGATAACTGGTACTGTGCGGACTGGCTCTGGACCTGTAAAGGCAAAAGATTGCACACTTCTGTGAAGAGGCGAGGAGAAGCCAGGCATGGACCCATGGTACGTGTCTGCAAATTCGCGGAAATCTGCGAAAAGCAAAAAAAAGAAAAAGAAAAAAAAGAGCCACGCCCAATGAGACCAGCCCTTTAAGTTCGTTTCAGGTCGTTCGCTTCAGGCCTTCATCCCGCCAAAAGGTAGCATTGCGTAGGACTACTTTCGCGCATGCGCTTTTGAGACATTCACCACTTCTTTCCGCTCTGGGTCAACGTGATTGAATTTGAACAAGAGCAAAGAAAAAGAAGGAAAAAATAAGGAAAAAATAAAAATGCCAAAGCAAACAGACATAGTTCCACGGAATTCTCCGACAGAAGATATTGATGCTGGTGTGGCAAACAAATGGTGATGGGATTGGCTGAACAGGAGCCATGAAAATGAAATGTTTTCGTCGTGCTTCAAAAAGCTGAGTTAGTGTATGCCACGTAAAGCAATGTAGATATGTACTCATTTTTGCTATGTGATTACTTGGGTTTAAAACCTCGTTAGGGTTGAAGGAATGACTGACAAAGTGATTCTAGGAGAGCTTATTTTATGGCAGAAATTGCTTAGTATGAAGAACTGAAATTAGTTCAAGGAGAGGCTTTTTTACAGGCTAGAATTGCTGAAAAACCTTGACCCCACCAGGGGGCAATGCCCCCGCAACCCCCAAAACATTTAAGGAAAAAATGATTTTACTCCAGTACCATGCCTGGAAGCTTAAAAGATGGGCCAAGCACTTCAAAGAAGTTCTAAACAGACCTGAGCCACCGACACCAGCTGAGGTAGAAGACCCATCCCTCCTGCTCCCAATCAACACAAATGACTTCACTGAAGAGATCAGAACAGCCATCAAGACATTAAAGAACAATAAGTCCCCTGGGTTCGACGGAATAACAGCGGAAATGCTCAAAGGTGGTGGTGACTGCATCATCTCACTTTTGGATGTGCAGTCTCTGTAACCAGGCCTGGGACTCCGGCATCCTCTCAGAGGATTGGAAGAATGGCGAAGTCGTCTGTACACCAAAAAAAGGTAACCTCTCAGAGTGCAGCAACTGGTGAGGAGTTACTCTACTGTCAATACCAGGGAAAGTGTACTGCCAGGTCATCCTCAACCGACTACGCAAACTAGTGGACAATCGGCTCAGGGAACAAGCTGGCTTCCGCCCAAAGCGATCCTGTGCGGAACAGATCTTCACACTAAGACAGATCATCGAGAAGTGTGGAGAGCACCAAGTAGCCGTAGCCATCAGCTTCATTGACTTCTCCAAAGCGTTGGACAGTGTCTAAAGACCATCATAGTGGAAAATCATGAAAACCTACGGCATCCTAGAGAAAGTAGTGTCGGCCATAAAGCAGATTTACATAAACTCCAAGTGCAGAGTCAGGAAGGAAGATGGCTTCAGTGACTGGTTTGAAGTTGTCACCAGAGTAAGGCAAGGTTGTATCCTCTCCCCTTTCCTCTTTGCACTTGCCATTGACTGGGTTCTGAAACATGCAACCCAAGGAAAGGGAATCAAGTGGACAGAAGGAAACAGCCTTTCAGATCTGGATTTTGTCGATGATATTACCGCGCTTGCACGCACCACTCAAGATCTGCAGGTGCTTGTTGACAACATCAAGTTCGCAGCAACATTGGCCTCGTCATCAGTGCCAAAAAGACTAAAAACATGCTTACTGGTAAACACCCAGGGCCAACAGACGTTCTCATTGACCAAAAACAAGTGGAAGAAGTAGAGAACTTCACATACCTAGGCAGCTCTATCAACAACGCCAATGACCTCAACTGAAGTGTTGTATTGGGAAAGCAACGTCAGCATTCAATCAGCTGAACAAAATATGGAACAGCAAGAAATTCTCCCTTGGAATCAAACTGAAATTTTATAACTCCAGTGTGACTTCAACGTTGTTATATGGCTGTGAAACCTGGCAACTGAAGACCACCCAGGAGAAGAAACTTGACGTTTTTGATAGCAAGTGCCTACGTAAGATCTTGGGCATCAAATGGTCAGACTTTATATACCAAATGAAGACGTCAGGGAGAGGTCCAAACAACTCCCCGTGTCAACCATCGTCTGCAGACGGCGCCTCCACTGGCTGGGTCATGTCTTAAGATTACCCTCTTCAAGACCTGCAAACCAGGCCATTAAATGGACCCCAGCAGGCCAGAGAAAAAGAGGATGACCCAGGATGAGCTGGCGACAGACAGTGGAGAGAGACCTCCGACACGTTGACAGAGGATGGAGTGACACTAGCAAACTGGCTGAGGACGATGCACAGTGGAGCGCCTTGACTGTCTCATGTGTCGCAAGACGCGGGAGCATCTTAGTCTAAGTAAGTAAAGTCAAACTGATAGAGGTATAATGCTTTTCAGTTACAAGGCCAAATCACTAGTCAGACATAGTCGTAGTGGTTTTCAGTTGTCTGACCTTACCAGTTGTCTGAGGCATTTTGTTGGTCAGTTTTCTGGTCTGACAAGCAGTCAAAGGCCTGGTGTCATGTTGTCTTGCCCAGCCCGCAGTCAGAGGCAGTGATGTTCAATTTTCTGTCCTAACCAATCATCAAAGGTAGTGTTGTTAATTTTTCTGACCAAACCGATAGTCAAAGGAATAGTGCTATTCAGTTGTCAAACAAGGCACAGTGTTGTTCATTTGTCAAGTCTGGCCAGCTGTCGAACGCATAATGTTGTTCAGTTGTCTGGTCTGATCATTTGTCAAAAGCATAGTTGAAAATTCCAATAAGCTACCAGCTGAGAGCAAGTCAGAAGAGGACTGTGTCTAGGGCCCGTCTTGATAGAAGGTGGGCATGTACCTCTCCTTCAGCCGCCTTTAATCTTTCATGAACTGAATCAGATAGTGAGATACCCACCTACAGCTGGGCAGACTCAGAGAGGTTTTTCAAATTAAAAAAAAAGGTCCAAGCGCACAGTTGGTTCAAACTCTCGACCATCGGCGCAATGGCTAACAATCTAACCATTTGACTATGAGCCCTCAAAGACATAGTGGAGTTCATTTGTATGGCCTAATCAGTGGTCAAAGGCATAGGATTGTTCAGAGTCTGATCTATCTAGCAGTAAATAGCGTTGTGTTCACAATAGGGAGTTGCCAGTTTTGCCAGTGTGAGAGCTCTTCTGTGTGTGAGTCCAGAAGCTTGATTTTGTTGGGGGCGATTTTGTTATGAGAAGACCGAGGCATGAGACAACCACTGGCAATGTTGTGATCAGCTAAAATTGTTCATACACACACACACACACACACCACACATGTGCACTTACACACTCATGCACTGACATGCGCATGCACACACACTCGCTCACATTGATAGAATCCTGAAGTCTTTTTTTTTAAACTGTAAAAATAGTCACTTGTGACTCTTTTTTTTAATACAAAATATTGTCTAAAATTGTGTCTCTCGTTTTGTTTTTCCTCAGGAGCATGATTTCAGACCAGTCTATTATATATTTTTGCATCATTACATTTTCGTTTATTTGTATTAGTTTGTTTTGTCTACAAAAAGGAAAAAAGGGATCAAGAAATGTTATTGGTTTGTTTACAAAAAGAAAATCGTTGGAAAACACAATTTCATACCCGGGGGTGGGGAAAAGGTTTAAAAAAAAAAAAAAAAAAAGGGGGGGGGGGGGGGGGGGGGGGGGAGGAAATCTAATGCTCTGACAAACTGATCATTTGTATGGATGGCACAAAGAAGAAAAGTACAAGCAAATAATCCGATCAGTCGGTCAAGTCATGCTACTGATGGTCTTGCCGACCACAATAGCGATAGCAGGGTGGTAGAGTAAACCAAATTTTGCAGTTTCTTCAATCAAAGAAAACAAATACACAAGAAAATCCCAAATTTGATTGGCAAGTGCACCTCCATTCAATAAATAAATCAAACAGTAGAAGAATAATGAATTTATGTGTAAATGAAATAGATGATTTTTCTTTCTTAAACTTTAATTGATGGTATTATTGCACTTTTTTGTTACTCATACTCATGCCATTTGTACATTTAAGTAGTTTGTTACCTAGTTCTTTTTTTTAACGGTTTATTTTAAATTCCGTTCTGCATGTCATTATCTGCAACATCTTTTGATTGTCTTTGTTATTGTCTCATGTTAAACCACAGCTTCGTTTTTGCTTTTTAATTTAATACTAAATTGTCATTCAGCAATGTGAATGTGTATGTTATACACACCCACACACGTTCACACACAAGTGCATGCCCAAGACTCACAAAATGGCTGGCGTGGCGGCACAAAAATATAAGTGTCATAAACTTAAGATATTAATCATTCAATCCACCCATTTCCAAACAAGTATTGTTGTACAAGAAACAAACGAAAATGCATACACGCTCAAAATCCATTTTATATTGACAAGAATGTATCTAAACACATTTTGTACAACTCCAAGCTCCATGTAGAAACTCAGTACCTAAAATATCCTGATAGCAGCATGATGACTGCAACATAATGGATACATACATGAGAAAATAAAGATGAAGAGAATGCAAACACACATGAAAATAGGTAATAGAAGAGAATAGATAAACACATTTTGATTGAATATAACTTTTTATAATGTTTGATGTAGTTAAACCTTTCAGCTGCAAATAAACCCTACATAGAAAAACAATGTTTCTTGATTACAGCATAGGAAAAGAACACACACTTTAAATTTGCCCAGCTTACAATAAAAATTGAAATATTACAGACTGAAGCAAAGAAAAAGCACTTACAAACTGTCTAGCTGAATCAAAGATAAATGAATGGAGCAAGAGAATATTGTTTGTAGCCCAGCCGACTGCACAGGGCCATGTCAGGGTTGTCACAAGAAATAAATGAGTAAATAAAATGAAATGCATGAATAAAAAAGTAGACAAAAAATTGAATGAATAAATTGATGAATAAACAAATAAGAAAAAAAGTGAATCGCTGTGTCAGGAACAGTGTGAAAGGGAATCCCTACGTTGAATTTGTTAATCAGGCAGGGCCGGGAGGAGGGGCGGGGGAGAAGTTGGTGGTGAAGACTTTTAACACACGTGCACACACACACACACATACGCATACACACATACCACCACCACCAACTGAAGAGAGTCTCTCACTCACACATGCTTATATTAAATGCATGCACCAATGCACACAGTGTGTCATGCAAAATGCCGCGGCCAGCTCTCGCAGGGCATAGGCTGAGCCGGGAAACTGCCTGCAGTTTTCAGAAGATCTCGCACAGCCACCGATCTTTGCATAAAAAAATCTGTGTGATTTTAGCTGTCTGCTAACTGGCAACTCGCCTATAGTCAAGTAGTCTGGTCAAACTGGGTCAGTAGGAATGAAAATGGAATGAGTGTTGAAATGTAGTGATTTTAAAGAAGAACATCTCGGTACATTCCTAATAAATTCCTTGGTGACATCCGTTTTGTAAGTTTGTCTTTACCATGTATGATTCTATGAGTGCACCCTGGCCCAATTGCCTATCAGTTGGATTGAAAAGGATTTGAATTTTCAATTATTTTTCAGCCAAATATAATGTTGATTTTTCAGAATCTTGCGCATTTCTCTCCAGTCCATGTACTTTTAGATCTGATTAGGCCATTGTATATTCATGAGTCCCATTTCCTGCCAACTTATCATTGTGTTTTAAACTTTTAAGTTCATGTGTATGGATGGATTTTCTGAATCATGCTTACCTATTTAAAAAGCTCTAGGTCTCTCAATTTTAAAATCCCTTTTCCGTTGACATTCTGTAAATCATGGAGTGGCATATAGCTGTCCAGTCCTTAGCGTCTCTTTACCCATGCTTTTTAAAAATGGACTTTTTCTTGCATTTAACTGGGTCTGTTTTTTCTCATTTTGTTTTTAAATGGTCATGGAGTTGGCTGACTGGTGATTAAGTAAGTGGAATGGTTGGCGCTGTCACCACAGCCTGGTTTTTGTCTGCTGTTGAGATTGGAATAGATGAACTATGTTATGAATTTGTTAATTGTAAGTGGTATTGCGTGTATTTTTCTTTCAAGATCGGACTTTGTTCTGTGTGTGGCAACAGCCCTAAAGGGCCCTGGCATGGCTGTAATAAAAATGGAAGTTTTGCTTGACATTAGTACCTCTCGTTTTATTACTCATCCCAAAGCCCTGGTCTTTCATTGCACTGTTTGTCAACTTATGCCACCATTAACCCGTTTTGTTTCTGTATTCTATGATAAGCAATGCAACTTTCCAGTGAAAATTCTTTAAAGTGAAAGTGAAAATTTCAGTGTGTGCGTGTGTGTGTGTGTGGTTCAGCCGTTAGAAGTGGTTCACCACTATTGATCAGTCGTACTGCAGTTCCGAGTATAACAAGTGTAGACTGAATTAATCATCAGTAATCCTTTATTTTTAATTACACATACTATACCGTGGCTCACTAATGCAATAAGCGGCAGCATTTGCTATCCCTGCCTCGTATACAATAAAGTCCGTACGGACAACAAAACCTTGAAAGGGCCTCGTGCCTTGCGCATGCTCAGAACCTCTCTTTTCTCGGCAGCCATTTTCCCGTTAGCCTCGTGTACACGAGCAGCTAAGTATATTTTGCTTTTTTCACGATCGCTCGATCGTTGTTGCTGTTCTTTGTGTCCTTGCTTATGTTTTCACTTATAGGGGAAACGTACGTGAAGCGATTGGGTGGTTAAGGCGAGATTTACGAAGGTTTCGTCATTCGATTCCTGCGTCTCGCCGGCAGGCTCTTTGTCGCTGGCCGCGCCAAACCTCCTCTCCCTTCGCGTCACTTTCTCTCTTCTTCTTCTTCTTCTTCTTTCTCCAAGGGTTCACTTCAACTCAGCTGCGGTTCTGTTGTTGTGACAGCGAGCTCTTTCTCGCAACCCTTAATTCGTGACGGTGATCAGCTCAGCTGCAGTTCTGTCGATCCCGTCCCCTTGTCCCCTAACGGCAAACTACTCAGCTGCGGTTCTGTCATTCCCGTTACTGCATCCTGTGTCCAGTTCAGCTGCGGTTCTACTGCACACAGTTCGATTCCCATGGCAGAATCGTAGATGCACGAGCCCTCTATGACGAAGGCTCAGGGGTGGGGTATGAGGCAGACTTCATGTCTACCTCTCCCTTTCGCTCGGTTGTGCGAACCAAGGGAAGCAACT
The DNA here is from genome assembly GCA_018398815.1 of Conus ventricosus. NCBI lineage: Eukaryota > Metazoa > Mollusca > Gastropoda > Neogastropoda > Conidae > Conus > Conus ventricosus. The sequence continues at coordinate 57,615,140 of CM031597.1, read as the reverse complement.
CCCTCTCAAGGGCTTGAATCTCGTCGGCCCCAGTTGTTTCCTTCCCCCACCTCATGTTTCTCCCCTCTTTTGGGTAGTAACACTTGGGTTTCGCCCTCATTTCAGGGCGTCCCTCGGGGGACTGGCGCATCAGGTCCCCCATTTACTGGGTTGGGCCAGCAGCCACAGCACAATGATCGGCTCAGCTGCGGTTCTGTCGATCCCGTCCCTTGTCCCCTAACGGCAATCGACTCAGCTGCGGTTCTGTCGTTCCCGTTACTGCATCCTGTGTCCAGTTCATCTGCGGTTCTACTGCACACAGCTCGATTCCCATGGCAGAATCGAAGATGCACGAGCCTTACGACGGAGGCTCAGAGGTGGGGTAATGAGGCAGACTTCACGTCTACCTCTCCCTTTCGCTTGGTATGCGACCCAAGGGAAGCAACTCCTCTCAAGGGCTTGAATCTCGTTCGGCCCCAGTTGTTTCCCTTCCCCCACCTCATGTTTCTGCCCCCTTTAGGGGGCCCCTCTTGGGCAGAACATTTGGGTTTCGCCCTCATTTCAGGGCGTCCCTCAGGGGAACTGGCGCATCAGGCCCCCCATTTACCGGGTTGGGCCAGCAGCCATAGCATCAGCCCCCCCTATCATGGGGTCAGGGCCCAGCCACCCCCTATCATGGGGTCAGGGCCACTTTGCCTTGGGCGCCATGGGCCCAATGGCAGTATCCCCCCCTGCTCCGGGGTTTCCCTGGTGGCCGGGTTTATGACCAGCTCTCCACCAGTGCAGGCCTCTTCCTCCCAGGCCCTTCGGCCCACCCGACGGCCGATCCCTCCCTAGGAGTGTCTGGGGAATCAGCCAGCCTGGGCCTGTCTGGACTTTCACAGCGCACCACTTTGCCAAGGGCTGTCCCCCCCTCAGTCTGTGGCTCCGACCTGGTGGATTCGGAGTTGGAGGACGAGGGCCAGTCGCCTGGTTCTTATTTCCTTCTGGGACTCGGTGGCCTTCCTGGCTTCCCTTGTCCCGGAGGCGGTTGTGTCCTCACGGGAGGTCAGGGCCCCTGCCCTTCGGCAGCGGAACTCGCCCTGGGGGTCTCACCCACTGGCGGCTAACCTCCTCTCTTTAAGAAGTCGGTAATGGTAGCCGACTGTATGAGGAGGGCCAAATAAGTCAGGGGCATTGAGGCTCAGGACATCACGCCTGGCTCCATCCCTGATTTACCTGGAGTGCTGGCGTGCAGGGAATTTCTCAAGCCAGAGAGGCTTCCATTTGCCAAGGAGGCCATCTTGGTAAATGACACCATTCTCTCAACCCAAGGGACGACGGTCTCTCTCAACCAAGGGACGACGGTCATTTGGCCCCGGGGGATCTGAGGCATGCAAACCCAGTAGGGGTCGGCCTCAGGCACGGCGCGGGTCCGAAAGCTCCCACGTCTCAGACGGCCCACCCCCAATGACTTGCCCCGACCTGGGTACTTCACCCCAGGGCGGTCTGTGGGCAGTCTGTCAGGCACTCAGTGCCGAGGAGCGGGCTTCCCGCAAGCCCTTGGGCTCTGCGGTGATCAAGTCGGGGTTTCGTCTTCCTTGGGGTGCAGTAAAGGCTCCTCTCACTCCTTTCCCTCCTCCTTTTGCTCCTCCTCGGGATCTAGCGGCCTCTCAGGCCTTAGACCAGGAGGTCCTTTCGCTGTTAGCCAAGGGAGCCACAGTGGAGTCCTTTCCATTCCTCTCCGGGGTTTTATGGCCGCATTTTTGTGGTTCCCAAAGCTTCTGGAGGATGGAGACCGGTTCTAGACCTCTCGCCCTTGAACAGGTTTCTTATCGTCCTCCGTTTTGGGATGGAACTCCCCATGTCAATCCGCGATGCCATGCATCCGGCGTCTGGGCGGTATCCATCGACCTGGAAGATGCGTACTTCCATCTCTTGATCCACCCAAGGGACAGGAAGTATCTCGTTCGTGTGGAGAAGCCGACGTTTTTTCAGTTCAGGGCTCTTCCCTTTGGGCTAGCCCGACCCCTTGGGTTTTCACGAAGGTGGCCCGGGAACTTTGCTTGCATGTTCGGGAGAAAGGAATTCGTCTGAGGCCTATCTCGACGATTGGCTTCTTCTTGCCTCATCAGCACTCTGTGCTCCCAGCAAGCCCTCCAGGTTTTAACCTCTGTCAGCAGCTGGGATTTGTTCGCAACGAGGAGAAGTCCGATCTCATCCCGTCGCAGCAGTTTCAGTTTCTGGGCATGTCCTTCCACACCACCACCTGGTTGGTCTCTCCAACCCCCAACGCCTGGTTCGCCCTCCAGCACCTCTTGGCCCATCTCCTTTCCTTGGATCAGGCTCCAGCCAGAAAGCTGGCCTCTCTTGGGGTCTGATGGAGTCCTTGGCCCCCTTAGTGCCCCTCGGACGACTGCACAAACGCCGGTTTCAACGCCTCTTTCGCAAGCGTTGGTCTCAGGCGTTGCAGTCGTGGGACCTTCGATCCTTCTCGGTCAGCGGTTCCAATCATCGGTGGCCCAATGGCACTCCCAGTCCTGGCTGGCTCAGGGAGTCCCATCACACCCCCTCCTCACAGGAGGACTGTTCACGGACGCGTCCCAGTCCGGGTGGGGTGCCCACGTCAGCTCTCTGACGGCGGCCGGGCAATGGTCCCGGAGATGGGATCCTGGCATATCAATCGGCTGGAGCTGGAAGCCGTGTTCCAAGCCCTCAAGGAGTTTCTTCCCTTACTGAAGGGAAAACACGTTCTCCTCAACACCGACAACACGACTGTGGCGTGTTTATATCAACAAGCAAGGGGGAGCGCGTTCTCACTCCTGTCCTGAAGGCGGAACAGCTTCTCCTTTGGTGCGAGACACAATCAATCGGATCTCGGCCAAGCACGTTCCGGAAGATCAACATTCTCGCGGACTCCTCAGTAGGTCGCACATGGTTCTTCCCTCAGAATGGACTCTCGTCCACTCAATCCTGGAACCTCTCTGGACTGTATGGTTCAAACCACGGTAGCCCTGTTCGCCACCCGGTTCAACCACCGTCTCCAGCTGTATGTCTCCCCAGTTCCGGATCCGGCAGCGTGGGCTGTGGACGCCTGTCCATCCCTTGGTCCGGACTGACAGGCTATGCCTTTCCCCCGTTCCCATTCTGGGAGAAGTTATCCGCAAGCAAGGGAAGACGCAGCCACGCTTATTCTTGTGGCTCCACGCTGGCCGGCCCAAGCGTGGTTTCCAGAACTGTTACACCTGTCTCACGTGCCTCCGATAACGCTCGCCTTAAAAGCAAAGTCCCTGCTTCAGCACGGTCAGGCATTCCACACGGCAATCCAAACGTGCTGCATCTTCACGCCTGGCTACTGTGCGGGACACGCTGTCTGCACAACGCTCCTCCCCAGCGGTAATCGGCCTTGTGGAACATGCCCACAGGCCAGGCACCAAAGTGTCTACAGTGTCCATGGAATGGCTGGCTCTCTTGGTGCTCCAACCATGCAGTATCACCTCATTCTCCCTCTCAATGCCAATTGGCGAACTACCTAGCTTTTCTTTCATCGGAGAAAAGCTTTCAGCCTCCTCTGTTAAGGTTCACAGGGCGGCTATTTCCACCACTATCCGCCAGTTAGGGGGCCCCTCCTTCGTGGACGACCCTCTTCTGCGGGATCTGGTCAGGGAGCAGCCCTACAGGAGGCCGATGCCCCCCCCGTCCCCCGGCGTGGGATCTTTTCTTAGTCCTCTCTCCCTCAGGCTCCCCTTACGAGCCCATCGGGGAGTGTTCTCTGAAATTCCTTTCCTTCAAACAGCCTTTCCGTTTCCCCTGGGCCTCAGGGAGGCGCTGCAGTGAAGTCCATGCCCTTAGTGGCCTGCTGGGGACGTCGCTTCCGAAACCGGATGGCTTGATATCTCTTCCCCTCCTCCCAGAATTTTTAGGGGAAAAAACCAGTTGCCGGTTCCCTTCACCGACTATCTCCATTCTTCCTCTCACTTCTATTCTCGCCCCAGACGCGAAGACCGCACTCTCTATCCGGTGCGCGCTCTGTGGGGTTGGAAACGCACGAAATCTTCTCGCCCCAACCGCCCCACCTGTTTCTCTCTTACAACGAAGGTTATAAGGAGGACACCAGGCCAGCTCTTCAATCTCTCGATGGCGAGAGAAGTCATTAAGACAAGACAAGACAAGACAAGACAAATTCTTTATTTTCGGGATAATAGATAAGCACTAACGTGCTTTTTTACATCCAGTCCTCGCCCTGAGTGGGGGACTACAACATGCAGTGAAATCAATTAATGTAAGAAACCCAAAGAACCCAAGCAAAGCGGTCATGTAATCATAGAGGAACATCAAATGAAAATAGAAAGATAAATGAAAACAAAACAAAAAATAAGAATAACAAAAAACCCAAAACAACAACTAAAAAATGATAATAACAAAAAAATAAAACGAAATAAAAAGAGAATAATAATAATGAAGAGGAAAGGTGAGAGCGGGGGTAGGGAGTGAGGTGGGTGGGGAAAACATATGTAAGTGTACTACAACGTACACGATTTGGCATGTATGAAAACAGACAGTGAAGTGAATTTGACAAGGTGCGTACATATTTTGAACACACAAATTACACGCACGTTTGCACGCAATAGGAGAGAAAAGAGAGAGAGAGAGAGAGAGAGAGAGAGAGGAGGAGGCTAGGCACCACATGCATTCATTTTTCGCAAGGCATGAAAATCGTCGAACGTATTAAGCAAAGTGAGATGACATTGGGGGGGGGGGGGGGGGGGGGGGGGGGGGGGGGGGAAAGAGAGAGAGGAGAGAGAGGATGGAAGGGAGGGGGGGGGAACAGCATGAGATGTAATGATTTGAAATGGAACTGTACTAAAACGCACAATAATTAGCCTGTATAAAATCAGACATTTAAAATGAACATGACAAAATATATACGTTTTTTCGGAGGCTACACATGCACACTGCACAGACAGAGAGAGAGAGAGAATGAAGAGGCAGAGAGAGAGAGAGAGGGGAGAGAGAGAGAGCGGCAGGGGAGGAGTAGAGAGAGAGAGAGAGAGAGAGAGTGAAAAAAGGGGAAAAAATTTTAATCATTTTTCATTAAGATTTTATCCCTATGAAACACAACACCACAACACCACACACACACACATATATATATATATATATATCAAGATACTTGATACATGAAAAAAGAGAAGAAAAAAAAAAAAATTTACAAAAGACAAATTGGTTAAGTACATGAAAAGGGATAAATTTATGCTTTGAGATTATTTGGTATTTTATGGTTTTTTTATTTTATTTTTATTTATGGTTTTTTAAAATTATTTTTTACCGCAGAAGATGGGTAAGGTAAGTGTTTTTGAAAGTTGTGGTACAATGGATTTGTTTGATTTTATTCTGGAAGGGAGTTCCACAAAGAGGTTCCCGAGTACGTTAGACTTGATTTAAATAGGTCAATTCTGGGGATTGGGATATGGAGTTTGTGGGAGTTTCTCGACGAGACTTTTGAGAATCGTCTCATTAAAGTTTTTTGGAGCTTTTCCCGGTCAGAATCTTGTGATCATTAGCCCTTTGTTGTTTTGAGTCTTGGCTGAATGGAAGAATGTGAAGATGTTTATAATCAGAGCTTTCGAGGCTAGTTTTCTTCAGAAGGATTAGTTTTTGAGCGCTCGTTTATGTAGGCCCGAACAATGGTTTTGTGTGTTTTTCACTTGCAGAATCCCTTAGTCGATGCATATCAACATGAGATGAAAATGAGCATGGAAAAAAAGTTTTTGTGAGTGAAGGGCGAGAAAGTGTTGATTTTTTTTGGGGAGCTGATAGACTTTTGGGAGAGCTTTTTGCATAGTAAGTTATGTGGGGATTCCAGCTGAGATATTATCAATTATTAGTCCTAATCTTTATGATGAGTGATTGTTCCACAAGTACATTATTGAGGTGTATAGGAGGGAAATCATTGGTGAGTTTTGTCTTTTTTGCCTAGTTGTAATGTACATGAGTTTTTTTTTTTGAGGGTGAAGTGACATATGATTTAGTTCGGTCCATTTTACAAGTCGTTTGGGCTCTCTTTTCAAATGTTTTTAAAGACTGGAAGGTCATTATGGCTGGTGTGAATTGTGGTGTCATCTGCAAAGAGGTCGCATGTAGTCTCACATGTAGGGGTAGGTCATTAATGTAGATTGAGAAGAGTAACGGGCCTAAAATGGAGCCTTGTGGAACGAATATTAAGGTTGTTATGAAGAGACAGCCGTCCCGATAAGACGCATTGTTGTCGTTTTGTGATGTAGATTTTAGAAGGATAAGGGCGGATTTTGAAAGACCGTATATCTCCAGTTTTCGAATAAGGAGATTGCGGTCAAAGACATCGAATGCTTTTTTAAAAATCAACGAAAAAGACACCACATATTCGTTGTTATTTTTTAAATTTTTTTAAGCCACACATCTACAAGATTGATTAATGCAGAATGGCAGGAATGTTTCTGTCTGAAACCTGACTGTCCGGGTGGAGCAAATCGTACTTGTTGAAGTGATGAAGGATGTGTTTATTTAAATGCTTTTCTGAGGTTTGGGAAAAGGTAGATAAGATGATATTTGGTCTGTGTTTGAAGGTTCAGTACTATCACCCGATTTATGAATGGGTATAACTTTTGCTTTTTTGAACGCATTTGGAAAATAACTTTTATCTATGCACAGATTAAAGCTATTTCGTTAACGTGTCAGTTATAACTGGAGGAGAGTTTCAGAATTTTGCCATCTATGCCATTAGTCCCGTGTTTCCCGACTGTTTGAGATGAAGTGGTACTGATACACCCCGTGCACAGTTATGAGTGGAATGTTTAGTTCAGACGTGATTTGTTTGTGTGACAAATTGATGGAGTTCTTTAAGTTTTATTAGCGCTTGAATGATCAGTAGTAACAACTGTATCTGGAATGGTAGAGAAGTGAGTGTTAAGTTGGGTTTAGCGAAATACCTTTGATAACAGTTGATTTTGAAGAAGAACTGTTGTTGTTAAAACTGGTTTATGCTTGCAAACCAGTTTTGGATTTTGTTTGGAAGTTAAAAACTGCGATTTGTATTTAGTTTTTTCCTGCGCTTCTGGAGTTTATTGCGTTTTTAGTGATCTTGATTCTTCTTCATAGCCCTTTCTTTCAAAAGGTCTCTAAGGTAGCACGCCTCCTGTAATTTTTTTTCGTGTACCACGGTGGTTTGGGAATATGCTTTACTCTGATTGTTTTTAACGGAGCATGTTGTTATAGACTTCTGTAAAAATTTCGATCCAAAAGTCAATCGTGAATCCGGATCAGCAATATTGTATACTGTATTAAGTTCTGAGTTCATAATCAAGCAGAAAATTTTGTTCGTTAAATTTTGAGAAGCAACGATAGGTTATGGTTTTGTGTGGAAGCTGCGTAAGCGGACTGAAGGAGATTTGGCTGTTTTCTCACCAAAACCTCATGAGATTAGGGCATGGGCGTCTTCGCTGGCAGTTTGTCATAATGTCAGCATTCAGGTTTTGTTAGATGCGCATATTGGCGTTCCCCTGGCACCTTATCCAATTCTACCTGCGCGACGTTTCTCGTCTGCGTGATGATGGGTTAGGGGCATCGCATCAGCTGTGGTGGCCCAACACTCCCTCTCCGCCACACGCTCCGGCTCTTCTCGCTCCTCCAGGCGGTAACCAGGTGAGCCCTCCTTCCAGGTAGTGCGACTCTGCATTAGTGAGCCACGGTATAGTATGTGTAATTAAAAGGAAATTTTTATTCTAAAATTACGTTTAATCTAACATACTTACCGTGGCTCACGCAGAGGCCCTCCCTACCTCCCCGCCTTCCTGGTTCCATCAGGAGTCCTCAGTCAGGATTTGATATACCTCGAAAAGAGGATGGTTCTGAGCATGCGCAAGGTACGAGGCCCTTTCAAGGGTTTTGTTGTCCGTACGGACTTTATTGTATACGAGGCAGGGATAGCAAATTGCTGCCGCTTATTGCATTAGTGAGCCACGGTAAGTATGTTAGATTAAACATAATTTTAGAATAAAAATTTCCTTTTCATTAATGAAATAGACCAAGAAAGCATAAACTGGCAATATGCAACATCAGTTAACACAACTGCCTTTGTACAAAAGCATATATTATATCATATGCATCAAATATGCATATATACCTTTACTATCTGAACCATTTTTCATGGAATTCATGTCTGCACATACATACACACACTTGTTCACTGTAGTATTCTGAATATGCCCCATTTTTGGTATGTGGACTCAAACTACTACTGAAAAATGTAAAACAAACTGCAGGTACATACTAATTCATCATACCATGCAAGTGTCAAATGGAGGAACGCCCATTCAGTTATGTCATAAAAAAACATTTCAACCATATGAAGCATGCTGGTTAACTAAGAAAAACAGGGGGGTGGGGTTGGAGGGTAAAGAAATTATTATCAGGATGGGAAAGGGAAGGGGTTTAAGGTGGGACCAGGGTCACTGAAACGTGCCTACTGCTGACAAAGAATCTACACACACAAAAACAGAGGGGTGGGTGGGGGGATGGATATGTAACCAAATGGTAGCAACTGCAAAACAAAAAACATGTAAAGAATTTCATATTGTACTGTTTGGCCAAATACACCTACCAACAGTCAAACTCTTGGGTGTGGCCATTTGTTTGCTTTGCTTGGCCAGTGCTCATGGCTAATGCAGTTGTAAGACATACTGCTAAGCTCTTGTACATTTTCAGACCTTATCATGGAGCTATTTCTACATTCATTCTATAGGAAAATGCTGCACAAGGTTTCCCTGGGCTTGCTTTTTACAACTTACAATATGCAGTTGAGTATTATGCCATTTAGAGGCTGACGCTTATCCCCAAATTAGCAGTATGACTAGGTTATGTTTGAAAGATTTCTGTACAGGAAAACCACCTTGCTCACAGTCCAACTTGTGGCTCTCCACTTCACCCTTGGTCTCGCTAGCAAGATGGTTGGGCTTGCCATGGGTGCAGAGAAGGAAAGAGAATTCAAATCCCTAATCAAATCCTCTAATACTTGGTACAGGATTAATGTCATACTAGGGGTTCTTTTAGTATAAGTAGCATTCCTGACTTCTGAAAGTACTGCACTAGTAACTGCCTCTTTTCTGTCATTCTAGTCAGGGAGCATGATAAGTGCCGTGGGAATTTTCTGCTGAAAGCAAGCCACCAGTTTAGATCTCTTAAGGGGACCCTAAGGAACAATAAAAATCAGGGTGGCAGTCTGGCAAACTGCTCTGGACAGCACTATGAGACACTACATGAAGCAATAGATTTGATGCAATTTTTCAACGAAGTTTGGGGGTAGGGGAAATATAAATGACCATAATTCTGTCTAGAAATGACTTGGACAGACATATGACCCATCAAAATTTTTGTTTTAATCCACTTTAGAAGTCTAAATAGTTGGTATGCAAATTAGGTAATTTGTGATGTCACCAGGGGTCAAAAGGTCATGGATTTTGGACAGCGCTTAAAATCAGGCAGCCAGCTAGTGGTGCTAACAATATGAATTCAAAATGAGAAAAAATCTTTTATAGACTTAAAATTTGTTTATAGGTATCATTCTGTAAAACCAAATCACCCATGATTGATTTATTACCAAGGTAGTTTTTGTTTGTCACATTATTACACCTAAATAATGTCTATTGTACTTAAACTTAAAAAGTAACTTTCAATGTACAAAAGGCTTACAAGTATTGTCTGCCGTACTGAAAATTCACAAGTAATAATGCTTGTTATGAAAACTCTTGTCCCCAATACTGAATCCTCACATGCAGTGTCCACCATATTGAATCTGCACACGCAATGTCCACCTTACTGAATCCTCACAGGCAATTTCCACCATACTGAATCCTCATAGGCAATGTCCACCCCACAACACACATCAGCTACATGTGTTGCTACTTCATCTGCATTTCCATATCCACAGGCTCTGGCACATCAGATAAATTACTGAAACATGTCGCCATCTTCAACCCCATCCTCTCCTCATTTTCCTCATCCTAATCCACTGGGTTCACTTTTTTCCATATTTTCACATCCCTCCTCGACGTCGGAACAACCACACATTTCAGTGCAGCTTAACCTTGCCTTCTGGCAGCTGCACCTTGCGTTTTGCACCTTTTTTTTGTGCAGCCACACTTCACCAACTGGAGTACAGATTTTGGTGCTAGAATTTTGCGTGGTCATGACTGGATCCATGCGCCCCCTTCTAACTGCCAGCCATATTCTTCTGGTGATGGATCTCTGGGTTTGCAACTATGTCATTTTTCCCAGATAATGGCCTGGTAGTGAGCCCATAGAATTGCCTGACACAGTGCATCCTGTGTAGGTGGCAACCGTTCCAATTGTGGCTGCTTTCATAGTAAACGGCCACCACCTTCATCTTGTCTACTTTTGAAATCAGAGTTTGGGGTAGAAAAAACCTGACAGATGAACTGGCTCTAAAGCAGAAAATTGAAATCACTAGGCATTAAAAGTTGTGCCCAGACTTGCCAGTGCAGTTATGTTGTCATCCGTGGCCCTCCAGGAAGCCTTTCCAGAAAGCATGTTTACCCTTTTTGGCAAAACTGCTTTGTATTGTCGGCTCCAGAAGAAAAAGAAACACCCGAAGGTGCTGGGGAGGACCCAGAGAAACACTGTCTTCACCTGCCTTTAGAGCAGTCCTGTACCACCCTTGGAGGCTGCGCTGTGTTGACGATGGGTACAGGGACGCGCAGGGCACTCCATTAAGATATCAAGGGACATAACTGCTCCTGAACAGAGGTAAATTAGACTACAGGATACAGCTCATAACAGCCTTAAAGTAGCATCCCCATGGGTGTACCAGCCCGTATTTCATGATGCCCGAGCCCCCCGGCGAAAAACAACCACCCTCCAGCTGCCGAGCACACCCCACAGACCCAAACCCCCCCTGCCCACGGACAGATGAAGACAGTGCCACTCCAGACACAGCCAAGCTTTCGCCCTACGGTCTTATGTGCCCTCAAGAGAGAATCCAAAGTTGTAGTCTTTTTCCCCCTGTCAACAGGACTTTCCCTGTGGTCAGTGGGGCTTTCCTCACCGTCACTGGACCTTTCTCCAGGTCAGCCTAGTTAAGGCAAAGAAGAAAAAGAAACACCCGAAGGTGTGGGGGAGGACCCAGAGAAACACTGTCTTCAAACCCGCCCTTTTGAGCAGTTCCTGTACCACCCTTGGAGGCCTGCGCTGTGTTGACGATGGGGACAGGGACGCGCAGGACACTCCATTAAGATTTTCAAGGGACATTTCTGTTCCTTTAACAGAGGTAAATTAGACTACAGGGTACAGCTCATAACAGCCTTAAAGTAGCATCCCCCATGGGTGACCAGCCCGATTTCTGACTGCAGAGCCACCGGCGAAAAACACCACCCTCCGCTGCCGAGCACACCCCACAGACCCAACCACCCCTGCCAGGACAGATGAAGACAGTGCCACTCCAGACACAGCCAAGCTTTCGCCATACGGTCTTATGTGCCCTCAAGAGAGAATCCAAAGTTGTAGTCTTTCCCACTGTCAACAAAGGGCTTTCCTGTGGTCAGTGGGTCTTTCCTCACCGTCACTGGACCTTTCTCCAGGGTTCAGCCTAGTTAAGGCAAAAAAGAAAAAAAAAACACCCAAGGTGCTGGGAGGACCCCGAGAAACACTGTCTTCACCTGCCTTTAGAGCAGTCCTGTACCCCCCTTGGAGGCCTGCGCTGTGTTGACGATGGGTACAGGCACGCGCAGGACACTCCATTAAGATATCAAGGGACATAACTGCTCCTGAAAGAGGTAAATTAGGACTACAGGATACAGCTCATAACAGCCTTAAAGTAGCATCCCCATGGGTGTTACCAGCCCGATTTCATGACTGCAGAGCCCCACCGGCGAAAACACCACCCTCCAGCTGCCGAGCACACCCACAGACCCAACCACCCTGCCCACGGACAGATGAAGACAGTGCCCCCTCCAGACACAGCCAAGCTTTCGCCAACGGTCTTAAAGTGCCCTCAAGAGAGAATCCAAAGTTGTAGTCTTTCCCCCTGTCAACAGGACTTTCCCTGTGGTCAGTGGTCTTTCCTCCCGTCACTGGACCTTTCTCCAGGGTCAGCCTAGTTAAGGCAAAGAAGAAAAAGAAACACCCGAAGGTGCTGGGGAGGACCAGAAAAAACACTGTCTTCACCTGCCTTTAGAGCAGTCCTGTACCACCCTTGAGGCCTGCGCTGTGTTGAAAGATGGGTACAGGCACGCGCAGGACACTCCATTAAGATATCAAGGGACATAACTGCTCCTGAACAGAGGTAAATTAGCTACAGGATACAGCTCATAACAGCCCTTAAAGTAGCATCCCATGGGGTGTAACAGCCCGTATTTCATGACTGTCAGAGCCCACGGCGGAAAAAAAACACCCCCATCCAGCTGCCGGCACACCCACAGACACACACCACCCCTGCCACGGACTGATGATAGTGCACTAATAGCTGCCACTTTTCTAGTCCAAGAGCTTCATAGATCGGTTGCAGTGAGATGGACACGGTTGCTTCTGACAGTTCCAGTTACAAAGTTGGAGTGTCTTGCATAGCTCTGGATTACCGTCTGATTGACAGACAAAAGTTGTCAGTATTCGGTGTGTGAATGGATGTGATACTGCGATGAGGAGGTTGAGCCTGATTGGGGGGGATAGGGGTTGGTGGTTTCTGTTTGTGTATGTCTTCCCGAAGCTGGAAGGGGGTCAAGACATTGGTTTCTTGGCCCTGGCCCTTAGTAGGGAACAAGGGTGGTGGGGTTAAGGGTATGGGGATGAATCTCAATAAATAATATGGCTTTTTCAAAAAATATTCCCCCCCCAAACGGAAGAGGAAGGCAGTATCCCCTTATTTCAGGCACTTTCTCAAACAGGGACAGTGATTCTGACAGTGAGGTAAGACAGAGGACAGGACGTTCTGGGCTTCTGGCTCGTGGTGGAAGGACAGAGCGGAAGACCCCTTTCAGCTCTGAGGCCCTTTTTGCTATCCAAAAGGGCTTTCATGGTAATATAGCAGGGTGACCTAGGTCCATAAAAAGGTGTGGAATGTTCGTTTTCTTATTCAATGTCGATCACAGAAACAATCTGAACAGCTGTTGCAAGCAACAAAACTAGTGGGATAGGGAGAATCAGGGTGAACTCCCCATAACAGTTGAATTCGTCAAAATGGTGTGATTCGCTGTGAGTGTTAGCAGGTGTTCAGAAGCAGAGATCAAAACAAGAAACTGGCGTCCCAGGGTGTGCGGAGGTGCGCAGGGGGACGGTAAAGAAAGGTTCAGAGAGAGTGGCCACAACACCTCTTTCTGCCAATTCTGCAACCCTGTGTAGCTCCGGTCATCAATGTCGGGTACTGAATGTTCGTGTTGCAGCTATATGTGCCGTCCCCTGTTGAGGTGTTTCAGATGCCGAGGTTTGCCATGTCAGAGACCGCTGTTTTTCTGGGCAGGAGGTGTGTGGTGTTTGCTGCTAAGGCGACCCCCGATGGGCCGTGCAAAAGATCTCGGCACATTGTGCTAATGCGGTGGCGTGACCAACCCTCCGCTTCAGAAAACTGTCCTCTTTGGATTCAAGAATCCACATACAACGCATTAAAACGGAAAAAGATCTCCTTTTTTGAAGCCGCAAGCAGGTTGTGGGGTCAGACTCCCAACTGTTATATGCTTCGGCCGTTAAAGACTGTTCCCACAGTTCCCACTCGGTCAGTCTGCTGTCAGACTGAATGACTTTACGTTTTCCAAAACATTGCAAGTAGAATTAGTCACTTGGTGGAAACAGGTCCACCACTTTCAACCCTAAGTGATGCCCCTGGGTGGAGGCCAAAAATCCGCACCCTCAGACTGCCCAGCAGTCTACAACATCTGCTGCTGGGCAGATTAAAAAACCAGCAATTCCGCTTCGAACTCTCCTATCCAGTGCCGTGCGGGCAGGGAGTTCCACCCAGTGTGGAGATGGTGGAGATGAGGAAAAAACCTCCAATCCATCTCCCAAAAAAATCCAGACTCCACCATCCTCCAACTCCAGGCTTTGTCACCTGCGGGCAAGTCTGCCAGGCAGGTCCAAAGACCAACACAGTCAGTTGAAACTAAACTAATAAATTCGCTCCTTAGATTGCGGACGTTGAAGAGGAGATGACCTGATTTCTTCTTTTCGCCTCTGCACATGGATAGTACAATATTCCATTGGAATATCCCGTGGATTAAATTCAACTTTGAGAGCTGCAGCTTCTGTTGTCCTGTCTATATATCTTCCGTCGTGGCTCTTCAAGGAAACTCAAATATCAAAGCCAGGAAGACCTTTACTCTTTCTGGCTTTAATTTTCTTTCAAAACCTGCAAACACCACGTTGGGACTGGCGGGCGGTGTTGCCCTTCTCCTCCATAATACTTTGTTGTATAGTTCCCGTCGCTCTGTCTACTCCCTTCAGGCTGTAGCTGCGAGAGTCGCTCTCCACAGACTGGACAAATCTGTTCCCTTGACTCCCTCCTTCTGTCCCGGTTTGTCGTCAGGACCTTGTCAGTCATGAATAGAAGAAACTTCTCGATTTTTGCTGTTGGGTGACTTTAACGTAAAAAAAAAAAAAAAATAAAACATAAAAAAACTGGTCCAATTCCTCTTTGGGGTAGTGGTCAGTACGTCATCCAGAGGTCTGCTAATTGAGGATGTCTTTCGGATTTGGATTTGTGTTGTTTGAACGACGGATCTGTAACTCCCCCCCCTACCTCCACTTTCCACAGGTTCACTTTCCATGTTTAGATTTGTCGGTTTGTGACCTTCGCTGGTCCTGGACTTATGAGTGGTCTGTCCATGACGATCTGCACGGAGTGACTTTCCCTGTCCTTCTACCACCTGTAATGACTGACCGGTATCTGTTTCTCAACATTAAATTATAAAAAAAGCAAACTTGGGATCTATTTGCAGCCACTATTTTCTAAAGAATTTCAGGGACATCTGATTTTCTTCAGAGTCCGGACCCAGCAGAATCACTGATAACACTGTGATCCCGTGAGTCACGATTTATTCCAGTGTCTTCGAACCACTTCCCCTTACAAAAACACCCTGGTTTGATTCAGACTGCCAACAAATTTCCAAAGTTCGAAAACGGCTCAGCGTCAGGTGTACCAACGACCTTCGGGTCCCAACGCTCGAGCCCATCAGAAACTCCGAGCTAAATCAAGACACTTTTAAAATCAGTAAACGTCGGTCCTGGAGAAGTTTCTGCTCCAGGCTGACATCGAAAACTTCCAAGAAAAAAGTGTGGAACATCATAAGAAAATCAAAGGGAAAACACCTGTCCCACTGTGAACCATCTCAAGTTTTCGGACTCTTTAATAACAGACAAAAAAGCAGTTGCTAACTGCTTGCTTCAACCATTGAAAAGAATTCCTCCTCTTCTAAAAATCAGCCACTTTTTGTCAAAAACAAAGCCCTAAAAGAAAAATCACCCTGCAACTTTTCGTCCGACAACATGGAAGACTACAATCTTCCTTTCACGTTAAACGAGCTGAAATCAGCCTTACTTTCTTGCAACGATTCCTCTCCAGGTCTAGATGAAATCCATTATCAACTGTTGAAACATCTTCCGCAAGAAGGTCTGAATATACTGTTACAGGTATACAACCATGTGTGGACTACAGGTTTCTTTCCGCCCTCTTGGCGAAAAGCCCTCATTATTCCCATCCCCAAACCTGGAAAAGATCTTTCTAATCCATCAAACTACCGTCCCCATAGCTTTGACCAGCTGTGTCTGTAAATTGATGGAGAAAATGGTCAATGCTAGGCTCATGTGGAACTCGAAACCGATGGCCTTTTGGCAAAAGAACAGTGTGGATTTCCGCAAACATCGGTCTACAGTTGACCATTTGATTCGTCTGGAATCTACACTTCGGAACGCCTTTCTGAACAAACAGCATGCAGTGGCAATTTTTTTGACTTGGAGAAGCCTACGATACCACCTGGAAGTCGGGGATACTTCAGAATCTCCACGATCTGGGGTTTTCGAGGTCATCTTCCGCTTTTTATTCAAATTTTTTTGGCAAGAACGACAGTTTCAGGTCCGGGTTGGCACCACTCTCTCTGATGTCCACGAGCAGAGTTGGGTGTTCCACAGGGGAGCATACTGTCTCCTGCCCTCTTTAGTATTAAAATCAACAACATTGTTCAATCAGTTCAGCAGGGTTCAGACTGCTCATTGTTTGTGGATGATTTCGCTGTCTACGCAACTGGAAGCCTGTACCCGAGTGTCCAGCGCAGGCTCCAGCTTTGCGTAGATAAAATCCATCGGTGGGCGGATGAAAACGGTTTCACCCTTTTCTCCAACAAAGACGCAGTGTATTCACTTCCATAATTTCCGTCAGTTTTTTCCCCAGATCCTGAACTTCAAGTAGGGAGATCTCCCATTCCAGCTGTTAAAGAGGCCAAATTTCTGGGAGTTATTTTCGACCAGAAACTTAACTTTCTCAGCCATATTAAAAACCTCAAAACTGCTTGCCAGAAAGCACTGAATATTCTGCGGGTCGTAGCGCACAACCGACTGGGGCGCTGATAAGAAAACTTTGCTGCACCTCTACAGAGCCCTGGTCCGTTCCAAACTGGACTACGGTTGTGCTGTGTACGGCTCCGCAAGATCGTCTTACCTCAAACTCTTGGACCCTATCCACCATCAAGGGCTTCATCTCTGTCTTGGAACGTTCCGCACCACCCCGTGTACAGCCTGTACGCAGAGGCGGGTGAACCTTCATTGTCCAACCGCAGGCTGAAACTGTCGTTGAATATTTATATCCGACTGTTCTCGGAACCAGAAAACCCTGCCTATGACTGTGTCTTTGATCCTCCGTTCCAAAGTAAAGTTTGAAACAACCCTAAATGTATTCCCCGTTTGGTCTTCGTATGCAGCCTCACGTGCGGAATGCAGGTCTAGACCTAGGAGTTGTGTCGGATATTTCCAAGTTTCTGGATCAACCTCCGTGGACCTTTTTCACACCAGAGATTCGTTTCGATCTTGCAGCTTTTCGCAAAGAGTCTACCAGCTCTCTGGCGTACAAGGCTTGTATGCTGAGCTCTGTTCCAAATTCCCATCCTGTCAAAAAGTTTTCACTGACGGTTCCAAGTCTGAAGATGAGTGGCCTGTGCAGCCTACTGCCCTGGCGCTCCTCTCAGATACTGTTGGAACATATTCATTCAGATGCTTCTGTCTATTCTGCTGAACTTACTGCTCTGGTACTGGCTTTGAAGATAATCTCACATTCTTCGAAGAGGGACTTTCTGGTTCTGTCGGATTCGCTGTCAGCTTTGGAGGCCATAGCTGGCCGCAACCTTCAGCATCCAGAACTTTTACTTTTTTTTGGAACTTTTTAGCAAGTTGAAGGCGACGGTTACAACATTACTCTTGCTTGGGTTCCAGGTCATGTTGGCATCGGCGGGAACGAAATGGTTGATCGTTTAGCCAAGAACGCCACAAGAGAGAAACTGTCCAACACTTATATCCCCTGCTCAGATGTGAAACCCAAAATAATGATTATGTGAGAGACCTCTGGCAGGAGGAATTGGAACACACAGACGAATAACAAACTCTTTCAGATCCGTCCAAACCTTAAGGACTTCCTCCCATCCACGTCGGGAGGTCGTAAAGAGGAAACGGTTCTGTGCCGGCTGCACACCGGCCATTCGTATTTTACCTATGCCTACCTTTAAAGAGTGAAGAAGCTCCGTGGTGCATTCCATGTCATGCGCCACTCACAATGAAACATGTTCTTTTAGAGTGTTGGGACTTGCACGATGTGAGACACAAACATTTTTACGGCGGAGTCCATGAAGATCCTGTTCAGGGATGTCCCGCCTGATGTGATCCTTGAGTTTTTGAGAGAGATTAACATTTTTCATCTGATTTAAGATTTTACGGAAGAAAGATATTTTAACGAAGTTTCTGGTGCGTTTCTAGACGATGTCATTTAAAGAGATGTGTGAAAGGTGTTTTTTTTATTTTATTTTTTATGACTGGTGAGTTGATTTTAACGTGGTGACAGCCCTGATGTGGCCCTTTGCGGTCGGCTGGGCTATAAGCAACATTATCTTATCTTATCTGATACTGGATGCCCCACAGGTTGTTGCTTCTGCAGCATGTAACAATAACTTGTATCTGCTTCTTCCTGATACTTTGGAGGTGGCTCATGTCCCGATGAGATGCCTTGCAATGCGACCCCCATGCCACTATGATGTGCTTTCAGTGGCACTTGCCTCCTCAAGCATCTTTTCAGCAAGGGTAGCTTGTGAGTTCCATTTTCGTCTGCACACTTGAGAGAAGTCGTTTCATGGGTACCTTCGATATGTTTGTTGTGTCTGTTATGTGATAATGCTACTACTGGCGGCTTGCTTGCCTTCTGTCCCGGGTTGCCGTCTTCAATGACATTGGGACACTACATATCGATCGAATATCAGTGTACTTCATCCACGTCACTATACCGATCCAATATACGGTTGAATGAAGTGTTCAGCTAGTTGACTGCAGTTCTTGATGTAGCTGGCTTGTTTTTCCATTGACTGAACCTCTGCCATTGCATCCACGATTGACAACCCTAATTCCCAGCAGGTCTGCCGTCTTCTGAGTCTGCCTTTTCCCCTGTATGTTCAGTTGTAGCAGGCCCCGGCGCACCCGCTGTTGTCTTTGTCCAGCTTCTCAAGTATTGTCATTAGATTGCTCTTCGCGGTGGCATTGTAGCATTGTTCCATCAGCTGCCAACATCGACCTGGGCACAACAGAGAGCTTGTGCCTACTACTGTTTCCTCCAGATTGATCTCTGGTCCTGACTTTGACACCAACAGCAATCGAGCAAACAGGTTCCTGTCTTCTTGTAGCTCAATCATTTTGTCATTTCTGCCTTAAAAGTGAAAGGGAGGGGAAGGTCTAGAGGCATGCTCATCTGCTCACCCAAAACGATTTAAAATGTGAATTGAAAATCCTGCAATATAGTGCACATTTCTGTGATTCTATGTTTAAAATTATGCAGCAATGGTTGCAAGGGTCTTCTCCTACAGTTTTCTTCTCTTCAATCCCTCCTCCAAGGATTTTTAAAAAAAAATCATTTTCCTCAAAAGTTCCTTGGTAGTGTCTGTTTTGTTTTTCAAATTCACTGTTCCCACAATGCTCAAGTAATGCTAGAGTACTGAACTGTTTGTGGATGAAGTTATTTTGTCTATATGGTTTTGATTCCTTCTTTTCCTTTTTTTTTATTTACTGCAGAAACAAAGGAATAGAGGAAATATTTCTAATTGTTTTAGTTCAACTGAAATCTGTGGAAGAATCCCATCCCAGTTTATTAGAAAAGATTTTTTATCTTCAGATAAAGTGGATTATAAATGGAAAGAAACTGGATCAGAGACCGAGTTGTTGAAACTACCTCCTATTCAATCTATTTCTGTGGGATTCATGCATATTTTACATGTCAGATTATGTGATTCACTCAGAAGTGTAAGCTTTCTGGCAGTTGGCGCCCAGTTGGCATGGCATTCACCTAGAAGTCAACAGTGACAAGGACAAGACTAAACAGACCTTGCACAACCAGGAAGAGGTACTGGAACTGTTGTGGCTAGATCACAAAGATAAAGCCCTAACCCCTTCCTCTCACTTCCCCTTGTCCCTCTAAGCTCCTGTTCCTCTTCATCTGGCCACCACTTCCCTGCTTCTCCCTCATGCCCATCTTTTTTCACCCCTCTGAGCGCCATCAAAAAGCTGATTGTGAGGTGACAGCAAGCCAAGTCATTCAACTGGAAGAAAAAGAACGAACTTCTGCACCATAAAAAAAACTGGGGGGAACAGTAGTTTTCTCCCCTTAATTGCATTTTACAGTTGGGGAAACATTCCTGTTGGATTTTTTCCCTCCTGATAGCATTTTCCAGTCGTGAAACATCTTTAGGACAGTTTCTCCCTCCCCCCTGCTCACACATTTCCCTTGCTGACTGCATTTTGCAATCAGGCAACATTTCTGTCATGCTTAGTTACAGTATGACTGATTTAAGAAATTAAAACAACAGCAAAGACCTCTCAAGAAAAAACAAACAACAGGATACACATTGTAAATACATTAAATGCTGCCTTTTGAGTGTTTTAATGCATACATTTCATGATGTACATTTCAAAATACAAGTATTGCATTCACATTATTCACAAACATCATTTGATTCCGAAATATTATCTATGAATCGGTACCTATAACATAAATATCTCTGAATGAATAATCACATGCAATAAGTTTACACAATTTTCTTTTAAACTGTAAATACCTAATCAGTTTTATGCACCAAAGTGTATATATTTCCCTTTCTAGACACAAGCAAATCAACAAGAGTGATCACAAGCACTTGCCAATCATAAAACACGCAAGCATGATCCAAAAACTGCAGCTGAAATAACAAGTGTCCATAACCATTTCAGTCACCAATGCCAAACTACAAAACATTTCCCTGTCACCAATAGCAAACCACAAAACACATACAGGCGTTTCAAGATAGCAAAAATTCTTGGTCATGATTAAAGATGCACATTTTTGATAGTAAATACAGAAAGCGAGTTTGCCTTAGGAAAAAAAAAAAAAAAAAAAGAAAACGGCATGCTCTCTCGACCTTCATTACTCCAGGGCAAATAAATATCCTCTTTATTTCTTTGAGGCAACTGTGTTCTGTGTGACTACAGAAGAGGCACTGTTTTGAGATTAATTCATAGATTTAGTCAACAAATTTTCATGTCTTTTCCTGTATGCACATGAAATATGTATACCAAATCTCACTTGTTCCATCTTAGTTCCTATACTCGTACAAAATTATATCAACAGGAAAAAAATATGCCAACTTAAGCAAGAGAAAAAAGAAATCCAAACGTAAAAGAAAACAATGCATGATAAAGGTATCCTAAATGTGGAACCATTTCGGAGATGTTATGATCCTGCCAACACTTAACTATCTATGAATCAGACTGTTAAATGCATTGTTTCTTTATCTCACTAGCTTCCCTTGTAACTTAAAAAAAAAAAATTCTTGAAAAGTCAGGAAAACAAAAACAAACATACCAACCAAAACGGTCATATACCAAGATTTGAGTCCATCACTATAAATCCATATTCCAGCCAACCAGCTACTTGCGAATTATTTAATGGCACAGCCTTGGTACCCTAAGGCATGTCACACAGGAGTTATAGAACAATGTTTCATGCCAAAATAAATGTACAGCAAAGCATTTTCTGTTTCCCATCTGGCATACTTTTGTTAAGCAAGAAATTCTCTTGGATTTAGAATCATGAGCCAATGAACACTGTCCTGGATGACACAAGACAACATCTTGCTTGAAAATAAAATAACAGGTGAAACTGGACAAGCCTGCATTAAATTCTTATGTTGGCAAAAGCTGCATTTCTGATCAATTTATTAAAAAGCCATTTGGCATGCGAGACAGATGGCCAAAGAAACATGGGCCCATACCAGAGTTGCACCTCGACAATTTTCCACATTCTGGCAATAGGTGTGTAATACAAGTAAACCTGACGTTCTGCAAGAGGCATTTTATTATATGAATGAACTAAACTGACTGCAAAGGCGACTTCAATTCTTTGTCTTCCTTTTGGAAAGTGTTTTACCTGGAAAGAGTCATGTGACAAATGCTGACCCCCTGTATACATGAGTTTTTTTTTGTTTTTTTTAAAAAAGACAATAGAGAACAGAAACAAGCAAGCAGACACAAGCAAACACTGCATTCTTATCAATGACTGTTCAGGTACCAGTCTAAAATACACAGGTGCTATAAGAAACAATTAACTGTTTTTACAATACTGATAACTTTGTCTATAAGAAAGTTATAAAGCAGACTATCTTTAGACCTGTCCATTATTACTGAAGGCGTTTGGCAAAAAGGAATTATTCCCAACGATTTCACTGGAGAACCTTCTGATCATGCACTATGTGCCAAGGACAGAAAAGGCATCGATGCAGACAAAAATTCGTTTCCTTCATTGGATTTCATTTAAACTTATCAGCAGTATTTTGCTGAAAACAAAAGAATTACCAGCCGTCGTGGTGAAGTGGTAAGCGTCGCAGACTCCTGGCTGGGAGGTCATGGGTTCGAATCCCATCAGTAATGTGGGTTTTCCTGCCCCCACCGGCTCCTACCCAGTTTGCTGCGGGCTCAGTTGGGAAGACTGGGACCACACAGTCGAGTTTCATCCACTTAATGGATGCGTTTCTGACAGTGTTGCTCAAATTTCCTGACCAACACTGCAGGTGCCTGTATCTCTCGGGCCTGGTTGACGCCGGGATATATTATGAAGGGAAGTGTAGAGTACAGCCCTGTCATGCAGTCTCAGACTGAAATGGAAATCCGTAGCATCATCTTAATCATCCTCATTCTCATCAATCAGCATTAAAAAAAAAAAAGTCTTAAGTTCTGTGGCCCTTCATGCCCTGCCTTCATGGTGACCTCAATTTCGATGTCCTCTCCACGTCTGTGGTCTTGGTTTGGTTCCGTCGGGGTCACCGGTATCGGCGAGTCGAAGGGGGCTATCATTGGACGGACGTGGTGGCGCCCTCCGGAAGGAGAGCTCACTCGCGCTGGCTCCGCGACTAAGCAATCATTGTCGTCAGTAGGGGGCTTAGTAGGTGGTGTCCTGCGTATGTTAGATCAGAACAGGCGCCACTGAACACCACCGAAGTGACTCGGCAGCAGTGCAGTGTCTCCTCCGGTGGGTTGCCTCTTGACGACTTGACATTGGCTGCTCCCTGTGGATTGCTGGTGCCAGGGCTGCGGCGGGGTCGACTGGGCTGTGGCTGTGGACAGGGTGTCGGAATGAGTGGGTGCAATGCCTCCGAGGTGGCGCAGAGGTTGGGACAGCCCCCCCCCCCCCCCCCTCCCAAAAAAAAAAAAATTCATTGTGTGTTCTTGTACAAAAATACTGTTTTGAATGGTACAGAACAGGACAGATGCCTTTCCTTATGTAGATCTCTTTTTACAAATAAGACTTCCTGAAGATAAACCCATGAAGAAAGTACACCTGCTAAAACAGCAGTAAAGCTATATGTTGACTAGTGTAAGTTTTTTACTTAAAAAAGGGAGAAAAAAATCAGTTCACTTACAATGGATAAACTATCATTAGCAGGATGTTTTACAATGGATAATCTATCATTAGCAGGATGTTTTACATAAGGTAGCAGTGTGGAGGCTTTTGAAACCAGAGTTCAGAAATAAAATGCAAAAGCATTCCATGATTAGCATAAGCCTGTCTATGCGAAGAGATTGTTCTTGCGTGGGTAGGGTACACACATGTTCATTAATACATCAAGTTCAATCATGCATCTAAGCAAACAAGCAATGAGAATTTCGCTGATCAATTTTACTATGAAATTGGTCATTTACTTGCCAATCTAAAACAGATGTGTTCATTAGCACTGGCAGCTCTTTGCATTCCAGTTAAGAATGAAAGGAAAAAATGCCAACAAAAATCATTCTGCAAAAGAAATACACAGGCACAGGTGCACAAATTTAGGGGGACAAACATGGTCTGGCCTCTTACCTCCTCAACCTCCACCTCATGATCTGGAGGGAAACTATGTGCTCTTACATACATCCTTAAGACTGTTCATAAGCTGAAAATCTGTAGCTTTGTTGCAAATACATTGTGTACTTACGATAAACCCTAGTCTGATTTTAGATTTTTAACTTGGGGAACTGCAGTCTTAACTACACACTGCATTTGTTTGTTAAGATAATCATTATGACTTAATCATGGCAATCATTCCAATTTAAGGGAGAGAACACATTCTCATTCCCTTCAATACTGCTCATTTATTACAGCTTGTTTACCCAATCAAAGTTCCCTCTGGGCATAAACAAAAATCGTTGACACTCTGGGGAGGAGGAGGCGGCGGGGGGGGGGGGGGGGGGGGGGGGGGGGGGCACTTAAAGCTCCCTCCCATGGAATGTTGAACATTACTTTCAAAATGCTGCAATCTGACGCAAATCTAAGCATAGAATGATGCATCGCCCATCAATGCAGCTTCAACAATCGCATTTGTTTGTATATATCTTCTGCTCATCTCCGACTTTCACAGCGTCTTGCTGACACGGGACATAAGAGCTTAATATCATTAAGCCTTCAACTGAGTCACGAAAAGAAGGCGACAGCTCACTTTCGTAATTAACATTCGGGATGGAGAACAGCTGACTTGAAAAATCTCAAAAAGGCTGGGGTCCAAAGCGCCTAGGGCCTGGTGCGGTCCAGGGGAGCGAATCCCCTCAGCTGAAATTCAATCTATGCTGTTTTTAAGATTCTTTCATGGTCTCTTGAGATAGACAATTTACTATGCAGAAAGCGAAGAAACAACCACCACCACACACACACACACACACACAGGGAGAGGCATGCACACTTCAGTTCATTTCTTGCTGTTTATAACCAAGCCACCATAGGGGTACATACTGTTGATGTAATTAAAAAATATTGTAACTGAAATTTAAGGGTTTTAGGATTCTCATCAGATTTTAAAATAGAAAAGAAAGAAAAAAAGAACAAATATCAACAACGTTTCGGTCATAGATCGTCTTCTGGGCTTGTGACATAAAAAGAAAAACAAATAAATATGTATAGGAAATGATGTATGAAAACATACGTAAACGAACGATTAGGTGCTTAAAGGTGTGTGTGTGTGTGTGTGTGCGCGCACACATACACACTCCTTTAACTCTTTCATCCCTACAACCGGGTTTTCAGAAATCCTACCCTTCCTTCCTGCAGCCCGGAAAACGGGCAGCACAGAATCCCTCCTTTCCTTCCTGCAGTCTGGAAAATCGGTTCTCCCGGTAAGCGTTTTGAACTTCGTGCGAGTCGAGTCATCAGTAAAGTGGCAGCGTTTATGAATGGAATAGATGCCAGACTGCCCCATCAGCATGGGAAAGTGGTCGCCACTCTATTCTGGCTGGTTTGCTACTGCATACATGGCAGTTCTCACTTTACACTTCTTTTTTTTTCTTTCTCTAAATCCACGAATGAAGGGAATACTCATATTATAAGAATCTAGGTACAAGAGGAAGTAATGGTTCATAGAAAAGTAGGAATGAAAGAGTTAAGCACATAACTGTCCGATTACTATATGTTTTCATACGTCATTTCCTATATGTATATATTTGTTTTTCTTTTTTATGTCACAAGCCCTGAAGACGGTCTATGACCGAAATGTTGTTGATATTTGTTCTGTTTTTCCCTTTTTTTTTTCTATTTTAAAATCTGAGAATCCTTAACTCTTTCATTCCTACTTTTATATGAACCATTAATTCCTCTTGTTCCTAGATTCTTATAATACGAACATTCCCTTCATTCCTGGATTTAGAGAAAAGAAAAAGAAGTGTAAAGTGAGAACTGCCACCTGTGCAGTAGCAAACCGGCCAGAATAGAGCAGCAACAACTTTCCCACTCTGTAGGGGCTATCTGGCATCCATTCCATTCATAAACACTGCCGCGCGGTCATGACGTGTACCGATGACGCGACTCGCGCGAAGTTCAAAGCGCTTACCGCGAGAACCGATTTTCTGGGCTGCAGGAAGGAAGGGAGGGATTTTGTGCTGCCCGGTTTTCCGGGCTGCAGGAAGGAAGGGTAGGATTTCTGCAAACCGGGTTGTAGGGATGAAAGAGTTAAAGACATTTATTATTTTTCACAGATCTGTGGTCAAAAATCTGTTTTATTAAGGGTTTTAGAGTTATCCTTTATTTTTTTCCCCAATAATACTGAAAAGCTTGTATCTCCAACTGCTTTCTACAGGCTATAAATGTTCTGAAGAAAAAAAACACCTCATATCTGCTGTTGTTTTGAACCAGTGCTGGAAAGAAAAAATTACGTTTTTTCTGATAGGACAGTTTGTACAAAAAAAACGTAAGTTAACATAGGAGGTTTTCATACCAGATCTGGAGGGAAACTAAGTCATATCTTGGAAGATAGGTAAGGTAAGGTAATGTCGCATATAGCCTAGCCAACCGCAAAGGGCCATATCAGGTCTGTCACAGCGTTAAAGTAAATTCACAAATCTTGGAAGATACCAGGTGGCTGCAGATTCACGCTGCTGTTGTTTGTCAGCTTATAGGTACGTTTGATGACATTCACATTCTTCTTCTTTATGCTAATGGTTCTTCGCCACTTCTTTTAGCTTATAAAAATATCAATATTAATATCACTTTGTATAAACATCACTGCCTGTTCCCCCATTTGTTTGTGTGTTGTTGTTTAATGAGAAATTTCTTTGTTTGTTTAATGAGAAATTAAAGATGGAGGATAAGGCACAAGGGCAGAGGGTTCGTTTGCACAAGAGGTGCATGATATTATCGTTTGTTATTCACATATTGATTCGTGTATGTATTAACCCCTTCACTGCCACAGTATAATAGCACATATGAATATCTGTATGCCGTGGTAAAATTGTGGTAAAATTTAGCTTTTTGGGGTAGATCTCTTTGATTTTTTGCATGTTTTGTTTTATGCATTTGTCTACAATGTCCTGTCAAAATGGCTTGATTATGTTGATAATTAGTACAGCAGAAATAGATATTATAAAATTTTTACCAAAAATAACTTTTCGAGAATACACAAACACATTGCGCCAAATAGAATGAGTCAAAACACTGAAAAAGTGGTCTTACTATTTATTGAATATCAGCACTAACAGATGACAGTCATATACATCCCAAGGAATGTTGTTCTTGACGATAATCTGCTCATAATTGGGGGTACTATTTTTTAGGTAAAAAGGGGCATAATCATGCTTTTCACTGTATGTTCACGAACATGTACATTACTCATCCATTGTTGAGTTATTTATTAGATTTTTTGTGGATTACTAACTTATACCCTTGTCTACAATTTCACATCATTCTAATTTGGTTTTGTAGGTTATGATGATGGTTCACACTAATCATCATCATCATCATCATCATTCTCTTGCTCATGATGGGCGTAGAGGAGAGATGAGAGACACTCTCGAAGCCAGGCACCGCCATCCGGCCCTGTCCTCTGCCTGTCGCATCAGCGTAGGGCCATCCATCCTGGTCCATTCTTTGATGTTGTCCATCCAGCATTTGGCTTGTCGTCCCCTTCGTCTGCCGCCTTCCAGCGTGCCCTGGATGACTGTTTTGGGCAGTGAATTGTGGCGTATGACATGCCCGAACCACGACAGCTTCCTCTCTTGACTGTTGCCAAGAGGGGTTCTTGGGGGCCTGCAAGTGATGTTATTTGGCTCCTCACAAGGTCGTTTGTCTTCCGGTCTTGCAAGAGATCCCGAGCAAGCGCCTGAAGCATTTAGTTTCAAACGTCTGGATTTTTCTTGGTGGTCTCTGCTGTCATGGTCCAGCTTTCGCAGCCATACAGCAGGATGGACAGCACCAGAGACTTGTACAGCTTCATCTTTGTAGGAAAGCTGATCTCCTGGTCTTACAGATCTTGTTTAGCTTTGCCATTGCTGCTGTTGCGATCGCTAGTCTGGTCTTGATTTCTGTTGTAGAGCGACCGTCTTTGGTGAGAGTGGCGCCAAGGTATTTGAAAGCGCCCACTTCTTCAAGCTGTTGTCCGTTCATGTAGATTTCAGCATGGGTGTTGGTTGTGCTGTTGACAGGACTTTGCTTTTTCTGTGCTCACTTCCATTCCATATGCACCTGCCTTTCTTCCAGTCTCTTTGTCAGGTCTTGTAGTTCTTCGTTGCTGCCTCCCATCAGGTCGATGTCATCTGCGAACCTCAGATTATTGATGGTTCTTCCTCCCATGGAGACAGTGGAGTGGAAGTCATGGAGGGTTTCACGCATGATGTTTTCCAGGAAAGATTGAACAGTACGGGAGATAGCAGGCAGCCTTGACGGACTCCAACTGTGGTCTTGAAGTAGTCCCCTATCTGGTTGTTGAGGAGGACTGTGCTGCTGGCGGTGTTATACAGCGCCTGGATGGTTTGGACGAGACCCTCCTCTATGCCAAACTTTCTGAGCACCTGCCACAGACCCTTGTGCCACCCCTGTCAAACGCTTTCCTAAAGTCAATGAAGTTGTGGAACAGGTCTCTCTGATGTTGCAGATGTTTCTCCATCAGTATCCGGCAGGTGAAGATCTGTTCTACTGTGCTTCTGCCTGCCCTGAATCCAGCTTGTTCTTCCGCCAGGTGTTCTTCCGCCTCTTTCTTCAGTCGATTCAAGATGACTCTGAGCATGATTTTACTGGTGTGCAGGGTTCCCACAGATATCGAAAAAAAAGTTCAAGGGGTTTTCAAGGGAATTTCCAGGGGTTAGCAGCTTCATTCAAGGGGTAGTAATTAACAACTTTCTTGCAAAGTTATGTTTATTAAACTCTATGAGCAGCCTGTTACTATCAATCATTAACTTATCATTTCTTACCTCGTATTCATGCTAGCACAACTGGTCAGGTCCAGTAGATGGAAGAAGAAGGCAGGTACAGTTGTCATTGTTTTCTCTGAATTACACTGTGACTTTACAGTTTAACACAACCAGCACAGAGCTGACCACCGCTTCCGTTACTAATGATAGTCTTGAGTCTGAATGCACAGGAGAATACAGTCACCTTTGCAGAAACTTTCCCTTTTGTCGATTTTTCTTCAGTACATAGAAAATATACACCTTCGGAGTTCTTCCAATACCTTACACACTTTGCACTCACATGGCAGAAAAATAAAAGTACTTCTATAAGGAAGACAGTTATACGCAGGTCTATTAAGGAAATATCTAAAGTTGCACATCTGTCAGCAGTCAGAAAAGGGAGAACATTTACACAGTTTACATCTCCTTCAGCTCTTCCAGTTTAGCACAGAGTTTTTTCTCAAGTTTTGACACTTCTTCAGTCTTTTCCTTGGCAGACCTCATTGCGTTGGACTTGGCTATCAAGTTCCCCTGCTGTTTCACCTGCACACTGTTTTCAGCCTTCACTGCCAGTTGTCTGCTGTATGGATCAAATCTTCGGCACAACTTGCTAGTTTTCTCTTCTTCATTTTCAGATCCTCAACCTCATCCAGTAGCTGTTTCCACATATCATTGAAAACGCAGTCTCCTTTCCCCATCTTGCAGGCTCAGTAGCACTATTTGGCGCAAAACATCGACCGTCGACACAACCCCGATGGTAACCAAAGGGAAAGAACTCTGTTGGCTTCTACACTTACGTCTATAGTAAGTCAAACACTAGTCACTGACGAGAGTTACTTCCCTTCTGCTTCAGCTAGGCTGTTGTCGGTTGCTACGGGATCGGCGATCACGAAGCCACATGGAGTGACAGAGATTGTGATATATTTCGTATAAAAAACATTTTCTTGAGTGACAGTCACTTCCTTGCTTTGAGAGGACAGATTGTGACCGATTTTGAAATTTCAAGGACTTTTCCAGGGGGGTAGGCCTTCAGCTTATTTTTAAGTACTTTTCCAGGCCTTGAAATGGTCATGTCAAATCTCAAGCACTTAAAATAAGGGGGCGTACGAACCCTGGGTGTGGCTAATGAGACTTATTGTTCTGTAGTTCTGGCATTGGCGTAGATTTCCCTTTTTGGGCAGGGGGATGATGAGTGATTGAGTCCATTCTGTGGGCCACTGTTTTGTCTCCCAGATCTTCTGACAAATCGATGTTACTAGAGTGACCAATTCCTTCCCTCCATGTTTGAGCAGCTCTGCTGGAATATTGTCTGCTCAGGTGATTTCCCTGCCGGAAGGCTGCGATGGCTTCTTCCACTTCTTCTCTCATCACTGGTAGTGGTGAGGATTCCCTTGATGGTGTTGAGTCCCCCTCAAACAGACTGTCGTCTGGCTGTATAGGGTAGTTGTAAAGTTCTTGGCAGTACTGTGTCCATCTGTTCAAAACAGCGGAGCTTTCTGTCAGCAGCTCGCCTGAGGTATCCTCGATGACTGACGATCTGTTTTGCTGCGTCTTGGTGAGGTTTTTCAGTGTGGTGAAGGCATGTTTGCTGTTTCCCTTTTCCATACCTTTCTCGATGTTCTCGCACTGATTATTGATCCATTGTTCTTTGGCTTCAATCATTTCCTTCTTTACAAGGTTGTTGGTTTTTCGATACTGTGCGGCTTGTTCAGGGCTGGAATTTTTCGTATTCTTCAGTGATCTTTTGTCGCAGAGGTCAAGGATGTCGTTTGAGATCCATGCTTGGTGTTTCTTCCTCTGTCGCCCAAGTACCTCCTCTGCTGTTTCGCAGACTGCCTCATTGAAGCTGTTTGTGAGGTCGTTGATGTCATTGTCCAGGAGTTTGAGTGCCGCGAACCGCCCCCCGAGCTGTGCCTGGAATGCCTCTTCTATCTCTGGGTCTTTTAACTTCTCCAGGTCAAACTTGATGCGTGGCTGCGCAGCTTGGTACTTTTTCTTCAATTTGATCTTCACTGTGAGCAGCACGAGATCGTGGTCGCTGCCTATATCAGCTCCGGGGTATGTCCTCGTCTTTGCTTTATTGATGCTTGATTTGAAGCGCCGCGGAGTGAGGACAAGTCGATCTGGTTATGAGTCATTCCGTTCGGCGCATGCCAGGTTGTTCTTCTTGACAGTTTGTGGGGGTAAAGGGTGTTGGCAATGGTGAGCCGTTGGGTGCAGGCAAACTCCAGAAGGCGAAGTCCCCTGTCGTTAGTTTCCCCTGTGCCGTATTGACCCACTGTTCCAGCCCAGTCTTTGTAGGCATCTGGGCCGACTTTGGCGTTGAAGTCCCCCTGAACTATGATGATGTCTTTCTTGGGGGCTTTTCTGATGGTGTCTTCTACTTTCTCGTAGAATTCTTCCACCGCCTGATCTTCGTGGCTGGTAGTTGGAGCATACACCTGTATGATGTTGATGTTCTTTGGTTTGGCTGACACACGAATGCTGATGATTCTGCTGTTAATAGGTGTGCAGCTCAAGATGCATCCAGTGATTTCTTTGCGTACGATGAAAGCTACGCCTTTTTCATGTAGTGACTCTTCGCCACTGTACCACATCTTGTGTCCTAATAACATGTGATAAAACAGTTTTTGTTTTGTTTTCAATGTGCGAGTTTTAGAACAAATGTATGCGAGTTTTTAGAACAAATGAGCATATAAAAGCCCACTAAACACAGCAAAAATACCTTTTGGTGTTAGCTCAACAACATTACAAACACCTGGGATTCAGATTGTTGTCAATAAATGTCCCTATGTGTAACAATCTGTATGTTCATGGGGGTACCCCAATTCTACTAGAAAGGGGCATAATTTTACTATTTGGGGTAGGTTCAGTACCTCAATCACTGCTTATGTATTTCTTTACATATGACTTAAATTTTATGACTTCTCTTTCCTTATACCACAAGCTTTGATGCTATATAACAATAATGTAGTTTTGTGGGCCATTAGGGGATGGACAGGGATATATATGTATTAGTGGTTTTACAAAAAGAACAGTTTTCAAGTATACATAAACAAACTGCACCATACAAAATCAGTGTAAACAATGAAAAAGTGGTGTGACTAATTATTCAACATCAGCACTAACACATGACAGTCATATAAATTCCAAGGAATGTTGTTCTTGATGACAATCTGCTCATAATTGGGGGTACTATTTGTTGGGTAAAAAGGGGCATAATCATGCTTTTCACGGTATGTTCACTAACATGTACATTATTCATCCATTTGTTGAGTTATTTGTTAGATTTTTTGTGGATTATTTCCTTATCCCCTTGTCTACAATTTCACATCATTCTATTTTGGTTTTGTTGGTTATGATGATGGTTCGCACTAATAACATGTGATATAAAACAGTTTTTGTTTTGTTTTCAATGTGAGTTTTAGAACAAATGAGCAAATAAAAGCCCACTAAACACAGCAAAAATATCTTTTGGTGTTAGCTAAACAACATTACAAACATCTGGGATTCATACTGTTGTCAATAAATGTCCCTCGTGCAACAATCTGTAGGTTACTGGGGGTACCCCAATTCTACTAGAAAGGGGCATAATTTTACTATTTGGGGTAGGTTCAATACCTCAATCACTGCTTATTTATTTGTGTGACATATGACTTAGACTTTATGGCTTCTCTTTCCTTTTGCCCCAAGCTATGATGCTATATAACATAATCTAGTTTTATTGGCCATTAGGGGATGGACAGAGATGTAACAAATGGTGGTTTTACAAGAACAGAACAGTTTCTGAACACATACACATGTTACAACACATAAAACCTGTAAAACACTGACAAAAACTTCTGTTAGTGTTTACTCAGCATCACTGTAAGTATACAGTGTGGTCCAAATTGTTATTAGTATAACACTTATTGGTAAATGTTCAAAATGACAACCATGGAAAAAAAAAGTCTGAAGAAAAAAAATAATTGTCTGCTGAAAAGAAAAAGAAAAACACATATTGCATGCATTTGTCGTCCCCACAAAACACTGTAGGAACTGTGTTGGTTTTTTAACAAATACTTACATTACTGCCATGCTGTTCTATATAGGAATCCATCACTTGCCGTACAAAGTCTTGGACATAATCCTCAGGTTGTCTGCATTCCCTGCGTCATAATTTTACTCCACGTGGTCTTCTTTCACTGATGGCACTTGGTCTGGTCACAGCATTGACAAAATCATGAACACACGCACAGGTGAGAAAAAAAATCACTTCCCCGAACTTTTCATGCAGATGATCCAGAATGGGTTGAATCTTGTAGATCCGGTCGTACCCTGGATCACCTTCGACTGGCATGGCTGCATTGTTGTTGAAATGCAGAAACTGAAGAAGAATCTGAAATACAGAATAAAAGTTTCAAGATAAATAAGCAGACCCACAATTGGGCACACACACACACACAGTATGCAGACCCACAATTGGGCACCACACGACACCACACACAGTAAGCAGACCCACAGCTGAGCACACACACGCACACACAGACACCCCACGCATACACACAAACAGGTTCAACACACACACACACATGTACACATATGCACAAACACACACACACACACATGAATGTAAAAACACCACAATGATACAAAACAAAAAATCTGCTGTGCTATGAAAGGAAGTGTAGAGTACAGCCCTGTCATGTAGTCTCAGACCGAAATGGAAATCCGTAGCATCATCTTAATCATCCTCATTCTCATCGATCAGCATTAAAAAAAAAAGTCTCAAATTCTGTGGCCCTTCACGCCCTGCTCTCATGGTGACCTCAGTTTCGATGTCCTCTCCACGTCTGTGGCCTTGGTTTGGTTCTGTCGGGGTCACCGGTGTCGGCGAGCCCATGGGGGCTGTCGTTGGACGGACGTGGTGGCGCCCTCCGGAGGGAGAGCTCACTCACGCCGGCTCTGCAACTAAGCAATTATTGTCGTCAGTAGGGGGCTTAGTAGGTGGTGTCCTGCGTATGTTAGATCAGAACAGGCGCCACTGAACACCACCGAAGTGACTCGGCAGCAGTGCAGTGTCTCCTCCGGTGGGTTGCCTCTTGACGACTTGACATTGACTGCTCCCTGTGCATTGCCGGTGCCGGGGCTGCGGCGGGGCCGACCAGGCTGTGGCTGTGGATGGGGCGTCGGAACGAGCGGCATGGGTGCACTGCTTCTGAGGTGGCGCAGAGACTGGGACAGCATTAAAAAAAAATTATTTAAAAAAAAAAAAAAAAAAATTCTGCTGTGGACAAGTGCTTGTGTTTTACAAAATGAACAAACTTACATGGAAAACTTGCATACAGAAATAAATAATGCTTAGGCGCACATGTGCACGCACACACACACACATACACAGTCCCAGTCCCACCTATCCATACAGTCATTATTTGCCATAATTATGTGGTTTCAGTAGGAAATAGGGCAAAGAAGAGAAATACAGAAAATGAATAGTCTAGGAATGAAGAATCATGTAGTAAAAAAACCCAAAACAACAACAAAAGAAAAATAGAGCTACTTGCCTGAAACCGGTTTCTGGTCATGAAGGAACTGAAGACTGGAACTTCGTACAGCCGAAAATTGGCACAGTTGACTTTTCAGACCAGAATTCCCAGTCAAAACAACAGCAAGATTGAAGGGCTGTGCACCTCTTTCTCACCATTCTTTGATCAGCTGTTGCTGACCACACCCCATGCCACGCCCCCGGTCGCTTCCACAGGACCCTCACCATCATCCTGAGCCCCTACCACGTCCACGACCCCGTCCCTCAAGAAAGGAGGGGGTGCAGTGCTCGTTGATGGCACGTGTTCGGCTATTCCGCTTCGTCACCCACGCTAACGGCGCTTTCTTTACTGCTGTCTTGTGTATAATGTAATGTAATGTAAAAGGATATTTATAGAGCGCTTTACCTCGCAAGAGCCCAAAGCGCATATTACAGAAAAACATGATAAAAATTCTAATTCTAATTCAAAGTGCGCGCACACACACACACACACACACCGCCGGGAAAAAAACAGATCAGAACAGGCGCCACTGAACACCACCGAAGTGACTCGGCAGCAGTGCAGTGTCTTTAGGGAGGTTTTAAAAGTCTCTAAAGAGTCCGTGTTACGCAAAGAAGAAGGGAGACTATTCCACAGAGCAGGTGCCTGGTAAGAGAAAGATCGTTGGCCTGAAGTTCTCAGGCGAGCGGAGGGAAGCCGAAGCAGACGAGAATCGGTGGATGAGCGTAAGTTGAGAGACGGAACATAGAGATGGAGGTCAGAGAGGTAGGAGGGAGCCAGATTATTCAGTGATTTGAAAACCAGAAGAACTTAAGTCAATGCGAGAATGAATTGGGAGCCAGTGTAAGGAAGACAGAATTGGTGATATATGATCAGATCTAGAGGAGCGGGAGATCAGACGGGCAGCATTGTTGTCAACTTTTTGAAGTTTAGAGATGAGCGTGAAGGGACAACCGGCAAGGAGGGAGTTACAATAGTCGAGCCGAGACAGGACAAAAGCACAGATTAGTCTTCAGAGCATTTTGAGTAAGAGGCAAACTGAGCTGATTCTACGAAGTTCAAGGTAGCAGGACTTGCACACATTAGAGATATGTTGTTTGAAAAAGAGAGTTTGGTCGAGTGTAACGCCGAGGTTACGAACAGACACTGATAGATTTATTTCGTTTCCATCAACATTTATAGAACTAGGGAGAGAATCAGTTCTAATAGTGTGTTTTGAAGCAATGAGGATTATTTCAGTTTTGTCTGCGTTAAGTTGTAGTTTGTTATTGTGCATCCATCATTTAACATCGGTAATGCATGCTTGAGAAGAGGAGATTATTTCATGAAGCTGACTGATATGGGCAGAGATATACAGCTGGTTGTCATCTGAAAAGCTATGGTGAAGGAGAGAGTGTTGGTTGATAATGGCCGAGAGAGGCTGGGTGTACAGCACAAACAAAACCGGTCCCAGGACAGATCCCTGAGGAACACCAAACTGAAGTGCTCTTGCTGGAGACTTGACACCTTTCACTGAAACACTTTGCGTGCGATCAGAGAGATATGAAGAGAACCAGGAAAGGACAGAACCAGAAAGACCAAAAGAAGTGTTGAGTCTTGAGAGAAGAATGGAGTGATCTATTGTATCAAAAGCAGCAGACAAATCTAAGAGAGAGAGAAGAGAAACTTTGTTTCCATCAACAGCTGTGAGGAGATCGTTTGCTATCTTGAACAATGAAGCCACGTCATCACCAGCATGTATCTCCGATAAAAGTGGATGGTGCTGATTCCCATCTGTCTCCTCCTCATCGCTAGTATCAGGATCCGATCCTCAAAGGTCTTCTTTATCACTATCTTGATACTTTAGAACATCATCTAAAACATCAAGGGCAGTGTAACGCTTGAAAACGGGATGCGTCGACGAAGTGCTAGGTTGAGCTGCCATCTTGAATATGCTTATCAGCTGTAACCTCTCAACTCGCAATTTGTATAACATATGGTCAGCTGGCTGCTCACGTGAAGGGAAAGGGGCCGTTCCTTGACACCAGTAGAAGAGGTGAGAACATTTTAGACAGTCGTCTACCAAGTAGATTTTTCTGCTTTCTGTGATGAAGTTACGGCGAGACACACTTGTCCCGGGCGTAGCGATTTTCGGTTTTCTGGACAAGCGTTACTCGTCCCAGGCAGGGAATGGGTTAATACAACATTATCGATACAGGCTGCCTCAATCAGATATACTGAGTGTGGAAATATACCATGAACAGGTGCACCCATGCACTCCCCTCCACCCCACTGTCTTCTGTCTGTATTCATCCCTCCCTCTCTCCATCTCATCCCTTCCCATCTCACTCATCTTCTGCCTCTCCAGCCCTAGTACTGAATTATACACCATGGTCTATGTTCATAAAACCTTATCCTGCTTTTGTTCCCCCCCCCCCCCCCCCCCCACCCCCCCTTTCTCAAGTGACAGTCATGAAAAAGTAGTTTGGACATGTAAATATGTTTCCAGTCAGCAAAAGACAACTTCAAAATAGAATGGGAACTTGTTGAAGTCGACCAGCTATTCTGTGTGCTATTTGACTTGGATGACATTCCTAGGTGCCTTTGTGTATCATGTCATAATTATGTCCATGTTCACTGTGTGACCTTTGAAACTGTCAAGAGAACAGTCTTGGCAAAAAATCCCAACTATCTGTGTAAACAGTATTTAATCTTGGTATGAATTTCACCATACATGGAAGTTTGCTTATGCCAGCGCTGGCTCCTCTCATCTGTGAGGAGACAATCTCGGATCTCAACTTGGCGTATGATGGCTGTACAAGTGATGGGAAGAGAAGCACAGCCGTGATCAGGCCAAATGATACAGTAACCCAGTCGGTAAGGTAATACTGCTTATAGCCCAGCCGACTGCAAAGGGCCATATCAGGTCTGTCACCGCACTGAAGTCAACTCACAAGTCATATAAAGAAAAAACAAACAAAAAAACAAACAAAACAAAAAACTCATTCACACAACCCTTGAAAACACACTTCATAAAAACACAACGGAAATCTTGTTAGAAATCTTTCCTGTGTAAAATCTTAGATCAGATGAAAAATGTTAAAAAATCTTACAGAAATTCAAAGATCATATCAGGTGGGACATCTCTGAAAAAGGTTTTCATGGAGTCTGCAGTAAAAATTTTTATGTCTCACATCATGAAAGTTCCAACACTCAAAAGAATATGTTTCACTGTGAGTGGTACATGACAAAGAATGCACCACAAAGCTTCTTCACCTTTTAGAAGAAAAAGAAACACCCGAAGGTGCTGGGGAGGACCCAGAGAAGCACTGTCTTCACCTGCCTTTAGAGCAGTCCAAAAAAAAAAAAAAAAGGCAGGTGAAGACAGTGCTTCTCTGGGTCCTCCCCAGCACCTTCGGGTGTTTCTTTTCTTCTAAAAGGTGAAGATTTTAAAATATAAGAATGGGTGTAAAAGGAGTGGCCTGTATTGTAAAAGGAGTGGCCTGTATTCAAAGGGCAAAAGATTGTTTCTTCTTTAAGGATGCCTCGGGAACATAGTAAATACTTTTCAGGTTTGGGGTACTAAACAGTTTAGTGATGAAGAAGAAAACAATATTGGAAAGTTCCTGAAAACTCATTTGGAGAAACAAGGGAGAGTTATATGTCTAACAGTTACATATTTTAAGTTACAGCTTACACTTGAGGGAAAATGTCAAACACTGTAAGACTATGCACCAAGAAACTAACAGCACAATGAAGAAAAGGGCCAACAATGGACTGACACAAAAAGAACATTGGAAGAAAAACTAAAACCAAGCAGTCAGAAGAAAGGGGAAAGCTTACATGGGAAAGAAAAAGGCACAAAGATGACAAGAGTGGTGAAATACCAAGAAAAATGTGTCCTGCATGTAATTCAAGAAATCTTATACAAAAGCTGGATGAAGACAGTGCTCGGTGTTCATGGCATGCACCAGTCCAAGAACACATTCTGTCCAAAGCAAAAAGCAAGTGCTAAAACCGACACTGTTGAGTTTTGGAGTCGCTGCCAAAACTGCCCTTATGCTATTGTCAACTAGGTTCAGTTAAGATGTAGCTAGAAACAACAGCAGAGTCCATGACACAGCTGTTCAAACTTTTCCAAGGTTTCTGTGACTCGAGAGGACTGAATAGGTCTTCATGGCCAGTACTTTTCCAAACATTCAAATCAATGAATTTAGGCATCTACAAACCTAAAAAAGACAAATGCTAAGTGCACTGTTGTCACAAGTGTGACTTATGATGCGCATATTGCAAGAAAGACAGATGGTCAACAAGAAAAAACTGATAAACAGACTGCTGTGGACCACAGTGATGTTTGTGTACTGACCATGGGCTGGCAAGAAGTGCTGCTTGTACCATGCCAGCATGCCTTAATTTCGCCATCTACAACCTTGCAACAAAGGATGTACACTGTTACTTTTGTCATGAATGTAACTGAGACACAACAAGCAATAATTTTGTGACCTGCATCAGGAACCATCTCAACTTTCTTGTTAAAAATAACTCCACTCCTTGAACCATCATCCTCTATTCAGACAGTTGCAACTATCAGAACAGGAATGCAACTCTGTCCAACTGCCTTTGACAATTCTCTATTCAAATACACATGTACCTAGAAAAGGGACACACCTTCATGGAAGTGGACAGTGTCCATTATACAATTTAACACAAGCTTTGAAATCATCGGATCTACTGGCCTGCAGAGTTACAGCTGGTTATCATGTCTGCTGGGAGCCATCCAAGGCTATGCAGTGTAAAACGCGTGGACTTTACCTTCTTCCATTTTTTTCAAGGTTGAACAATTACCACAGCATCTGGCCTGGTAGTGGTAATGCTGTTTGGGATCCCATGATGTGGACACCTGAGCCATGACAGCGTCACCAATTACAAGCTGATGTATTCCAATCTGTGGCATCTATTACCATGCAGACTTACAATGGTGATGAATCCAGACATCCCTCGACCTTACACACACACATCAAAAGCAGCAAGCACAATCACCTGCAGGAGCTGAAGGAGGTTTTGCCTCAGGACTATCATCAGTTCTATGATCTTCTGCCACAAGACCCACTATACACTTGAATCTCACAACGCATGTGTTAGAATCGGAGCAGCTGTATTGTGCAGAAACTTTGTCGGTTGTAAAATTGGGAATGAAGTGAGGCAGGGAACAGTAAACAATAAACAAGTGGGGTAACTTTTGCTCCCATAAGAAAACCTAACACAGAGTAACTTTTATTCAAGACTGGCACAGCCTTTTAAACTTGAATAAAGTCAGACAAATACATAGACGAACAATCTAATAGTGGGGGGAAAAAAACAAGCGCAGGCCAACAACCGAACTGTCTTCATAGTAATGACTTGGCAAAGATTTGGACTTAAGGAGGGGGTGGGGAGGGGGGGGGGGAAGGGGGGAGGGGAGAGTTTGAAAATGCAGAAACTGGGAACATGAAATTAAGAAAACATATTACAGATATGAAAACTCTTCACCAGCTGCGTAAGGGAACCATCGCAATCCCTTTTGAAGGCAGATATATTTGTATTGCCTGCTCCGAGGCCTTTCGTCCGCTGGGTTGGAACTCATCAGGGAGACACGGCTGGCTGTGTCTGCGCTCCTGGCGTCAAATAGAGACACACCACAGTCCATAATACTGTGGTGTTCTCACCACCAAGGGTGCAAAAAAGAATCCAATAGCACCCCCAAAGCAGCCAGTGAACTGTGAAGAGTAGTAAATGAAA
Source organism: Conus ventricosus (assembly GCA_018398815.1). Classification (NCBI taxonomy): domain Eukaryota; kingdom Metazoa; phylum Mollusca; class Gastropoda; order Neogastropoda; family Conidae; genus Conus; species Conus ventricosus. Next base: position 57,575,469 of record CM031597.1, on the reverse strand, counting down.
CCAAACGAAAGTGTGGGGAGGAAAAAAGTTGCTGAAAAACTAAAGATATTATGCAAATAGTATATAATGTAGGGGACAATCTTTGAGCCTACGCTTGAGGATCCACCCAAAGATGCAAGGGAGATCAAAAGACAAACACACAGACGGACAGAAACAAATACAAATAACCTCAATTTAATCGAAACAAAATTGGGAATGAAGTGAGGCAGGGAACAGTAAACAATAAACAGTAAACAAGTGGGGTAACTTTTGCTCCCATAAGAAAACCTAACACAGAGTAACTTTTATTCCTAGACTGGCACAGCTTTTAAACTTGAATAAAGTCAGACAAATACATAGACGAACAATCTAATAGTGGGGGGAAAAAAACAAGCGCAGGCCAACAACCGAACCGTCTTCATAGTAATGACTTGGCAAAGATTTGGACTTAAGGAGGGAGGGGGGGAGGGGGAGTTTGAAGATGGAGAAACTGGGAACATGAAATTAAGAAAACATATTACAGATATGAAAACTCTTCACTAGCTGCATAAGGGAACCATCGCAATCCCTTTTGAAGGCAGATATATTTGTATTTGTGAGAACGCCACAGTATTATGGACTGTGGTGTGTCTCTATTTGACGCCAGGAGCGCAGACACAACGAGCTGTGTCTCCCTGAGTTCCAACCCCGCGGACGAAAGGCCTCGGCCTCGGCCTCCTTAAGTCCAAATCTTTGCCAAGTCATTACTATGAAGACAGTTCGGTTGTTGTTGGCCTGCGCTTGTTTTTTTCCCCCACTATTAGATTTTCGTTTATGTATTTGTCTGACTTTATTCAAGTTTTATAAGGCTGTGCCAGTCTTGAATAAAAGTTACTCTGTGTTAGGTTTTCTTATGGGAGCAAAAGTTACCCCCACTTGTTTACTGTTTGTCGGTTGTGTTGTAATCCCCCTTGCACAGAGTGCATTCTGTGTGAATTTACCCACCCTTCCCCTCTCAGGATCACCCCCCCTCCTTTTCAGTTTAGAAGGAGACAAAGACACAGTGAAATGTATTGTATTCTTTTTGGTTGGCAAATGCAAAAAGTGGTACAATTGGTACCATTGTAATTCCATTTGTTTGAACTGCAGATCAGTGGAACCAATGTTGTTGCAAGCCAACTTAGTTCAGTTGCTATAGTGCCATCAATGCTGCTGCAAGCCTAGTTTGTTTTCATGAGCTTAGCTGTACTGCAGTCATTTGCCCACTTTTCAATAAATTGTTTGGTTTAAATGTACGGCAACGTTTCGTGTGTGAGCATGTAAGTTTGTGGGTTTGTGCTTGCATGCGTGCATGCCTCCATGCGTGCATGTGTGTGTGTACTGAAAAATATGGACAGAAAGAGTACTTTTTTTCTGCAAAGTGCACACTTTCCAAAATCTCATGACTATGAAAGCAAGCCATCAGTTTTTAACACAGTCAGGAACACACAATGTTTTGTTCCCAATTATTTTAACTGAAAATAATAGCCAAGAAAGACACTTCTGGTGTAGAACTTAGAAAGGATGGTCAAATGACAAATGGAAAAACTACGTTCCAAAATAAGGATGGCTCTTCTGGACAAAAACCCCGATCTCCATCTTTTCTCAGTTATATGAATCATCATTTACAACTGATGTTAACAAAAATGTGAACTGAACTTGCACAGTATTCAAAAACTGATGTTAACAAAAATGTGAACTGAACTTGCACAGTATTCAACAAAATATTTAGCCTTAAATTCAAGTTATGTTGATCACAGTGAATTTGTAAAACAGATCTATTGTTTGTTTTCTCAAAACCACTAAAACTGAGATATGAGGTTTTAGAATTACAGCGATGATATGACATATCATTTATCAGGACTGTCAAAAAAAAATTCAAGGATGTTTGTTTACAAAAAAGAAAAGAGGTGGTTGTGTGTGTATGTTAACATAAATTGATTAAGAAATCCAGTCTGCTCTGACTGTGGTTCCAGTGCCCCTTGACGCATCAACATGCTTCCTGCAGTGCATGCGTTCAAACAGCGCTGTTAAACCAAAAATTAGCATAAACAGTAAACAAGTGGGGTATGTTTGCTCCCAAAGGAAACCTAACACAGAGTAACTTTTATTCAAGACTGGCACAGCCTTTTAAACTTGAATAAAGTCAGACAAAATACATAGACTAATAGTGGGGGAAAAACAAGCGCGGGCCAACAACTGAACTGTCTTCATAGTAATGACCTGACAAAGATTTGGACTTAAGGAGGGGAGGGGAGGGGAGAGGGGAGTGAAGATGGAGAAACTGGAACATGAAATTAAAAAAAAAAAAAAATTGTTACAGATATGAAAACTCTCACTAGCTGCATAAGGGAACCATCGCAATCCCTTTTGAAGGCAGATATATTTGTATTGCCTGCTCCGAGGCCTTTCGCCCGCTGGGTCGGGACTCATCAGGGAGACACGGCTGGTTGTGTCTGCGCTCACGGCGTCAAATAGAGACACACCACAGTCCATAATACTGTGGCGTTCTCACAAATACAAATATATCTGCCTTCAAAAGGGATTGCGATGGTTCCCTTATGCAGCTAGTGAAGAGTTTTTCATATCTGTAATATGTTTCTTAATTTCATTTATTTTACTTTCGTTTGGTTGCATTTACTACTCTTCGCTGGCTGCTTTGGGGGTGCTATTGGATTCTTTTTTGCACCCATGGTGGTGAGAACACCACAGTATTATGGACTGTGGTGTGTCTCTATTTGACGCCGGGAGCGCGACACAACCAGCCGTGTCTCCCTGATGAGTCCCGACCCAGCGGGCGAAAGGCCTCGGAGCAGGCAATACAAATATATCTGGGCCCTTTAAAAGGGATTGCGATGGTTCCCTTATGCAGCTAGTGAAGAGTTTTCATATCTGTAACATTGTTTTTTTTGTTTTTTTTTTAAATTTCATGTTCCCAGTTTCTCCATTTCAAACCCCCCTCTCCCCCCCCCCCTTTAAAATCCAAATCTTTGCGGGGTCATTATATAAGACATTCAGTTTTTGGCCCGCGCTTGTTTTTCCCCCACTATTAGATTTTCGTCTAGTATTTGTCTGATTTTAATTAAATTTAAAGGCTGGCCAGCTTAAATAAAAGTTACTCTGTGTTGGTTTCCTTAGGGAGCAAAAAAACCCCCAAATTTGTTTACTTTTTATCGTTTACTGTTCCCTACCTCATTCATTCCGATTTTTCTTTGATTAAATTGAGGTTATTTGTTTTTGTTTCGTCCGTCTATGGTTTGTTTTTTGACTTCCTTCATCTTTGGATGGACCTCAGGCGTGGGCTCAAAGACTGTCCCCACATTTTATTATTTGCATAATTCTTTAGTTTTACAGCAACTTTTTTCCCCCCACATTTCTTTTGGTTGCTTTTTACTACTCTTCGCTGGCTGTTTTGGGGGGTGCAATTGGATTCTTTTTTGCCCCAGGGGGTGAGAACACCACAAAATTAGGACGGTGTGTCCTATTTGGGAACCCCGGGGAGCGCAGACCAACCAGCCGGTCCCCCTATAGTCCCGACCCAGTGGCGAAAGGCCCGGGCAGGCAATAAAAATTATCTCCCTTCAAAAGGGATTGCGAGGGTTTCCCTTATGCAGCTAGGAAAGTTTTCATATCGTAAACATTTTTTTTTTTTTTTAAATTTCATTTTCCCCCAGTTTCTCCTCTTTCAAACCCCCTCTCCCCCCCCCCCTTAAAGTCCAAATCTTTGCCGGGTCATTACTATGAAGACAGTTTCAGTGTTGGCCCGGTTGTTTTTTCCCCCATTTATTAGATTTTTCGTCTATTATTTGTCTGACTTTATTCAAGTTTAAAAGGCTTGCCAGTCTTGAAAAAATTACTCTGTGTTGGGTTTTCCTATGGGAGAAAAAACATCCCCCCACTTGTTTACTTTTTATCGTTTACTGTTCCCACCCTTTTCATTTCCGATCAAATTAGCATAGTTCAGCTCTACCAACACAGTGAAAAAACAACAACCTGCCTTTCCAGCTGTTCATTTTCAAAAAACAAGTAAAAAACCAGCTGACGAAAGCCATTTTGGGAGTCTTTTCAGTCTACTCAAACCACAACAGTTGAAAAATTGGAAACCTTCCTCAAATCCCCTGCCTTGATTTACAACTTGCAACATGCAAGACATAATCCCCCCCCCCCCCCCCCCCCCCCTCCCAAAAAATAAAGTGCATGCTTGATCACTTTTTAAAAAAAAAAAATGGCTGAAAAAAGAGCTTCACCTCACATTCCCAGACACTGAACTGCTGATTAATGCTAAAAAAATCCAGATACACCATAAAAAGCTGGGTGCACTGCACTGAATAAATCAAAAACCTGAATTGGGAAAAACGGGATACATAAGTTTTCAAGTGATAAAGTGTTTTTTTTGTGTTTTTTTTTTCCTGAGGGGTTTTTTTACCTTGATGTTCATTTTTTCTCCCACTGAAAACAAGTGATTTTTTTATTTTTTTGGGGAAATCCTTATACTTTTACATAATGAAAACAGAAATGATCCATTAAATCAATGTTATAAATGCCCCAATTAAAGAGCGATAAAAATTAAGGGTCATTCAACATGTTGCACGATTGGTCACTGCAATTGCCCAAACACGCCCTTTTGCATTTTTTTTTACAAGAACTACACAGTTGCCTTTTTATTTTTCTCAACTTATTTTATAAAAAATCCATATTTTTATCGGCATGGAACACCCCAAAGTACAGTCCAAACCTCATTAAAGACCCCTGTAAGAGACAACCTCTCTTTTAAGACGTTTTTTTTGCCAATCCCTTTTAAAACTTTTAAAAACGACCCCTCTTAAGAAAAAAAACTCTAAAACGCGACTTCACCTCCGTTTTGTTAAAATTTTCGACCTTTGCAGCTTCGGACACCATGGTCAAGGAAACAACTGCAGACCTGCCCCAAAAAGACCGTTTTCCCTGTTAAATAAAAGGGAGATCGAAAGCAAAACATGGGGGACGAAAAAGATAAACCCTCAAATTTAGAAAAAAAGAGTGGAGGGATTAAAAGAAGTCGTGAGGGAAACTGCAATACGTTTGCTCGATTACGAATTGCAAACCCAGATTAAAAAGATCCAGTTGCATTCATGTTCTCGGACTTTTTGTGCTTGGGAAATTTCACGTGAGAAAGTTTTTTTCTACAACTGTCGTCCCTACCCCAAATAAGCCCCCTCCAATTTACGACCAAAATTTTCTGGACTTTTTGAAGCAAAAATAAGGTTTGACTGTAAAAGGCCCCTCAACAACAACAAAAGGAGAGCAGGGATTTTTAAAACTACACCTCCATAATTGAAGGAACAGAGTGATCGCCCCACTGATTCACTTCAGAATCACTCAAACATGGATCAATTTTTTCCCTTGGCGACAGAAAACGCCCCCCCCCCCCCCCCCCTTTTTTTTTTTTTTTTCTTCTGTCTTTGGGCTGTGTTTTTTTTAGCCCCATGGGTCTCCTCATGGACCTTTTTAAACTTTCATTTTTCCCTTTGGGAAAAAAACCTCTTTCCCCTTTGTCAAATGAAGAAATTTTAACTGAAAAGGGTTCCCCGTCTGTGTGAGAATTTTTCCCTTTGGGGCAAATGGGGATCTCTAAGAAATTTCTGTAACAGGGGGAATTTCCGTGTGAACCTCCAAGCCAGCTGCCCTTTTTGGCTAAATATCAGCTACCTCTCCTACCATCCGATTGTAATCAGTATCGAGGTCTATGGAGACAACCCGCTCCCACTCAAACCCCCACATCTTAAAAAAGGGATGGGGTGTGTGGGGGGGTTGGGGGCATCATTAGTTCTTTCCCCAACAAACCTAAGGGTTAGACAGGTTTTTCCGATGTGAGGATATTTAACAGGGGGTTTCCCGCTGCAAAAGGGGAAGCCTTGGTGAGCACGGGGGGGAGCCTGGGGGTTTTCTGGCCTGACAGATCCCTTCTGACACAGTATGAAAGGAGATAGGTACTTTTTTGATGATGATAGAGTGTAAGACAAATAAAGGAAGGGCTTTAAATAGGGGGTTTCCCCCAGATGTACCAAACAAAAACCATACCTTTTCCAGGGGTTTTTTTTTTTCCAGACCCAAAGTTGTGCTTGCACCCCTGTATGCATTACCATGCAAAAAAACATCAAAAAAGAACTGATTTAATGAAGAAGGGGAGTCAAACTTAAAAACTTTTTCTCTCTCCTCCCCCATTTTTAGTTATTTTAGCACCACTTATCCATCAGCATTTTTCAAAGAAATTAAAAAAAAAACAATGTTTTTTTACACTTACTTCTTTTCTTTAGTGATGCCCCAATCATCTGGGTTTATTATTTTGGGATACAAAAACTGGGGCTGTGCAGCTGGGGGGGGATTGGAAAGGGGGGGGGGGGGGGGAGGGGGGGGGGGGAACAGTGAACTCTTGACACAAAAGTTCAAATGTAATTATTTTAAATTCTCTTCTCAAACATGTACACAAATGAAAAGTTTTCCTTCCCAAAACAAAAAAACGTTTTTTTCACAAAAACTAGTTTTCACTTGGAAACAACCCTACTGAAAACTGATAAATCTTCTCCCTGCACCTTTCTTTCGTTTTTGCCCGTTTCTTGTCAAATTCCTTTTCCCCAAAACCGTGCCTCCTCTTTCTTTCTTTTTTTGCCCTTCTCAGGCATTTGACCGGCAAGTAAGAAAATTCGAATTTTTCTGCTTGCTCGGAAAGTCATCAGCAGTTGAAAGCAGTCTGAGACGTTTGCCAAGTTTTCCTCTTTTTTGATTTCAGCCCTTCAAACCCCCTTCCCCCAGTCGAAGTCTTTCTTTCACAGCAGACACCGTGCTTTTTTTCTTTCATCCATCGAAGCAGGGGCAATCCATTTGTGATAATTTTTATTGTCTAGCAGGCAGGGTAAAAACACATTTTTCCCATTTTTCTTTAATACTTCGACGCCATTATGTCTGAGACATTTGCTCAATTTCCCCTTCTTTTATTCACCCCCCACCCCTTCCTGATTCGAAGACTTCTTGCACAGCAACCCGTGCTTTGTCTTCATCCATCGAAGCAGGGGCAATCCTTTTGTGAAATTTTTATTGCTACAGGGAGCTAAACACACATTTTCCTATGTTTTCTTTAAACTCAAAGCCTTTTCCCCCAAGCGCTGTTGCCTCAAAAGGAATTAAGGGAATGGTACAACTGCACATGCACAACGCTTTTTCAAGTAAAGAGGAGCTACTCAACCGAAAAAAATGTATCTCTAAACCCCCCGGCCCGAGGAAACTGAAAACCCCGGACCCTGTGTGTGATTAATTTTTGTTTTATTCCATTTCAGTGTTTTTTTAAAGAAACTTTAAAAAAAAAAATTCAACATCAAAAAATTGCACAGCTTTTGCAAAATTCCAGGACTTTTCCCGACCCATGGGGCCCCAAATTACAAAATTCCAAAACTTTTTCCCGCCCTGGGAAAGATTGTTCATTCTTCCCCCACTTTTTCCAGACTTCCCGGGCCCTGTACGAACCCTGTAAATGTGCCGAGCAGATCTCTCCAGCTACAGCCCAAAATTGAAGAATTTGGCCCCCTTCCACAGGTCATCCCTGAGAAAGGGGGCAAACTAAAAAAGAGATTCAGGGCTAATATTGCTAAAACCTTCCCATTTTTGTGTAGAGACTTTCACATCAGCCTTAAATTGTTCTTTTTGAACTTGTGGCACACTGCTCATTATACAGACTGTTGGAACTAACCGGTGCTCCTAGTGAAAGTCAAAAGAGTGGTGCTTGACAATAATCTTGCCTCTGTTGACCCCTTCATCCACTCCCAGATCCTGATGATTGAAGGTGGAAAAGGTCAATTGTCCCATAATGGAATTAAAGCTCTGAGAATAGAATCCGACTCTTGGTGCTCCTTGTTGTGGCGTAGCCTGGTAATTCGCCAGGCTCATGTCTTTGGCCAGATACCGCTTTCCCCTCGAGCAGATGTAAGGGCACATTAAGTCTGGGCTCTCTCCGCCAACGGTACATAGCAGGCTGGAAGTTGAAGACAATCTTTGGGAGATCTACATTAGGGACATGTGAGGATATGCAGGCATTTGATTGCCTTGGGGACAATGTAGTTTTTCAGGTTCCAACTCATCACTGCTGATTACACTAGGACCCTATTTTGTTTGGGGCAATCTGATCGCCCATCATTATTGCACATTCATTTGTTTCAACATAATTCAACTTGCCTGCCATTCATTATTGTGAGTGTGTGTGTTTTTTTTTAAAAGTCTCTTGAGTAGTAATGTTTGTTCTCACTTCATTTGGTTTATCTTGGAGATCTTTTTTTCTGATTTTGTCCATGATTTATCAATTTCTTCTTGGTTTTTCTCCTTCAGACTTTCTCATAGTTTATCACTTTGTGCCATGCTCTCGAGGAAGAGCAGAAACTATTCCACTCACCTCCAGACCAACTTTGGAGATATTTTGCATAGTGCCCTTAGTGGTCTTCTGATGCCAAGCTTGGGGAACTGTGCAGACATTCTCAAGTGGGTCGGTCCACTGCCTCCCTTTTCAGGTGAGCATGCTTCCTACTATCCTTTCAGATTAACCGAAAATTTGCAATATGCTTATTGGGTGTTGGTGGTTTTTACTGTTCAATCCTTTCAGATATTCTGGCATTTGTTTTAACAGGTAAGTAGGGAAAAAGAAACTTCACTACAAAAAGTAGTCTAACAATGTAGTTACACGTCTTAACACCAGGATGCCTCCTGTATCCCCACTCAGTTGGGAAAAGGTGTGAAAACTTATCTACGTTTAAGAATGATTCATGAAGTGAATAAAGAACACTCTATTTGCCTAAATGATTATGGATGCGTGGTTAGCTCCCTGCTCACACAATTTAGTTTCTTTTTCTTTTTGAGGATCCTGATAATATAGCAATGTTCCTGGCCAATTTTCTTTTTTTGAGGATCCTGATAATATGGCGATGTTCCTGGCCAAGTAGGAATAAGGTATTTATTTTCAATACATAAGTAAATTGTAAAATCATTTTTACTAGTAAAATTCCTTTCAGCTGTCTCATCTTCTAGAGTGACATAACCCCCAGCTGCTCATTCCAGCTTCCTGCGCACAGCCCCACCTAGGTTTGTCCTGTTGCAGGACCAGCATTGACAGTGCTCAGGAACAATCAATACCATCCATAGTGAGGCAACCAAACCAAAGACACCACAGTGCTGTCATGTAACCTTGGTGGTGTTCAGTGGCACCTGTTCTGATCCAACATACTTACAAACCTACCAAGCCCCAAACCCATGATGACAAATGCAAGCTGGAGTGATCTTCCCCCTCCGATGGCCAACATAGTGTCTGTCAAACAACAGCTCCCATGAACATTGCTGATACCAATGAACAACAACTACAATGACCAACAACTATGACTTTGTTGAGTTCTGAATCATTAGGTGATGGAGTGCTGAACCAAGACAGATCCACTAGTGAAATGAACAAGTACATTTTATATCCACATGGTCTTGTTTTCCTAGTTAGCTTTATCCACTCCAATAACTTTGACAAAGCCCTTTGTTATAGTACTATGGTATCATATCTTTTCTTTCTTGTTTGTTGGTTTGTTTCTGCACCAGAATTTATTGTTCTTGGGTGTAACACCATAATCAGTGATTTGAGACCACCATATTTACAGCAAAACCATAAGAGTAAATATGTCTGCTTCATGCACAATATTTGACTGAAATATGAAAGAAGCACTTTAAAATGGTTCCACTCAATATACGTTGTTTGAAGGTGCTACAATTATTCAAACATTAAGTGTTTTCTTATACACCTTGACATACTCATGCTCAGATGACGAATTAAGTCATACTGTGACACTTGCTGACAACTGGACCTGCATTGCTATTAACTGAGAATTGTCGAAGTTTGGGATAGTCTGACAGGCTGTGGAGCTGATAGTAACATTCCAAGACACTGTGAAGAGTATGATAGTACCAAAATAAATCCATCCTAATCAACCATGTAAGATCAGTGTTTGCTTTTCCAAGGCTTCAGCCATTTTTCACTTACGAGAGATTATAAAGCTTACCACAAATTCTTCTCTGCCTCAAGAAAACCCTGCATACACAAATCTAAATGGTTCCCAGAGTATGTTAAGATATCCGTTTTTCTTCCTTCATAGACAGCAATCCTCAAACTAATATTAGTCAACAATTCTTGCTTAGAAACGTGAAATTTGTATAATTAAAGAGTAATTTAAAACAATTTGGTTATTATTTTGCAGGTAGACAAATTAGGTTGTTAAAATAAAAGTTTGTCACCTGAAGAACAGTCTGTGCACTTTGGGTCTGAGAGTAAGAAAGTAGGGCAGAATAGGCTGTGGCTTCTTTGGCCTAAAGCCGAATCAGCAATAAAGGCAGAACCCGTCACATCCATTCTCTCTTGCTCCACTTCATAACCTTCCAAGATAAAAGAATTGTGTGCACACAAGGCAGGGGCTGGTATTGTGTCCTCCAAGGAGATGCCAATTCCATGAGGTTCCGTGTGGTGTCAACCTTCTCCATAGAATGCAATCCCTCATCAAGAGGCTGGGCTCCTTTGTGCTGGAGGCGTCCACTTCAAGCTGACAGGGTCGACCACTTTATTGAGACCAGTGTCAGATTTCCGTGCCTCTTTCTCCAAGTAATCCTCTATCAAGTCCTGAAAATACACAAGGCATACCCAGTAATGTTAGTATTATAGAGTACAGGACAAAATTTTTAAGTAACAGCTGTTTTCTCATTTACAATGTGCTCTTCAGCTATTACAAGACGTTGAACTGTCTTGCATTTGTTTCGCCCGTATCCTGCCGCTCTGTTTGTCTCCCCTGGTGTTCGTTCCAGCCGCATGTGCGTCGTTACTTTCCCTCACACACTGCGACCTTGTTTCAAGTCAAGGCTGGCCAAAAATAAATGTGCATCCCTGAAAGGTGTCCAATGAAATCTTAGCAGTAGTATGGGGTGTGGGAAACGTTCATTCAGAAAGACTAGTGTCGTGAACTGACCGCATTCCATAGCAGCAGACGGCATTGCCTTGTTTCTGAAAATGGAATCTGCTAGCGCTTCTACCGACGGCAATTTTTTTGATTATTCTAAAGAGGAGTTGGATGAAATGCTACAAGATGTAGAGAGATATGAAAGAGAGGAGTTAAATGAAAATGATGTGGATGTGGGAGATGAAGAAGAGGGAGAAGAAGGCGAAGACAGTGATGAAGATGATGATGTGCCTTTGACTGTGTTTGTGACCATGTGGCGACCGGTGACTTCCGCACCCATGGTTCAGCCTTTTGAGGAGGCGAGTGGGCCAAATCATGATTTGCCAGACACTACACCTCTGGATTATCTTTTTCTCTTCCTGCCAGTTGTTTTTTACTACAGCTGCTGACCAGACGAACCTGTATGCCAGGCAGCAGATGGCAAATCGGGACAACCTGACCCACTTTGGCAGGACACAACACCTGCGGAGATGCGCGCATACGTAGATGTACTCATCACGATGGGAATCAAACGTCTGCCAAGATTCTGGTGCTGGTTGACTGATCTTCGATTTAGCAAGCCGTGGATCAGTGGGGTGATGCTGAAAACAAGGTTTCTGCCATGCGGCAAATATGGTAGAAACCATGGATTAAGATTAGTGTTTACCATACTGGTGACATGTGACAGCAGTGACACTTACCTTCCTGGTGTGTGTGACCAGACACCACATTAGAGTGTAAATAATGGAGTTTACTTATTTTCTGTGACTGTGTATATTCCTGTGTTAAAAATCGTTCACTAGTGACAAACACTTTTTAGGATGAAAAACAAAAACTGCAAAGTTACCTGGCCGCATGTTTGAGTATGTGACAATCATGTGACACTCTGAGACACCCCAAACTGGATTTACTGAACCATGACTGCTGTTTACAAGTTGACGTAGGCCACCCTTTGATGATTTATACTAAAAAAAAATGCATGCCGACAATGTTACTGTCTGTCTGTTGTATCATAGTAACATTGCCAACGTTTGATGTCCCATTGTTTTGTGACAAACAGGGTGACGATGACACCAACATGCATCCCAAACATGTGACATCTCTGCATTATGAAATATGATGTATTAGGATTCTGCATACTAAATTTGACAGCGCTGCAGTGGAAATTTTGTCCACTACAGCCTTTCAAAGGCAGTTGGTGAGTTTTAAGTTAAATTTCTCACAATACAAATACTAATACTAGGAGCAGTTTTGGGCTGGAAAATGCGAATGCGAGAGGGTTAAGGAAAAATGTCCCTGGAGAAAATCTATCAAAACAAGAAAGCAAACAACAGCAAACTGTGTATAACATCTGAACAATCAAGATGCAGTGTAAGTAAGTGCTCAAAAGTATTATTCGTCTTCAGCGAATGAAATGTGCAAAGGAAGCCTTTGTAAGTCTGCCATCTCAGAATGAACTTGGTAAAGTTCATTCCGAGATGGCAGACTTACAAAGGCTTCCTTTTAAACCTCACCTGTCTCTTGAGCACAAGGTGTTTGCCCTTCCAGTACTTGAGCATACCCAGTTCTTGAAGAGTGCCCACCAGGTCCACCGCGTTGATGGCCGTTTCCTGGCTTATGTCTGACCAGACACACCATAATTTGGAACGCATGCAGAAAGCTCTCTTGAATTCATTTAACATTTTTTACAAAACATCATTCACATAAACAGTATCAATTTTCCATGACTTACTATGTAGATTAATCATCAAACACATACACACACAGAGGTACCCCTTTGCGGTCGGCTGGGCTATAAGCAACATTACCTTACCTTACACAGAGGTACAAGTATTAATATAAAGCGCACACACACACATGCACAAAAGACATACTAAAACACAAACACACATGCGCACATACACACACATGATACAAGACACACACACACACACACATACATGTCCACACACACACAGACGTTGAGTTGCGATCAACGCTAGCAGGCAGACGTGTTTTGACTGCACTGCAAATCTGTCCGGCGTTTTTGTTAATTAGTGATTAACTGTGTTTTCTTAAACAATAGTTACATTGATAATTGGATTCCTGTCAACATACCGACTTTGTCAGTATGTTTCCAAGCTACCTGTGGCCAGTTTTACTGGACTTTTCAGGCTTTAATGTGGAAACGGGCCATGGAGAAGGCTGCAACAAGGCGACTTTGTCGAGAGATTTGAGTGAAAAGTTTGTCACCAGTGTTTGTGCTGGTGTTTGTCATGGCATCCCTGCTTCAATGTGGGGACATTCAGCCTCATCCTGGCCCTTCCAAGAAACAGACAACACTGCATTCTCCCGGAAGGAAACCCCTCAATTCTACAAGTGACAACACTGCAGGTGAAGTATCTTTGGCCGATGTCTTGAAAATGCTGACAAGTATGGACAAAAAGATCACAAACATTGAAGAAAAGATGACAACCTTTGATTCAAAGCTGAATGAAATGCAAACAGAAATTGATGAAGTCCGCAAAGAAAATGAAGATCTTAAAGAAAGAGTGACAAATCTGAAAAGAAAACTTGAAGATCAAGAAAGTAGGGGACGACAGAAAAATCTGATTTTCTATGGCATCCCAACTGGTGACGGAAGAACAGAGACGTATGCAAACTGTGAAGGGAACGTGAAGAAAGTGCTGAAGGACAAGATGGGCATCCAGAAGGATGTCCCCATGGAACGCGCGCACCACCTGAAGGGTGGGAGAGGCCCATGCCCCATCATCGTTCGCTTCGAGAAATTCAAAGACAAGGACATGGTGCTGTCTGAATGCAGGAAGCTGAAAGGAACAAACATATCTGTGTCAGAAGACTTCACACTGAAGGTGAGAGAAAAGCGGCGCCAGCTACTCCCTTTCTAAGAGAAGCCAAATCTGCACACAAGACAGCCTTTCTGCATTTCGATTCCCTTGTTGTAGAAGTTAAGCACTACACCTATGACCCAGAATCAAAACAACTCCAAGGAAAAACTGTAAACATATGGTGGGCGTTCTTTTTTTTAATGTTCCTAAAGGGAGGATTTCCGATTGTGCTCCCCCCCCCCCCCCCCCCCCCCCCCCCCAAACATTATATGTGTGAATCAATGAACACAAATAGTGTGAGAGAGCACTTCTAAGAGCAAGTCTAAATAAGGATACAGAATGCATTGATTCTGACACACAGCAGTCTGTGGTATGGTGTAACACTAATAGGGACAGTTTTCACATCTTTGTTCACTTAGCCCTGGTTAGAAAGTAAAACAGATGTCTCAGTTTCATAATATGGCATGAAATGTTCAGGGTCTTTCTCAAAAGTTACAAAGTGGTTCCTTTAATACTTTCCAGATGGCACAGCAGAGCAACGTCACTTTCCTGCAGATGCGGGCACCATACGTGCTTACAACCATTGCAGATGTGCAATTTTTGCACTTTTTGATTTTATTTTAAGTCTCCTAATATAAAATTACAAGCAATTGTTTATATATCAACGGAAATGGTAAAACGCGAACTTTGTAATGAGCACAGAATTAAATACATTTTTTGTAAAATAGCAACGCTACAGTCACGGAAACAACATAAGTAAAACGTATGAGAACAAAATCTTGTTCATGTTTGTTTGGTTAAGATGACAACAGCAAATGAGAAAGAAAAGGTTTGCTCTTACTTTGAACAGATGCAGAGAAAGCCTGAGGTATTCAATATGTGTAATCCAAGTGAATTTTTTTTTTTTTTTAAAAGGAAATTAAATCATTGCACACAGTACACACTTTTCACCGTTTTGGCTTCAGATAAAATAAGATAATGTTGCTTATAGCCCAGCCGACCGCAAAGGGCCACATCAGGGCTGTCACCACGTTAAAATCAACTCACCAGTCATTTAAAAAAAAAAAAAAAAAAAAAAAAAGACCAACTTTCACACATCTCGTTAAATGACATCGTCTACAAACGCACCAGAAACTTTGTTAAAAATCTTTCTGCCGTAAAATCTTAAATCAGATGAAAAATGTTAATCTCTCTCAAAAACTCAAGGATCACATCAGGCGGGACATCCCTGAACAGGATCTTCATGGACTCCGCTGTAAAATGTTTGTGTCTCACATCGTGCAAGTCCCAACACTCTAAAAGAACATGTTTCATTGTGAGTGGCGCATGACATGGAATGCACCACGGAGCTTCTTCACTCTTTAAAAGGTAAGAATGGGTAAAATACGAATGGCCGGTGTGCAGCCGGCACAGAACCGTTTCTCTTTACGACCACCCGACGTAGATGGGAGGAAGTCCTTAAGGTTTGGACGGATCTGAAAGAGTTTGTTATTCGTCTGTGTGTTCCAATCCTCCTGCCAGAGGTCTCTCACATAATCGTTAATTTGGGGTTTCACATCTGAGCAGGGGATATAAGTGTTGGACAGTTTCTCTCTTGTGGCATTCTTGGCTAAACGATCAACCATTTCGTTCCCGCCGATGCCAAACATGACCAGGAACCCAGCAAGAGTAATGTTGTAACCGTCCGCCTTCAACTTGCTAAAAAGTTTAAAAAAAGTAAAAGTTCTGGATGCTGAAGGTTGCGGCCAGCTATGGCCTCCAAAGCCGACAGCGAATCCGACAGAACCAGAAAGTCCCTCTTCGAAGAATGTGAGATAATCTTCAAAGCCAGTACCAGAGCAGTAAGTTCAGCGGAATAGACAGAAGCATCTGAATGTATATGTTCCAACAGTATCTGAGAAGGAGCCCCAGGGCAGTAGGCTGCACAGGCCACTCCATCTTCAGACTTGGAACCGTCAGTGAAAACTTTTTGATAGGATGGGAATGTGGAACAGAGCTCAGCATACAAAGCCTTGTACGCCAGAGAGCTGGTAGACTCTTTGCGAAAAAGCTGCAAGATCGAAACGAATCTCTGGTGTGAAAAAGGTCCACGGAGGTTGATCCGGAAACTTGGAAAAATCCGACACAACTCCTAGGTCTAGACCTGCATTCCGCACGTGAGGCCGCATACGAAGACCAAACGGCGAAATACATTTCGGGTTGTTTTCAAACTTACTTTGGAACGGAGGGTCAAAGACACAGTCATAGGCAAGATTCTGCGGTTCTGAGAACAGTCGGATATAATAATTTAAAGACAGTTTCAGCCTGCGGTTGGACAATGAAGGTTCACCCGCCTCTGCGTACAAGCTGTACACAGGGGTGGTGCGGAACGCTCCAAGACAGAGACGAAGCCCTTGATGGTGGATAGGGTCCAAGAGTTTGAGGTAAGATGATCTTGCAGAGCCGTACACAGCACAACCGTAGTCCAGTTTGGAACGGACCAGGGCTCTGTAGAGGTGCAGCAAAGTTTTTTATCAGCGCCCCAGTCGGTGTGCGCTAACGACCCGCAGAATATTCAGTGCTTTCTGGCAAGCAGTTTTGAGGTTTTTAATATGGCTGAGAAAGTTAAGTTTCTGGTCAAAGATAACCCCTAGAAATTTGGCCTCTTTGACAGCTGGAATGGGAGATTTCCCCGACTTGAATTTCAGGATCAGGAAAAAAACTGACGGAAATTATGGAAGTGAATACACTGTGTTTTTGTAGCAGAAAAGGTGAAACCGTTTTCATCCGCCACTGATGGATTTTATCCACGCAAAGCTGGAGCCTGCGCTGGACACTCGGGTACAGGTTTCCAGTTGCGTAGACAGCGAAATCATCCACAAACAATGAGCAGTCTGAACCCTGCTGAACTGATTGAACAATGTTGTTGATCTTAATACTAAAGAGGGCTGGAGACAGTATGCTCCCCTGTGGAACACCCAACTCCTGCTCGTGGACATCAGAGAGAGTGGTGCCAACCCGGACCTGAAACTGTCGTTCTGCCAAAAATTTTTGAATAAAAAGCGGAAGATGACCTCGAAAACCCAGATCGTGGAGATCATGAAGTATCCCCGACTTCCAGGTAGTATCGTAGGCCTTCTCCAAGTCAAAGAAAATTGCCACTGCATGCTGTCTGTTCAAAAAAGCGTTCCGAAGTGTAGATTCCAGATGAATCAAATGGTCAACAGTAGTCCGTGTTTGCGGAAACCACACTGTTCTTTCGCCAAAAGGCCATCGGTTTCGAGTTTCCACATGAGCCTAGCATTGACCATTTTCTCCATCAATTTACAGACACAGCTGGTCAAAGCTATGGGACGGTAGTTTGATGGATTAGAAAGATCTTTTCCAGGTTTGGGGATGGGAATAATGAGGGCTTTCCGCCAAGAGGGTGGAAAGAAACCTGTAGTCCACACATGGTTGTATACCTGTAGCAGTATGTTCAGACCTTCTTGCGGAAGATGTTTCAACAGTTGATAATGAATTTCATCTATACCTGGAGAGGAATCGCTGCAAGAAAGTAAGGCAGATTTCAGCTCGTTTAACGTGAAAGGAAGATTGTAGTCTTCCATGTTGTCTGACGAAAAGTTGCAGGGTGATTTTTCTTTAAGGGCTTTGTTTTTGACAAAAGTGGCTGATTTGTTAGAAGAGGAGGAATTCTTTTCAATTGTTGAAGCAAGCAGATTAGCAACTGCTTTTTTCTCCGTTATTAAAGAGTCCGAAAACTTGAGATGGTTCATAGTGGGACAGGTGTTCTTCCCTTTGATTTTCTTAATGATGTTCCACACTTTTTTCTTGGAAGTTTTCGATGTCAGCCTGGAGCAGAAACTTCTCCAGGACCGACGTTTACTGATTTTAAAAGTGTGTCTCGATTTAGCACGGAGTTTCTGATGGGCTCGAGCGTTGGGACCCGAAGGTCGTTGGTACACCTGACGCTGAGCCCATTTTCGAACTTTGGAAATTTGTTGGCAGTCTGAATCAAACCAGGGTGTTTTTGGCATTTGAAGTTTATCGGAAGACACTGGAATACAAGCTTTAGCACACTTGATCACAGTGTTAGTCAGTGATTCTGTTGGGTCTGGACTCTGAAGAAAATCTGTGTCCTGGAATTCCTTAGAAATAGTGGCTGCAAATAGATCCCAGTTTGCTTTCTTATAATTTAGATGTTGAGAGACAGAGACGTGTTCAGTTATTACAGGTTGTAAAAGGACAGGGAAATGGTCACTTCCGTGCAGATCGTCATGGACAGACCACTCATAGTCCAGGACCAGCGAGGGGTCACAAACCGACAAATCTAAACACGAAAGTGAACCTGTGGAAGAGTGGAGGTAAGTTGCAGATCCGTCGTTCAGACAACACAAATCCAAATCCAAAAGGACATCCTCAATTAGCAGACCTCTGGATGACATACTGACACTACCCCCAAAGAGGATTGTGACCGTTTAAGTCACCCAACAGCAAAAAAGGTCGAGGAAGTTCTCCTATCAGACTGACAAGGTCCTGACGACAAACCGGGACAGAAGGTGGGAGATAAAGGGAACAGATTGTCACAGTCTTGTGGAGAGTGACTCTCGCAGCTATAGCCTGAAGGGAGTTAGACAGAGCGACAGGACTATACAACAAAGTTTTGTGTAGGAGAAGGCAACACGCCCGACAGTCCCAACGTGGATGGTTGTGCAGGTTTTGAAAGAATATTAAAGCCAGAAAGAGTAAAGGTCTTCTGGCTTTGAATTTGAGTTTCCTGAAGAGCCACGACGGAAGGTTTTATAGATTGACACAGAAGCTGCAGCTCTCGAAGTTGGAATTTAGTCCACGGATATTCCAATGGAATATTGTACTATACATGGTGCAGACGGCGAAAAGGAGAGAGATCAGGTCATCTCCTCCTCAACGTCTGCTTCCAATGGAGTGAATTTGTTATTGAGTTTCACTGGACTGTGATGGTCTACAGACCTGCTGGCAGACTTGCCAACAGGTGAAGAAGGTCTAGATTTGGGAGATGGTGGAGGTTTCTTCCTCATCTCCACCATCTCCACACTGGGTTGAACTCCCTTGCCCGCACGGGCACTGGACAGAGGAGTTCGAGGGGGGATTGCTGGTTTTTTAATCTGCCCAGCAGCAGATGTTGTAGACTGCTGGGCAGTCTGAGGGGTGGCGGATTTTTTGCTCCACCAGGGGCAGTCACTTTGGGTTGGAAGGTGGTGGACCTGCTTCCACCAGAGTTGACAGTTCTTCCTTGCAATGTCTTCGAAACGTAAAGTCATCAGTCTGACAGCAGACTGATCGAGTGGGAACTGTGGGAACTGTTTTTACGGCCGAAGCATAAGAAGCTGTTGGTGTCTGACTGCCCACAACCTGTTTGCGGGCCTCAAAAAAGGAAATTTTCTTTTCAGTTTTTATTTTTTGTTATTGCGGATTCCTGAATCCAAAGAGGACAGTTTCTTGAAGAGGAGGGATGGTCGCCACCGCAGTTAGCACAATGTGCCGGATCTTTACACGGCCCATCATGGGTTGCCTTGCAGCAAACACCGCACACCTCCTGCCCAGAACAGCGGTCCCTGACATGGCCAAACCTCTGGCACCTGAAGCACCTCAACGGGGACGGAACATATAACTGAACCCGGACATTCAGGTAGCCGACTTTGATGACCGGAGGCAGCACAGGGTTGCAGAATGTCAGAAAGAGGGTGTTGGTGGCCACTCTTTCTGCACCTTTCTTTACTGTCACCCTGCGCACCTCCGTCACACCTGGGACGCCAGCTCCGTTTTGATCTCTGCCTCTGAGACACCTGATAAATCGCGGCAGCGTATCACACCTTTCGACGAATTCAACTGTTTGTGGCGAGTCACCTTGATCTCCCTGTCCACAAGTTTTGTTGCCCTCAGCAGCTGTTCAGATTGTTTTTGTGATCTACATTGAATAAGAAACGAGCCATTCCTCAACCTCTTGATGGACCGAGGGTCACCTGCTATACCCTGAAAGCCCTTTTGGATAGCAAAAGGGCTCAGAGCTGAAAGGGGTCTTTCCTGCTCCGTCCCTTCCATCACGAGCCAGGAAGCCCAGAAACCTGTCCTCTGTCTAACTTCTGTATCGGAATCACTGTCAGTATCAAAATCCCCTGAAATAGGGGAAGCTGCCTTCCTTTTCTTCTTGGGGGGGATGTTTTTTGAAAAAGCCATTATAATGTTATGATGTTTCATCTCTCCCTTACCCACCCACCTTGGAGTCCAACTAAGGGGCCAGGGCCAAGAAACCAATGTCTTGACCCCTTCCAGGCTTCGGGAGAGATATACGACAAACAGAAACCACCAACCCTATCCCCCCTGATCATGCTCAACTCCCGGGGACAGAGAGCTGAGCACTGCAGGGGTTCACATGGCCAGCAGGGGAACTGCCTGTCTTGACCCAGCCCCAAGAAGGTGAGCCGATTAGTACACCCGGGCCAAAGTGTGCTCCCTGTCTAGGAGAGGTCCGAGCCAAAGTGATGTGTTGAGAGCGCTGGCCCTCTCAATCACCAGGATCTCATTCCCCTCCGACACAGGTCGCACCGCACGGCAAACGCGGCGGATCTTAAGGAGACCACAGAGAGAAAAGGAGTGTGGAAAAGAAGACTTGAAGGGGAGACGAAGATAGAAAAGGGCCAAATAAAGGCAGAAAACAAGAAAAGGAGAAAGGCGGGTTACTCTTAGTCAGGATCCTCACCCTTAGCCTATCTGACATGGGAAGCCCTACCAGGGGCATCAACTCCTTACCACGTTACGCTTAGGCCAGACAGCATCTTAGCTTCTCGGACCTAGAAGCAGTTTGAAAAAACCAGCCTATCTCCGAGTATTGATGCCCCCGCCAGCAAAGCCTAAGGGATCACTGGACCGCGCAAGCCCTCCGACCACGACAAGGTCGCAACCCCCGGAGGGTGGCTTCAGATGATAAGACTATTAAATACACAGAGCAAATAAATCAAGCTCAGATTCTTTTCGATAATCTTGTACACCTTTACCCCCGTCATCCACTGAACCACTTTGCTGAACCAGTTATCACACCACGTCATTCTTCCTCTGCCCGATATGTTGGTGATGCAGGAAATTCCACATGTGCCTTCCCAGTGCCAGACGGGTCTCTTTGTTCGGACTACTCTGGGGTCACAAAGGTCATCGCTAGTGCATGTAAACTTACCCTTCCAGTGGCTGGAACCCTGTTCTAAATATTTATGGCAGCTGCACCCCCTAGACGGTAGACGAGAAAACATGGGAATTTTTTTAAATAGTTGTGCCATCAATGAGGCAAGGCATGTCCAGGGAGTACAGCAGTTGCTGTCACCACGGAACGGCTCATCCTGAACGGGTCGACTGAGTTGCCATCACTATCGCATGGCCTGTTGCGAAAAGATTAAAATGGTCTGTTCAAGTTTAAGATATACTCTTTTTCAGAGGTTTGGGCATGTAAACAAAGTGACATTGGTAACGCCTTTCCCGTCCATTCTTTCTTCTTATCCACAAGTGCAAACTATAAAAAAGGTGGGGTTGTTGTATGCATACGTAAGTCTATTGCAAACAATTTGGAACGACTATTAAAGAATGTTGAAGACTGTGATGTTCCTTACTTCTGAAAAATCAATATTCAAATACTCCTTTGATATTTTTGTTGTTGCTCCCATTGCTTTTATATATATTGCTCCAGAACATTCTGTTATAATGAAAACAACCCTCTTGGAGGCTTTGACAAATTGAACAGTAATATTTGTGATTTGATACAATCCTACCCAGATTCCCATTTATTAGTATGCAGTGATTTCAATACAAAACAGCAAGGCTTCCAGACACTGAGTTTTGTGATGAAGAGAGACATGCTGCGCCTTTGGTTGATGAAATCTGTGATTTATTGTGTGATATTGTGCAGTCAACAGCAAATTGAAAGATAAGAGTACTAATAATTTTGGTTTAAGACTTATTGAATTTCTGAAAGAAAATAACTTGTTTTTTGTCAATGGACGAACAGTGGGAGATCGGGAAGGTGAAATTACATTATTGCTAATCATGGAATCAGTGTTGTGGATTACTGTGTTTGTCTCAAAGTCTTTATTTGATTTGTTAGTTGATTTCAAGGTTTTAGACAGGTCGGGAATCAGACAATTTTCCGTACCAGTGGGGCTAAGGATAATGACCTAAATGACACTGGAGAAATTCACACTGAGGAATTGACTACTTCTTTTGGACTGAATTCTTTTTGAATATATACGACAAAATTAGCATGTAGAATGTGATCACTTTCTTTCTGCTATGGAAAGAAGCACTGATGCAGGGTCAGATTATCTGTTGACTTACATCAGCGAGGAGCTAAATAGGGCAAACAAAACCAACTCAAGCAAAATTCACGAACACAACCTTGTGGTGGGACGAAGACTGCGAACAAGCAAAAGCTGAAAAGTATAGGCAACTAAGACTGCGGCAATCCTCCAACAAACAAGAAGATTTGAATCCTTTCATTCATTTGGAAAAAAAAAAAATCAAAATCCTATGCAAACAAAAGCAAGAAAAAGGGAACAATGAACTCTTTAAGGAGTTAAATGATGTTTGCTCTGAAAAAGCCTGTAAGTCGTTTTAGCAAAAAGTTACGTTTTCTTACAGGTGCTAAAGCAACCCGCTCAAACGTAACTGATGCATGCACATGGTACCATTATTTTCGTGACCTTTTGAACCCTGATAACACAGCTGTTGACTCTGAATTTCGGTAAGAAGTGAATCAGGTTTTAGAAAGGCATACTCCTGATGACTGTGACCAGTGTCAGGATGCACAGGATGATCTTGATAAGCCGATCACAGAAGATGAAATCTGCCAGGCAATAAAGGCTATGAAGTAAGGCTCCTGGACCCGATGGTGTTCGGCCAGATGTGTTCCATGTTTTAAAGAATGTTCTGGCAAAGTTTTTACATGTTTTGTTCAATAGAGTCTTTGACAGTGGGCAATATCCAGGAAGCTGGACAAAGGGGTTTATTTTTCCACTGCACAAGAAGGGTGACCACAAAGAAGCTGGGAACTATAGAAGAATATCACTAATTAATCCGTTCCCTGCTTACTACGAGTGCCGCTCGTAGTGGAAACCAAAAATCACTAACGCCCGTATACGAGTGTTTCTCGTAGTAACTTCATCATGGAAAGAGGAAAACTCTAAACGGG
The DNA here is from genome assembly GCA_018398815.1 of Conus ventricosus. Taxonomy (NCBI): domain Eukaryota; kingdom Metazoa; phylum Mollusca; class Gastropoda; order Neogastropoda; family Conidae; genus Conus; species Conus ventricosus. Next base: position 57,552,472 of record CM031597.1, on the reverse strand, counting down.
AGACAATCGTCTAAAATGTTTCCCACCTCTTCTACTGATGTCAAAGAAAGGGTTCTTTCCCTTCAAGCGACTGGCCACTGACCATAGGATATGCAAATTGTGAGTTGACAGGTAACAGCTGATTAGCATATTCAAGAGGCAGCTCAACCTAGCACTTCGTTGATACGTCCCATTTTGAAGCGTTCCACTGCGCTTGATGTTTTAGATGACGTTCTAAATGATCAAGATAGTGGTGAAGAAGACCTTTGAGATCGATCCTGATATTAGCGATGAGGAGGAAACGGATGGGAATCAACACCATCCACTTTTATCGGAGATAGGTGCTGGTGATGACGTGGCTTCATTGTTCGTTCCCACATGACACCACTAAAGTAAGCGCTGTTAACAAGGATGAAAAAGCGAAAATAGCAGAACCCGTGCATAAATGAGCACTGAAACCCTGTCCTGTCATGATGGACAGGGTCGTGGATGTGGTAGGAGCTCAGGACGATGGCGAGGATCCCGTGGAAGCAGCCGGGGCGGGGCATGGGGTGTGGTCAGCAACAGCTGATCAGAGAAAGGCGAGAAGCAGACCACAGCCCCCCAACCTTACTGTTGTTTTCACTGGGATCCTGGTCTGAAAATCAACTGTGCCAATTTTTGGCCTGTTGGCTGTTTGGAATTATATTTTTGTAACCTTATAAATCATCTGGTTGTTCAGACCAACCTTTATACTGATCAGTTTCTGGAAGCACACCCCCATCTTCCAGAGTTATCATGGCCATCAAGTGGGATAAAGTGGATGGAAAAAAAATGAGGAAGTTTCTGGGGCCCGGTTCTACTGATGGGCATTGTGCGCCTGCCTTCCACTGAACTGTACTGGTCCCCAAACAGGTGCTGTGCAGAGTTCCAGTCTTCATGTTCCATCATGACCAGAAACCAGTTTCAGGCAAGTAGCTCTACTTTTCTTCTTTTGTTTTCTTTAAAAAAAAAAAAAAACTTCATTCTTCATTCCTCCACTATTCATTTTTCCTATTTATCTTCTTTGCCCTATTTCCTACTGAAATCACATAATTATGGCAAATAATGAAATGTATGCATAGGTGGGACACTCTGTGTGTGTGTGTGTGTGTGTGTGTGTGTGTGTGCGTGTGTGTGTGTGTGTGTGTGTGTGTGTGCATGCATGCATAACATTATTTACTTCTGTATGCAAGTTTTCCATACAAGTTTGTTCATTTTGTAAAACACAGAAGCACTCATCCACAGCAGTTTTTTTTTTTTTTGTTTACCACTGTGTGTTTTTATATTCACTGTGTGCGATACTGTTAGTGTGTGTTTGTGTTTTATATCAGGGATGAAAACAGTTTAAAAAAAAAAAGAGGAGATTGGCAAGGATCTGGGTGTTCACCATGGGCCCCTAGTGGGTCCATGGGCAAGAGCCCGGCGGGGGTCAGGGGGCGGCGCCCCCTGAAGCTGAAGCATATTTTGTATTAAATAAGGCATAAAAATCTTTAGAAATCACTTCTTGCTTCTAACAACTCATTCTAATTTCTATAGAACAGCTTTCAACACCATGAAGACTGAGACTGATGTGGAAAGAAACTATGTCAATTGAGAAAAAAAAAGCAAACATTTAGTATGATGAATCCTCAGAACTGTAGCTAAAGAAAATTTGACAAACAGTGCTTTCAGGACATAAAGAATAAGGCCTGTAGATAAGTAAATCAGAGTGGGAAATCAAACTAAGTAAATCAGATGTATGAAAACGACTGCTGGACTTCAATAAACACAATATGAAAAAAGATTACTTTGAAGTCCTTTAAAAAAAAAAAAACACTCAAGCTTTTGGGCCTTAGACCCTTCGTCAGGAAACACTAAACACAAAAAAGAACATAAAAGAACAAATGACATAAAAACAAACTGATGTCACAACAGTACACCACACACAACCCCCCCCCCCCCCCCACTTCCCCCTTACAACTAATCATATCCCCCCCCCCCCCTTGACAAGTTTGTGTGTGTGTGTGTGTGTGTGTGGGGGGGGGGGGGGGTGCTTGTGTGTGTGTGTGAGGTGGGGACGGGGGTGGGGGGAGGGGTGAAGTGTGGGGGGTATGTGTGTTGTGGGGTGGGGGTGAGGTGGGGGTTGGGGAGAAGGAGGAGTAGAGGAAGTATATAGGTAGTGGGGGGAGTGGGCTGGTGGAAAAGGATTTCATAGGGGGATGTTAGCAGACACCTAACAAATGTAGCAAACGTTTGCATTATACCAGGGGAAAAGTGTTACACAATACTGTTGTGACATCAGTTTATTTTGACGTCATTTGTTCTTTTATATTCTTTTTGTCACTTTGACGTTTTTCCCTTGCTTTGAAGACTCTACGAGTGGAAGTACTCCTCATCTCTCCAGCGGGTTCGAAGTTTTTTTTTCTCCGTTGTTTTGTTATCCTGTTTTTTCCCTTGTGTTTACTGTTTAGTGTTTCCTGATGAAGGGTCTAAGACCCGAAAGCTTGAGTGTTTATCATTTTTTTTAAAAAAAGGACTTCAAAGTACAGAGTTAGAATCAAACCATCATGGAAATGGAACTTGTAGAAAAATCAGAGTAGGAGTCAAACTATCTTTGGAAATTAAACGTAGATTGTTGCATACCCAATGATCTGAAAACATGCTGTAATGGTGTGGGAAACACATTTTCTGTTGGTGACTGGGACGCTCGATGTGATCTCTGATTGCCACAAAGCCACGACTACCAAAGTAGACACGTTTTTGGCAAGGCTCGCAAAACACTTCAAATTCGCCGTCTTTGTCATGTTTTCTTATTACATCCGCGACTCTGCGGTCACACACGTCCTTCTGCTGCCACTCGGTCTTCTAGTGGTTCACATACTTCTTTCTTTTTTTTTTTCGTTTTGTTTGAACACACTGGCGGAAAACTCTCGCTGTGAATCGACGCCATGATGAGAAATGATACTGGAAGGAAGCAGAATGAGAACTACGCCGTTTGAGAACATTACCGACAGAGAAGAAATTCGCTGTGCAGACAAGTTGAGATCGTTTCTGAGCTTCACTCTTCGAATAATTTTTCGGCGGAGATTTTTTCTTTCGGCGGAGATGCGAAAAAATAACGGCGGAGACGGCGGAAACGGCGGAGGAGTTTTCATCCCTGATATATGTACATGTGTGTGTGTGTGTGTGTGTGTGTGTGTGTATGTGTGTATGTGTGTGTGTGTGCGTGTGTGTGTATGTAGGCTGTTTGTGAGTATGCGTGTGAGTGTGTGATGTGTGCATGTGAGTGAGTGAGTGTGCGTGTGTGCGTGCGTGCGTGCGTGCGTGTGTGTGTGTGCGTGCGCACCCAATTGTGGGTCTGCTTACTTATCTTGAAACTTTTATTCTGTATTTCAGATTCTTCTTCAGTTACTGCAATTCAACGACAATGCAGACATGCCAGTGCAAGGCGATCTAGGGTATGACCGGCTCTACAAGATTCAACCCATTCTGGTTCACCTGCATGAAAAGTTCCAGGAACTTTACTTTTCCAGTCTACAGTGGGTTTTTTTTTTTTTCTCACCTGTGCGTGTGTTCGTTTGCTGTAACCAGACCAAGTACCATCAGTGAAAGAACATGAAGTGGAGTATAACATGAATCCATGTGTGTGTTTCTTTGAACCACAATTTGGACAGACAAAAAAAAGAACACCATCCCCTAAAATTATGAAGCAGGGAATGCAGACAACCTAAGGATTATGTCCAAGCCTGTGAAGTTTAGTACGGCAAGTGCTGGATTCCTATATAGAACAGCATGGCAGTAATGTGAGTACAATATGTTCAGAAACTCTAACACAGTTCCTACAGTGTTTTGTGTGATAACAAATGGATACAACGTGTGTGTGGGTTTTTCTTCTTTTTTTTTCAACAGACAATTGTTTATTTCTTTTCTTCAGACTTTTTTTTCCATAATTGTCATTTTGAACATTTACTAATAATTGTCATTTTGAACATTTACTAATAAGTATTATACTATAACAATCTGGACCACACTGTATACTTACAGTGATGTTGAGTAAACACTAACATGTTTTTGTCTATGTTTTACAGGTTTTATGTGTTGTAACGTGTGTATGTGTTCAGAAACTGTTCTTTTTTTGTGTGTAAAACCACTATTCATTATATTCCTGTCCATGCCCTAATGGCAAAGAAAATTATTCTTATATAGCATCATGGCTTGGAGTATAAGGAAAGATAAGCCATAAAATCTAAGTCAAGAAATAAATAAGCAGTGATGGAGGTACTGAACCTGCCCCAAATAGTAAAATTATACCCCTTTCTAGTAGAATTGGGGTACCCCCAGTAACATACAGAATATTACAGAGAGGGACATTTATTGAGAACAATATGAATCCCTGGTGATTGTAATGTTGTTGAGCAAACACCAAAAGGTATTTTTGCTGTGTTTAGTGGGCTTTTATGTGCTGAATTGTTCTAAAACTCTCAAATCGAAAACAAAACAAAAACTGATTTTTGACCGCAGATCTTCAAGTCAAAATGAATAATAAATGTCTTTGAGGATTCTCAGAAGATTTTAAAAAAAGGAAAACAGAACAAATATCGACAACGTTTTGGTCACAGACCGTCTTCAGGAGTCATGACATAAAAAGAAAAACGAATAAATACGTATAGGACCAGCTGCCGTGGTGAAGTGGTTAGCGTTGCGGACTCCCGGCTGGGAGGTCGTGGGTTCGAATTCGAGTCATGTGGGTTTTTCTGCCCCGACCGCTCCTACCCAGAGTTGAGTTGCTGCGGACTCATTTGGAAGACTGGGACCACACAGTCGTGTTTAATCCACTTAATGGATGCATTTCTGAGAGTGTTGCTCAAATTTCATGACCAACACTGCAGGTGCCTGTATCTCTCGGGCCTGGTTGACGCCGGGATATATTATGAAAGGAAGCATAGAGTACAGCCCTGTGATGTAGTCTCAGACCGAAATGGAAATACGTAGCATCATCTTAATCATCCTCATCGATCAGCATAAAAAAAATTTCTCAAGTTCTGTGGCCCTTCATGCCCTGCTCTCATGGTGACCTCAATTTCGATGTCCTCTCCACTCTGTGGCCTTGGTTTGGTTCCGTCGGGGTTACCGGTATCCGCGAGTCCATGGGGGCTGTCGTTGGACAGACGTGGTGGCGCCCTCTGGAGGGAGAGCTCACTCACGCCGGCTCCGCGACTAAGCAATTATTGTTGTCAGTAGGGGGCTTAGTAGGTGGTGTCCTGCATATGTTAGATCAGAACAGGCGCCACTGAACACCACCGAAGTGACTCGGCAGCAGTGCAGTGTCTCCTTGACTGCTCTCTGTGCATTGCAGCTGCCGGGCTGCGGCTGGACCGACCGGGCTGTGGCTGTGGACGGGGTGTCGGAATGAGCGGCGTGGGTGCACTGCTTCTGAGGTGGCGCAGAGGTTGGGACAGAAAAGAAAAAAAATGTATAGGAAATGATGTATCAAAACAAATACGTGAACGCACGATGACGTGCTTAAAGATGTGTGTGTGTGTGTGTGTGTGTGTGTGTGCATGTGCGCGCGCACCTGCATGATTGCGTGCGTTCTGTGCACACACACACACACGGTGTGTGTGTGTGTGTGTGTGTGTGTGTGTGGGGTGTGTGTGTGTGTGTGTGTGTGAGATGGGAAAAAGGAAAATTCAGTGTCCAATCCTATTTCACCTCGAGGAAAAAGAGAGGCAGATAGAGGGAAAAGACAAACAGAACCAGAGACAGAGAAAAAGAGAGAGTGGTAGAGGAGTCTTATGTTTGGAAGGGGGCGCATAAGAGTGTGTAAAAGAAAGTGAGAGAGTGGTAGACGAGAAGTCTTATTCTTGGAAGGAGGCACTTGAGGGTGTATGAGGGGAAATTATTTTTCTTTTATGTACACATATATATATATATATATATGTGACCCGCCACCACGAAACCAGTCTTAACTCGCGCCGCCTACTTCACGGCTACAGCTGAAAATAGCTGGTGAGGGTCTACCTGGGGCATTTTGACTTTTTTGCAGAAATGTGTTCCTTACACCCTAAACTTTCACATGGCACTATCCATTTGCTCCAAAACAACCAATACATTAGTTAAAATTGAGATTTAAAAGCCTAACCTCGAATCAAAATGAACTTCTTTTAACGCATAATGACCCATTTTCACTCGCCTAAAACTAAAGCAACCCTTACAGAACCCCATCGTGTTATATACCGTTCGAAAACGTGTGTGACGCTCTCCCGGTTTCTCTGTGTGTCATCTAAAAATAAGTATGGTAAAAAGTAAGATGCCGGAGATGATAGCAAAAACTTTAGACACCGTTTTCTCAAAATGGCCGTTGCACAGTAACCCACTTCAAATGACCGTAACTTTCTTTTTTTTTTTGCCCTATAGCGTTCATTTTTATATCAAATTAATCAGAAAAATCTGTAGATTTTACATATATGTATATCTCAGAACTTTCAAAAATCGAGTTAAGACTGGTTTTGTGGAGGAAGGTCACACACACACACACACACACACACAATATATATATATATATATATATATATATATATATATATATATATATATTGTTAATGATGTTAAAAAGGAAGGTTAAAACTCAAGGTTAAAACTCTACAAATTTGTTTCAAGCGTGTTGCGCTGTCATCAGGGAGTCAGATCCTGATGACAGCGCAACACGCTCGAAACAAATTTGTAGAGTTTTAACCTTGATTTTTAACCTTCCTTTTAACATCATTAACAAATGTTGCTCCCCAAGGGGTCGAGCACTTTTAAAGTCATTTTAGGCTTTCTGGTTATATTCATATATATATATATATATATATATATAATATATATATATATATATATACAACAAACTAATAAATTCCAAGGATAAGTACCGCACCGTTCCAGCAACTTACAGAGCAGCTTGGTGTTGCAATGACTGCAAGAAATATTGAATTATAAACAAAGCTTGCTCTTATGTCTTAGATTGAAGAAATAGGGGGAGATACGCATTCATATCTGCAGTGGTAGATGATTCTGCCTAACTAACAGTATGTGCTTGAGTGGGTGAATGGGGAAAATAAAATAAATGCTTCTCAAAATGAGCCTTCAGCAAGCTTATATTCTCCAAGGTGGAGACATCCTCCAATAGGGAGGGAAACTCACTAACATATAACTCCTGGTCATATACCGATATTTCGAAACTTGGTGGTTTCTCCTCAGTGACCGCGGAAAGTGGTAATTTGACTCCTCTGCCTTTTCAGTTTTAAGAAGAATACAATCCCAGAAAAGGTTGGTGTGCAATACCGTAGTATGTTTGTTGAGTTTTCAAAAAACCAACCAAAGGTGCCATCTAAGAAGCAAAAGAAAATCATAAAAGAGCAAAACAAGCTACATTTTCTTGTGAAAAGTAAAAAAAAAATATAAAAAGATATCCTCTAAGACACAAGTGCTGAGGGCAAGTTCTTGGAATGAATCCGCAAGGGACTAAAATACAACAAACTAATAAATTCCAAGGATAAGTACCGCACCGTTCCAGCAACTTACAGAGCAGCTTGGTGTTGCAATGACTGCAAGAAATATTGAATTATAAACAAAGCTTGCTCTTATGTCTTAGATTGAAGAAATAGGGGGAGATACGCATTCATATCTGCAGTGGTAGATGATTCTGCCTAACTAACAGTATGTGCTTGATTCTGCCTAACTAACAGTATGTGCTCCTTATAACCCACTCAAGCACATACTGTTAGTTAGGCAGAATCATCTACCACTGCAGATATGAATGCGTATCTCCCCCTATTTCTTCAATCTAAGACATAAGAGCAAGCTTTGTTTATAATTCAATATTTCTTGCAGTCATTGCAACACCAAGCTGCTCTGTAAGTTGCTGGAACGGTGCGGTACTTATCCTTGGAATTTATTAGTTTGTTGTATTTTAGTCCCTTGCGGATTCATTCCAAGAACTTGCCCTCAGCACTTGTGTCTTAGAGGATATCTTTTTATATATTTTTTTTTTTACTTTTCACAAGAAAATGTAGCTTGTTTTGCTCTTTTATGATTTTCTTTTGCTTCTTAGATGGCACCTTTGGTTGGTTTTTTGAAAACTCAACAAACATACTACGGTATTGCACACCAACCTTTTCTGGGATTGTATTCTTCTTAAAACTGAAAAGGCAGAGGAGTCAAATTACCACTTTCCGCGGTCACTGAGGAGAAACCACCAAGTTTCGAAATATCGGTATATGACCAGGAGTTATATGTTAGTGAGTTTCCCTCCCTATTGGAGGATGTCTCCACCTTGGAGAATATAAGCTTGCTGAAGGCTCATTTTGAGAAGCATTTATTTTATTTTCCCCATTCACCCACTCAAGCACATACTGTTAGTTAGGCAGAATCATCTACCACTGCAGATATGAATGCGTATCTCCCCCTATTTCTTCAATCTAAGACATAAGAGCAAGCTTTGTTTATAATTCAATATATATATATATATATATATATATATATATATATATGTATATACTGGTGAGTTGATTTTAACGTGGTGACAGCCCTGATGTGGCCCTTTGCGGTCGGCTGGGCTATAAGCAACATTATCTTATCTTATCTTATGTATATATATATATATACAGTCGGGCCCGCTTATAAGGAGTGCTCTGGGACCAAATTTTTTACTCCTTATAACCGAACTTCCTTCTAACAGAGTTCTCGGATATAAGGAGTAACCCAAGTCCAACTACCTTATAAGCGGGCTTCTTTTCTCTCTCTCTCTCTCTCTCTCTCTCTTTCTCCCTCTCATACACACACATCCGCACACACACACACACACACACACACACACACACACACACACACACACACACAACACACACAGCGGATTGAAAATAAATGCCCCTTTAGACTCATGTCTATTGAACAACAATAATGTGTTAGAATGCGACTGCCCTTGTGGCAAGCAAATAATGCCACACAAATAAAACTTATCTGAGACCGCTGACTAGTCTCACCGCACACCATTTTTCTCATTATTATCAATGCGCTTATCATCAAAATGAAATACATGTATTGTTTCATTGGCTTAATTTCACTTTCTTGTGAGAATAACAACAATAAAAACAATAAACTGAAAAATTATCATCAAAATGAAATACATGTATTGTAGAAGGAAAAAAATAGGTCCTGCTGTCACTGGCTTAATTTCACTTTCTTGTGAGAATAACAACATGAAAACAATAAAAAATTATTATCAAAATGAAATACATGTATTTTTTCATTGGGTTAATTTCACTTTCTTGTGAGAATAACAACAATAACAACAATAAACTGAAAAATTATCATCAAAATGAAATACATGTATTGTAGAAGGAAAAAAATAGGTCCTGCTGTCACTATAACAACATATAAAACAATAAACTAAAAAAAAATGGCTGTAGCAACCAGCGACCAAACGGCATTACGTTAGGAAGGAAATGGTAAAGGAACATTGACAGGTTATTCATCATTTTAGTTCCAGAAATCTAAGGAGTACGCCTGTTTGAGAACTCAGCCTGCATGCTCAAACGGTACTTGACACCCTTTCAAAATGTCTGCATAAGTTTCGGAGATAAATCTTCTCCTCAAAGTGTGGGACATCTGGGATCCGGAAGAGAGGGGTGTGCGAGAGCCACTTTCTGGAGGAAGGGGTGATGGCTGTGTACACAACCACGAGAGCCACTTTCTGGAGGAAGGGGTGATGGCTGTGTACACAACCACGAGACCACTTTCTGGAGGAAGGGGTGATGGCTGTGTACACAACCACGAGAGCCACTTTCTGGAGGAAGGGGTGATGGCTGTGCACACAACCACGAGAGCCACTTTCTGGAGGAAGGGGTGATGGCTGTGTACACAACCACGAGAGCCACTTTCTGGAGGAAGGGGATGGCTGTGCACACAACCACGAGAGCCACTTTCTGGAGGAAGGGGTGATGGCTGTGTACACAACCACGAGAGCCACTTTCTGGAGGAAGGGGTGAGGCTGTGTACACAACCACGGTTGTCTGCAGGAGGGTTGCGGCGGCAAAAATGTCGACGTCGGACCCCCCCCCCCCCCCCCCCCCCCCCCACCCCCCCCCCCCACCCCCCCCCCACCCCCCATGCCCTGGCCTGCATTGTGTTTTTCGTCAAGTAACTCGCAAGGTCACCACCAACATATCCGGCAAATGTTTTCTGGTTTTCAAGCATGAAATCTACCAGGATCTCCTTCAGAGCGCCCGTGTTTGTCCTGAGTCCCGCAAAGCTCAAAGCTTTAGTGCCCTATACAGACAGTTTCCGTCTCAACAATGTTCTCCACCTGCGAAGGTGGGCGAAGCTGTTGCTTGATTTCTCTGTCGGGTAGATCTATGGGATATGGAAAGCCCAATCTTGAACATTGCTCTTTTCGCCATGTTTATTAGTTGGGTGGAACTGATCTGGCTCAGGATTTTGTACCCTGGTGATTTTACATGTGTATGCATCATCTGCTTTTCTCGCTTCATCAGAGTTTTCTTCACATTTGCAGTATTTCCTCCATTTCCATTGTCATCTTCTCTCTTTCCTTGCAGTCTTTCACCTTCATTCTTTCCTGTTTCTCCCTCTGCGGGTCGATTCCATCCTCTCCCCCACTCTTCTCTGCCCCCTACTCCTCCGCATTCACTCCTGCATTTTTTTCTCTCCGCCTCCGTGTGCCTCTTCTCCATCCCTTCTCTTTTTCCTTGGCGTTTGCATGCTTTTTCTCTTTCTCTCTTTTCAATGAAATCATCCTCTCTCAAATCCGAATCATCTTTCGTTCCCCCTCCATGCCCTTCTCCCTTTCTTCAACCACCCATCCTTCCCTCCTGATCTTTCCGAATCATTCTCTGTCTTTTTTCTTTTCCGCCCTTCTGTTTCTCTTCTCGTTTCTGTCTCTTCGTCCTTGTTCCCCGCATTCTCCCCCCCCCCCCCCCCCCCCCCCCCCCGTCTTTTCCTTCATCTCCCTTTCTTTCGTTTCACCTGCTTTCTCATTTTTGCAATTTCCCCCCCGTTTCTGTATTCCCTGCTTTCCCTCCCTCACTTCGATCATCTCCATCTCCCCACCACTTGTTTTGAACCCTTCGCTGTCTTTGTCTTCTCTACAGTTCAGATTGTCACTCGAAGTTGAAGTAAAGAAATCTCTGATCTGTGTCTGATGGCGGGCATTCACTATGTGTTTCATCAACAGGTCATTAAACACATGAAAAGAATTGGTGACTGCATCGCCACACCCTGCTGCAGACAGTACAAGTTAATTTGTCTCACATAGCCTAACACTTCACCAACTGAGACTCTTTCTGCCTCTTCTTCGCTTGCTTCGTCTTCCTCTGATGAGTCCGTGGCCCCTGCTTCTGCAACATTTGATGCCGAAGTGGATGTAGCAGATGCTGAGAACGTTGGTGAGTCCGTTGTCGGCAAGTGGTCGTCCACACTGACGTACTCTTCGAGCGAAATGCCCCACTCTTTGCATAGACGTGTGAGGAGAGGCTCTTGTTCTTCGTAGCTGGCTGCAGGAACAGGCTCCTGTGGTCGGTCTTCAGATCCAAGTTGGAAGCCGGCGTGGCGGAAACTGTTGCTGATTGTAGTGGGGGTCACTTTCTGCCACGACTGATCGATCAGATTGACAGCATCCCGCAGATCGAACTCAGGCCGCTGTTCTTTCGCCTTCACACCACCGTCGATCTGAGCAAGCATGCCGAGCACCATCATGCGTCGGTAGTGGACCTTTAAGTTGCGTATTATTCCAGTATCGCATGGTTGGAGCTTTGCAGTAGAATTCGCAGGCAAGAACAGAACTTGGACTGCTTTCAAGGCTGCTCGGGGATTTTGTGTGCGGAGCAGTTGTCCATCACCAAGGAGCACCTTGCGCAGTTGCATTTGCATGTCTCTGTCAAACGACAGCAACCACTCACAGAAAATGTCGCTGGTCATCCAGGCGCTGTAGTTTGACTTGTAGTCCACTGGCAATCTTTTCACATTTTTGAAACATCGTGGATTAGCAAACTTGCCGATGAGCAATGGTCGACGTTTGTCGCTACCGTCCATGTTGCAACACAGGAGGACAGTAACCCTATCCTTCGACTTCTTCTGCCCTCTGCATTTTTCTTTCTTGAAGGTGAAGGTCTTGTCTGGCAGAAGTCGCCAAAAGAGGCCAGTTTCATCAGCATTGTAGACATCCTTCTCTTCATACTTTCAAGAGTTGGTAGAAGGACCTCTTCTACCCACTGATCTGTTTTCGTTTCGTCAACACTTGCTCTTTCTCCACTCATCGTTTTAAATACGATGCTGTGTCTTCTTTTCCATCGATCCAGCCACCCGTTTCCGCAGGTCCACCCGTCACTGCCGAGAGAAGCAGCAAACTCCTCGGCCTTCGTTTTCAGCACAGGTCCGTTCATAGGTACCCCTTGTGACCTAAGAATTTGAAAAGAAAACAACCCATAACAGCACCTGGAATAACACTACAGTAGGCCTATAAATAAATCTAGTTCAACAGGAGATCTAGGTCTAAGCCGTCTGGTGAACGAAAATATCAGCAACACACGCACGTCCACACAGACGTACACACGCATACATACACACACACATACACAAAGGGCAACTGAAACCCCTCCGGCTCCTTTCTCTCTTTCTCTCTCTCACTAGCTCTCACTTTGACACAGCATGATTGACTTTCGGTTTGGGGCTACTGTCCCGTTCTGTCAACAAAGAAGTAATGAGGAATGCTGGGACGAGCCGCGTGCACACACACACACACACACACACACACACACACACACACACACACACAAAGAGAGAGAGAGAGAGAGAGAGAGAGAGAGAGAGAGAGAGAGAGAGAGAGAGAGAGAAGAAAGAGGAGAGAGAAAGAAAGAGAGAGATGAGAAGAGAAGAGAAGGTAAGATAAGATACACTTTATTCATCCCCAATGGGTAAATTCCAACATGCCCACATAACAAACAGAACGAACATAAAAGAAAAATTAAAATAAAAGCTACATTCTAATACCGTCATAAAACATCATAAATATGTAACACGTGTACCCACACCCACACCCACGCACACACACACACACACACACCGCGCGCGCGCGCGCACACATACACACACACGAACGCATAAATAACACACACACACACACACACACACACACACACGTAGGCACGCACACAGTATTGCAATGGTTGTCACGGTATCACAGAATCACGAGAAAATCACAGTTAGCGTTTGAGATTGATTACAAGAGAGAGAGAGAGGTGGGGGGGGGGGGGTGTACTTATGAACAGGTAGTACAAAACTAAAGAATCGAGCCTTACCTTGCATCTGAAAACCATTGAAGCAGATTGTCATCCACAGTTTCCAGTTTAGATGCGCGTGATCGTTTTCGCGAGAGATCCTGGGTTCTACTGGCAACATGGTTTACATATTTCTGGCGATCCCTCCAGATGTTGCAGAGGGTGGTAAACGGAATACCCAGCTCCTCAGCTATCACAGCCTTTCTTTGTAGAGGGTTGGCTTCTATTTTTCTTATAATGTCGAGCTTTTGACTGAGGGAAAGAGATTTTCTCTTTTTCGCGCGTTCAGACATGTTCGCTTTGAAGGTAGCGCGGCATGTGGTTGTGATGAGCGGACGTTTCCGCGGAAGAAAGTACCGATAATTCTCCCTTCCAGGAAAGATGAAATTACTCGACCTACTTTCGGTTTGAAGCCGGTGCTATCGGCACTCCTTATAACCGACTCAGTGCGGTTTAGGGCCTAATTTTTCACTCCAGTAAGCGAGGTATCGTATAACCGAACTCCTTCTAAGCGAGTTTTTGTAAGTCCATAACAAAGAACAATGTAAATCGGGGATGACTTTTTTTGCTCCTTAAAAAAGAGGTTCCTTATAACCGAGCTCCTTATAAGCGGGCCCGACTGTATATATATATATATATATATATATATAGAGAGAAGAGAGAGAGAGAGAGAGAGAGAGAGAGAGAGAGAGAGAGAGGCATATGGACTGTTCACATGTGTATGTGTCTATGAGTATGCATACCTGGATTGTGGAGATGGTGTTAGGGTAGGATAAGATAAGATAATGTTGCTTATAGCCCAGCCGACCGCAAAGGGCCACATCAGGGCTGTCACCACGTTAAAATCAACTCACCAGTCATAAAAAAAAAAACAACTTTCACACATCTCGTTAAATGACCTCGTCTACAAACGCACCAGAAACTTTGTTAAAAATCTTTCTGCCGTAAAATCTTAAATCAGATGAAAAATGTTAATCTCTCTCAAAAACTCAAGGATCACGTCAGGCGGGACATCCCTGAACAGGATCTTCATGGACTCCGCTGTAAAATGTTTGTGTCTCACATCGTGCAAGTCCCAACACTCTAAAAGAACATGTTTCACTGTGAGTGGCGCATGATATGGAATGCACCATGGAGCTTCTTCACTCTTTAAAAGGTAAGAATGGGTAAAATATCGAATGGCCGGTGTGCAGCCGGCACAGAACCGTTTCTCTTTACGACCTCCCGACGTAGATGGGAGGAACTCCTTAAGGTTTGGACGGATCTGAAAGAGTTTGTTACTCGTCTGTGTGTTCCAATCCTCCTGCCAGAGGTCTCTCACATAATCGTTAATTTTGGGTTTCACATCTGAGCAGGGGATATAAATGTTGGACAGTTTTTCTCTTGTGGCGTTCTTGGCTAAACGATCAACCATTTCGTTCCCGCCGATGCCAACATGACCAGGAACCCAAGCAAGAGTAATGTTGTAACCGTCCGCCTTCAACTTGCTAAAAAGTTAAAAAAAAATTAAAAGTTCTGGATGCTGAAGGTTGCGGCCAGCTATGGCCTCCAAAGCTGACAGCGAATCCGACAGAACCAGAAAATCCCTCTTCGAAGAATGTGAAATTATCTTCAAAGCCAGTACCAGAGCAGTAAGTTCAGCAGAATAGACAGAAGCATCGGAATGGATATGTTCCAACAGTATCTGAGAAGGAGCCCAGGGCAGTAGGCTGCACAGGCCACTCCATCTTCAGACTTGGAACCGTCAGTGAAAACTTTTTGATAGGACGGGAATGTCGAACAGAGCTCAGCATACAACGCCTTGTACGCCAGAAAAGCTGGTAGATTCTTTACGAAAAGCTGCAAGATCGAAACGAATCTCTGGTGTGAAAAAGGTCACGGAGGTTGATCCGGAAACTTGGAAAAATCCGACACAACTCCTAGGTCTAGACCTGCATTCCGCACGTGAGGCCGCATACGAAGACCAAACGGCGGAATACATTTCGGGTTGTTGTCAAACTTACTTTGGAACGGAGGGTCAAAGACACAGTCATAGGCAGGATTCTGCGGTTCTGAGAACAGTCGGATATAATAATTCAAAGACAGTTTCAGCCTGCGGTTGGACAGTGAAGGTTCACCCGCCTCTGCGTACAGGCTGTACACAGGGGTGGTGCGGAACGCTCCAAGACAGAGACGAAGCCTTGATGTGGATTTGGGTCCAAGAGTTTGAGGTAAGATGATCTTGCGGAGCCCTACACAGCACAACCGTAGTCCAGTTTGGAACGGACCAGGGCTCTGTAGAGGTGCAACAAAGTTTTCTTATCAGCGCCCCAGTCAGTGTGTGCTACGACCCGCAGAATATTCAGTGCCTTCTGGCAAGCAGTTTTGAGGGTTTTTAATATGGCTGAGAAAGTTAAGTTTTTGGTCAAAAATGACTCCCAGAAATTTGGCCTCTTTAACAGCTGGAATGGGAGATTTCCCTACTTGAAGTTCAGGATCTGGAAAAAACTGACGGAAATTATGGAAGTGAATACACTGCGTCTTTGTCGGAGAAAAGGTGATGAAAACCGTTTTCATCTGCCCACCGATGGATTTTATCTACGAAAAAGTGGGCCTGCGCTGGACCTCGGGTACGGGTTCCTTTTGCTTTAGAAAGCAAAATCTTTCCAAAACAATGAGCGTTTTAAAACCCTGCCTGAACTGTTTTCACAATGTTTTTGGGTTTTAAAAACAAAAGGGGGCCCAGGGGACAGTATGCTCCCTGTGGAACCCCCAAACCCCCTGCTCGTGGACTTTCAGAGGATTTAGGGGCCAAACCCCGGGGACCTGAAACGCCGTTACCCCAAAGTTTTAAAAATGAAAAGGGGGGAAGATGCCTCAAAAACCCAGATCGTGGGTTTCATAAAAGTACCCCCGGATTCCCAGGTGTATCTTTGGGCCCTTCCCCAAGTCAAAAAAAAATTCCCACTGAAATGCTGCCTTTTAAAAAAAGCGTTCCAAAGATTTAGTTTCCAGACGAATCAAATGGTAAAGGGTTTAAAAGTCCGATTTTTGGGGGAAAAACCACACTTTTTCTTTAAAAAAAGGGCCCCATGGGTTTTCCCGTTTCACATGAGCCTGGGCTTGACCATTTTCTCCATAAAATTTACAGACACAGTGGTCAAAGCTAGGGGACGGTATTTTGATGGTTTAAAAAAGATTTTTTTCCGGGTTTTGGGGTTTTTGGGAAATTTAATGAGGGCTTTTCCCCAAAGGGGTGGAAGAAACCTTTTAGTCCCCCCACATGGTTGTAACCTGTAACAGGGTGTTCGGGACCTTTTTGGGGAAAGGGTTTCAACAGTTGTTTTAATGGTTTCACTATACCTGGAGAAGAATCGCTGAAAGGGAAAGTAAGGCAGTTTCCGGGGCTCTTTTTAAGTGAAAGGAAAATTGTAGTCTTCCTTTGTTGTCGGAGGGAAAAAGTTGCGGGGTGATTTTTCTTTTGGGCTTTGTTTTTGATAAAAGTGGTTTTTTGTTAAAAAGAGGGGGGAATTTTTTTAAGGTTTGAAGAAAAGCAGATTAGCAACTGTTTTTTGGTCTGTTTTTTAAAAGAGCCCAAAAAAACTTGAGGGTTTCACAGTGGGGACAGGGGGTTTTTCCCCTTTGATTTTTTTAAATGATTTTCCCACACTTTTTTTTGGGAAGGTTTTCGATGTAAAGCCGGAGAAAAAAACTTCCCCAGGCCCCGACGTTTATGTTTTTAAAAAAAGTGTGTCTCGTTTTGGCACGGGGTTTTTGAGGGGCTCAAAGGTTGGGACCCGAAGGTCTTTGGTTTTTTACCTGAGGGCTGAGCCCTTTTTGAACTTTGGAAAAATTTGGTTGGCAGTCTGCCCCCCAAACCCCCGGGGTGTTTTTGGGCCCATTTGAATTTTATCGGGCCATGGAATACGGGCTTTAGCAAAATTGATTAAGGGGTTAGTCGGGTGATTTGCTGGGCCCGGAAACTCGAAGAAAGTCAGCGTCCGGGAAATCCCTTAAAAATTTAGTGGCTCCCAAAATAGATCCCATTTTCCCTTTCTTAAAATTTTTTAAATGTTGGGGAGCCCGGACGTGTTCAGTTTTACAGGTTGTAGAAGGCCCGGGAAAGGGGTCATTTCCGTGCGATGGTCATGGCAGACCATTTCTTGGGTTCCGGACCAGCGAGGGGTCACAAACGACAAATTAAACACAAAAAGTGAACCGGTGGAAGAGTGGGGTAATTTGGCAGACCCGTCGTTCAGACAAACAATCTAAATCGAAAGGACATCCTCAATTAGCAGGCCCCTGGATGACGAATGACACTACCCCAAAGAGGATTGGTACCCTTAAAGTCACCCCCCAAAAGCCAAAAAAAAGGGCGAGGAATTTTTTTATCAGAAATGCAAGGTCCCGAGACAAAACCGGGGCAGAAGGGGGCAGATACCAAATGAGCAGATTGTGACAGTCTTGTGGAGAGTGACTCTCGCAGTCCCCCCCCTGGGGGGAAGACGAGCGAACCCGGGGCTATACAAAAAAGTTTTTGGAGGAGAAGGGCAAAACCGCCCGGAACCGTCCCAAGGGGGGATGGTTGTGCAGGTTTTTAAAGAAAATTAAAGCCCGAAAGAAATTAAGGGTTTTTTGGCTTTTTAATTTGAGTTTCTGAAGAGCCACGAGGAAGGTTTTAGGGGGACTGAAACTGAAGCTGCAGCTCTCGAATTTTGGAAATTTGACCCCCGGGTATTCCAAAAGGAATATTGTATTATCCAAAGGTGCGAGGGCGAAAAAAGGGGAGAGAGATCAGGTATCCTCCTAAAGTTTGCGGGCCAATGGGGGAGAATTTATTATTTAGTTTCATGGGGCTGTGTTGGTCTTTGGCCTGCTGGAGACTTGCCCGAGGGGACCCAAAAGGGTTTTTGTTTGGGGGGATGGTGGGGGTCTGGTTTGGGAGTGGTGGAGGTTTTTTCTTCATCTCCACCATTTTCCACGCTGGGTGGAAAATCCCCTTTCCCGCCGGGCATGGATAGGGAGTTCGAGGCGGAATTTTCTGGTTTTTTAGTTGCCCCGCAAACAGATTTTTGTAGACTGCTGGGCAGTTGAGGGGGAGGCGGATTTTTTTTTCCTCCACCAGGGGCCGTCACCTGGGTTGGAAAGGGGGTTTGGGCCTGCTTCCACCCGAGTTGACAAATTCTGATTGCCCCCGCCTTTGAAAAAGTAAAGTCATCAGTTTTGACAGCAGTTTATCGAGTGGGAACTGGGGGAAAACCCTTTTACCCGGGCCCAAGCATATGAAATGTTGGAGTTGAATGGGCCCAAAACCCGCTTTCGGGGGTTCAAAAAAAGGAGTCTTTTTTTCTGTTTTTTTCGTTAATGGTGGATTCCTGAATCCAAAGAGGACCGTTTTTTGAAGAGGAGGGATGATTTGCCACCGCCGTTAGCACAAGTGCCGGATTTTGCACAGCCCCCAAAGGATTGCCTTTTTTCCCCCAAAAAACCCCCCCCGCACACCTTTCCCGCCCAGCCCGCCCGGGCCCCTGAACCCGGGCCAAACCTCTGGCACCTGGAAACATCTCAACGGGGCGGGGGCATTCAGGGAACCCCGGAAGTTAGGTAGGGCCCAAATTTGATGACCGGAGGCAGCCCCGGGTTTGGGGGGAGGTAGAAAGAGGGGGGTTGGTGGGCCCCTCTCTCTGCCCCTTTCTTGACGGTCACCCTGCGCAAAACCCCCCGTCACCCCTGGGACGCCCCGTTCCCTTTTTATTTTTTTTTTGCCCCTTTGGGAAAACCCGGTTTGATCTCTGCGGAATCAAAACCTTTCGATGAATTTTTAATGTTTGTGGGGGGTTTACCCTGATCTCCCCCTTTCCCCTAATTTTGTTGCCCCCAACAGGGTTTTTCAGATTGTTTTCTTTTCGACATTGAATAGAAACGATCCTTTTCCCCAACCTTTTTACGGACTGAGGGGGGCACCGCTAACCTTTTGGGAAAACCCCTTTTGAAAAGCCCAAAAGGGCTCGAGCTGAAAAGGGGGCTGTCCCGCTCCGTCCCTTCCACCACGAGCCCGGAAGCCCAGAAACCTGTTCTCTGTCGTACCTCCGTGTCAGAATCGCTGTCAGAATAACGTTCCCTGAAATAGGGGATGCTGCCTTCCTCTTCCTTTTGGGGGGGATATTTTTTGATGAAGCCATGTTTAGTTTAGTATGTTTCATCTCTCCCTTACCCACCCACCTTGGAGTCCAACTAAGGGGCCAGGGCCAAGAAACCAATGTCTTGACCCCTTCCAGGCTTCGGGAGAGATATACGACAAACAGAAACTACCAACCCTATCCCCCTGATCATGCTCAACTCCCGGGGACAGAGAGCTGAGCACTGCAGGGGTTAACTTGGCCAGTAGGGAACTGTCTGTCTTGACCCAGCCCCAAGAAGGGGAGCCGATTAGTACACCCGGGCCAAGGTGTACTTCCTGTCTAGGAGAGGTCCGAGCCAAAGTGATGTGTTGAGAGCGCTGGCCCTCTCAATCACCAGGATCTCATTCCCCTCCGACACAGGTCGCACCGCACGGCAAACACGGCGGATCTTAAGGAGACCACAGAGAGAAAAGGAGTGTGGAAAAGAAGACTTGAAGGGGAGACGAAGATAGAAAAGGGCCAAATAAAGGCAGAAAACAAGAAAAGGAGAAAGGCGGGTTACTCTTAGTCAGGATCCTCACCCTTAGCCTATCTGACATGGGAAGCCCTACCAGGGGCATCAACTCCTTACCACGTTATGCTTAGGCCAGGCAGCATCTCAACTTCACAGGCCTAGAAGCAGTTGGAAAAAAACCAGCCTATCTTAAAGTATTGATGCCCCACCAGCAAAGCCTAAGGGATCACTGGACCACGCAAGCCCTCCGACCACGACAAGGTTGCAACCCCCGGAGGGTGGTGTTAGGGTAAACATATTATGCTCTTCATGTGATGTTATAAATATGCTATATGTGTACATGGGGTGTGAACATGAATAAGGTTGGATGGGAAAATTGGGGGAGGTGAGAGAAAGGGATGGAGGAGAGGTCGGGGGAAAGGAAAAGAGCTGGAATGATTCAAACTAAAAAAGTCAGAGGTGGGAGTTGAGTCCATCTGGGATTGTAGTGCCAAGGCGAGAGATGATCCTGGACTCCATGAATTTTCTCTCTGGGGCTGATGAGGGGTTTTTTGCCAAACAGCAGTGACGACAATAATGTGTGGCAATCAGAGTTGAAATGAACCCCACTGGTGTTGGATGAGATGACTGGATGGCTCTGAGGTGTTCCACAAAGCGTTCGTTGAGGGTACGATATGTTTCCCAACATACAACTTTGAGCAGAGGCTACATCTCAGTACGTACACCAGGTTGGTGGACTGGCAGGTGAAATGGGATTGGACACTGAATTTTCCTTTTGGGCCAGTGATGCTGTTGATGTTGGCAATGAAAGTGCAGGTTTTACATCCAGGTTGATTGCACGGGTAATTTCCGGCTGAAGAGTTGGTGTTTCTACTGAACTTAGTTCGTACCAGGTGGTTGCGAAGGTTTTTTGTCTCTCTTGTAGGCGATGAGGGGAGGCTTGGGGAAGATCGATTTCAGCTTTGGATAGTAATAATGATAAAAAACTGTTTTATAATAATAATAATAATAATAATAATGGGGATTTATATAGCGCCTTCCACGGCACAAGGCGCTTTACAAAGGCAGAAAAAATACAATTGCTAAATGTAAAGAAAAAGCATTGAAAAACGGCTCAGAAATGAAAAACAAAGGCTCTCTCCCATTATCTCCCACGCGCACACACACTCTCACGCACAGACACACAATACACAACAGCCGCAACAAGCACAAACTACTAAGCGATCCACAGAAGCAACAAGAGTCAATCAACTATCTGGTAATGACTGTCTTCTTAGTATTGTTTGAAAAGGTGGGTTTTCAGGGAGGTTTTGAAGGAAGAAAAGGTTTGAGAATGTCTTAAGTCATAGGGGAGTTTATTCCAGAGTTGGGAGCTGCGTATGAGAAAGCTCGTTCGCCATGCTGTTTACGATGGGGACGGTAACTGGGAAAGCGGAAGGTCCTGGTGTCGGTGGAGGAGCGGAGCGTTCGTGATGGGACATATACTTGAAGGAGATCGGAAGATAGGCAGGGGCATCGCCAGTGAAAATCTTGAAGCAGAGACAACAACATTTGTATTTAATTCTTTCTTCAACGGGGAGCCAGTGCAACTTTTTCAGGAGAGGGCTGCAGGGTTGGGTCCTAGGAGATTTGCAAATGAGACGGGCTGCAGAGTTCTGTACACGTTGGAGGGGTTGGATGACAGTTGAGGGACAGCCAAGGAGAACACAGTTGCAGTAATCTAGCCTTGAAAGGATGTATGATGAAACGAGAGTTTTTGTGGCGTCTTCAGTGAGATAGGGTCGAATAGCAGCAATTCGTTTAAGTTCCATGTAAGCTAACTGACAAGTTTTTGTGACATGCTGTTTCATTGAGAGGTCACTATCAAGGAGAACACCAAGGTCACGAACAGTGTTTGAAAATTCAATAGTGCTGGAACCTGTTATCACATGTTATTAATGTGCACTATCATTATTACTACCAAAATCAAATCAGAATGATGTGAAATTGTAGACAAGGGTATAAGAAAGTAATGCAGAAAAAATCAAAGAAATAACTCAATAAATGGATGAGTAATGCACATGCTAGTGAACATACTGTAAAAAGCACAATTATGCCCCTTTTTACCTAGAAAATAGTACCCCCAATTATGAGCAGATTGTCACCAAGAATAACATTCCTTGGGATTTATATGACTGTCATGTGTTAGTGCTGATGTTGAATATATAGTAAGATCACTTTTTCCAGTGTTTTCACTTATTTTATATGATGCAATGTGTTTCTGTACACTCGAAAACTGGGTTTTTTTTTGTTTTGTTTTTTGTAAAACCACCATTCGTTATATCCCTGTCCATGCCCTAATGGCCAGGGAAATTAGATTATTCTCAAAAACTGTTATTTTTGGTAAAATTTTAATTTTGTCAATTTCTGCTACACTATTTATGAACATAATCAAGTCATTTTGACAGGACATTGTAGACAAATGTATAACAACAAAACATGCCAAAAATCAGAGAAATAAGTGAGCAGTAACCATTTTATTGAATCTACCCCAAAAAGCTTAATTTTACCTTGGCATACAGTTATTCAAATGTGCTATTATACTGTGGCAGTGAAGGGGTTAAATGTTATTGGCAAATTGTATAGCAGCATTTTGAATAAGAGGTTATATGGTTTTTGTGAAAATACAAGTAATATACCAGAAGCTCAAGCTGGTTTTAGAAAGGGATACAGTACAACTGACAATATATTCTGTTTGGCGTCATGTACTGTACCATGTCAGACCATAGCATCCACGGCAGTTAGTCAGCTCTGCCAGGCCGAAGTTTTTGTGTGGCTAATGCAGTAATAAGACAGTCACGTGATGCCCACCCCGCTTCCGCCGTAGGAAGAAGCCGGTGTCAACTTCCTGTACCTCATTCTCTCTCGGCCTGTCGTCCAAGCAAGATAAGTCTTGTGCTCTGTCTCACCTTTTCTTTGCCGTTGTGTTAAGATAGCTTTGTGTTTGCTTCTTTACTTGTTTGTTGTGGCTTGCGCGCTGAACCTTTTACCCTTGCCGGTGAGGCTTTGGTTTGGTGTGTTTTATTAATCTGATTTAACCACACGATTCTCGCTTTTGTGCCTTGTTCTCGGCACTCGCGACTTTGCCTTCCGTTATTTTCGCAATTCTAAATTCGGAACTACATCGCCGGTTTCCACTTCTACTCGCTTTATTTAGCCTTTACGGCCCTTTGTCTGCGAGTCCCATTGCCTTTCTCCTTCCATTCGGGCTCCTGATTCGACGAACTTCCCCGTCGTCCACTCAGTTCCACTCCTTTTCACTGGTTGTTCCGCCATTTTGTTTCGACCGGCCAAAACCGGCTTCACTTACGATCGACCTTCCTCGATCTAACAGTGCTATTTCGTTACATTTACTGCACTTCCAGTGCCCCTCCCGAGGTTGTTTGAGCTCTTTCTATCCCTCAATCCACCTCTTTGTCTCCCCTTTGCGATCGTGCGTTCCGTGTTTGTCTCGCCACCAGTGCCCAACATGGTGAAGGACACTAATGGGTCGAGACGCTCCCTTGTTCGGAAGTCGCTCTCTACCCCGGAGGACCCGCGTGTCGATTCCAGGGGACAAACCGCTCACACCTACGATGAGCGTACGATCGGCGTAGAGGAGGGTTCCGCGCAGGGGACGCGCGACCATCATTATGATTCCCCCTCTACCCGATCGGCAGACACACGATCGTTGCGATCGAAGTCGAACAGGCAATCGAGTCTAACAGGCAATCGGCCGTCATTGCCGACTGTTTCTCTTTCAATAATGCTCCTAAATCCAAATCCAAAGGCAAGGCCCCCATGAAAGGACCTGCCCGTTCAAAATCTTCCCGTTCTCCGACTGGATCACCTGTTCACCTTCGATTGCGTAAGGAGACCCTCTCCTATCATGCTGCGTCCGGCGATCATCGGCCCCTGGGGACCCTTGCCGAGACCCGGACCGGCACGGGCGACGACTCGTGGCTGGAATCACCGTCCGTCACCCGATCAGATGAGACTCGTGACGCTAGCTGCCCCCCCACTAACGTCACCCAGTCGAATCACGCTCTTCCCAACCGTGTCCGGTTTCAGCCACGACTCGGACACGAGGAGACATCATCACTCCGGTGGAGGGGTTGTGGACAGTCTTTGGTGGTACCCCCCCACTGACCACAACCCCGGGTCAGGTATGCAGGCATCGACTAGGTCGGATCTGCTCCCTCACCCCCGACGGTCGAACCACCCCGATCGATCGTTGCACTCTCCCTAGGGGTACAGGACGTTGGGGAGCGGACTTCTTCCGCTCCCCTATTGGGCAACGTCCGCGGTCCCGTTCCTCCGGGGGGAGGATCGACCAGCGGGACCAGGGGTAACCTTTCGTCCCTTGAGGCGTACTCGTCGCCGCAGCCATCCCAGTCCGCTACCACACGGCCAGGAGGCTCGGCGACCGTACCACTCACCGGCCACTCTGCCATGCAGGGGGCCGGCACGGACCGCACCCGGGAGATGCAGGAGGCAGTGCTCTCCCTTGGTGCTCAAGGTTACCCGGGTCCCCGAGGAGACTCTGCCCCTGGGCCGCCACAGCCCCTCGTTCTCCCCGGGGACCGGTGGCTCTATTCCCCTGAGAGGAATCAGTGGCTTAGGGCTGACTCTCACTCTGACTCCATCTTCGGTCGCATGTGGCATCCGGCCTCCCAGAGCTGGATTGACCTGGGCCCCCCTTCCTCTCGGGCGCTGTCCGATCGGCGATCCCCTAGTTTGCACGCCGAGTATGGGGCCACCGGGGACCCGTCCTCGTTTTTCCCCACTTCCCAACGAGGGCGGGACTCCCACGCACCCCTGACCTGGCCCTCCGAAGGTGGATCTGAACTTCCCCTTCAGGAATACGCTGACCCACAACTTGAGGATGGGTTCGAGGACTCCCTCCCCCAGTCTGGGGACCTTTCCATCTTGGAGAGCTGGCGCCCGGATCTTGTTGTTAGGGAATCCCCTCCCTCTGACATCTTCTCCTTTTCCCGTTTCACTGGGTCCCCCCCTACCCAGCGATCACGGCCAAGGATAGTCGCCCCCCAGACCCTCACTCCCTTGTGGGACAGATCGGCATCTTTCGCCAGGGGTGCACATGCCGTCCCTCCACCGGGGATTAACTTCCTGTCAGCCCCTAACGCGGCCCCAGTATGACGTGAATGCTATGGTCTGACATGGTAAGTATACTAGCCAAACAGGGAGTATAATACAAATCCCCATTTTGCAATCATTGATTCAGAAATACCCTACTAAAAAGAGCGGCCGCTTCTGCACTCGTTTTGTTGACTTTTCCAAGGCGTTGGATAGTATTGATAGAACAAATTTACTGAACATCCCTCTGCCTACCGCATGACTTTGTGCTACATGACTATGAGAATACCATGCCAAGGGAGGTAACTCTGCAATATTTACACACTTGCCATAAAGAAACCTCAATTAAAAATCTGCTTTTAACTCTATTTTATAACAGTAATGAAAAAAATTCAAAGACATCACTCCATCCAAACCAGCCATTTTTTCCCATACACAGTGAACTGGTACACGAGGAAAAACAAACAAAAAACGAACCAACTAACTCTACTTCGGTGTTCTCGGTGCTAAAACAATTTTCCCTAAATTCACTGTACCCACAGGATGTCATGGATTAGGAGCACATAGTGATTTTCCAAGTCTAAACAAAGTACTGAATCCTTCAGGAACAAAATAAAGTCACTCCATATGGTCTGCACACTAAATAATCAACTTTTGTGGTGAAGGGGAAAAAAACACCCAAACTTCAACAATTTTGTTAAACTGAAGGCATCACATACAATTACAAGAACATTTGTCTTCTAAATACTGAGGGGAAAAAAATAACACAAACAGATTACTGGATACTGGACTTGAAATTGTGAAGGAATTCAGCAAAAATAATGTGCTTTTGCACAACTGCACTAAGCAATTGCCCCCCCCCCCCCCCCCCCCCCCGCCCCCCAACCCCCTGACACACATACGCTGTGGTGGTGATGTAACTCTTGTCTGTCTCCTCTTTGCTTTTTGATAAATGAGGCAGTTTTTTTCATTTAGGCCAGAGTTTATGCTCATCCTTTTTTACTTGCTTTTGTGCAGCAAATAAGTTTGTTTCTCCCTAAAAGTCTGCCAAAATTCCTCTGAAATCAAAAGGCTAAAGGTGACGCTCCCACAAGCAAGTCATGGGATACTCCCACTGACTGACCCGGTTTCCTGGCTGTCAAAACAAGCGAAACTTTTGGGGGGGCTTCGCTTCTTGTAGCCTACCACTCCAGTCAACAATTTAAGAATCTCTAGCAAGTTTTGTTTTTCGTATTTTCTTTTGGGGGGGCTGGGCCCAGCAGCAATGGGCTATTCGACACTGTCATTATCATTGCCTGAATCATTATCGATTGGGGCCTCAAAATCAGTCACCAGTCGATCTTTATTTATAAGACTGACATCTGAATCGTCTCGCTTCAAATCTTCTTCAAGAGTGTAGCCCTCAAATATGCTCTCTTCATCACTATCACATCAGAAAATGAATTCTACAAGTTGCATAGTTACGTGATCCGCCATTTTCCTGAAAATCTTCGCAAAAAAAAAGGCTGAACTTTGAAAATTCACAGCAGCAGAACTACTCGAACAAAAAATCGTGCTACAAAAACCAAAATGGCGTCCAGAAACGGCCGTACCGGAAGACTCTCCGTTGCGACTGCATTCTGGGATATGTGATGGTGAAAGTGAAAGTAGTTGACCTAGTATTTGGTGGTCGATCTCGGTCGATCCGGTATTCAGAAGGAGAAAATCTCGAGGTCGATCTCGGTTGATCCGGTGGGCATTGGGATATTCTACTTCAAAAAGGAATTCATGGAAAAATGTTTCAAACACTCACAAATATGTACAAGCAAGTTATGGCGGCAGTAAGATTCGGAAATATCATTAAAGAGTATTCCGGGTGTTTGTTAGGGGTAAGGCAAGGCTGCATTCTTAGCCCATTGCTGTTTTCATTATTTATATCTGAACTACAAAATACAGTAGTTACTGGTAACACAAGGATGTTTTTTCAGATCAAACTGGCATTCTCTTACTGATGTATGCAGATGACATTGCCTTGGTTTCTGACTCTGTGACTGACCTCCAGAAGAAAACTGACTGTTTGGATTCTTCTGTCGCAAATTGGGACTAAAGCTGAATATGGACAAAACGAAGGTAGTTTTCTAAGAACAGCGGTTTTAGGAAAAGTTCTGAGGTATGGTTTTATGCTGATAAACAAATCAAAGTGGAACCCATGTACAATTACTTGGGAGTGATATTTTCTGCTACATTGAACTGGTCAAAATGTGTAAGTAATCTTTCTGGGAACGCACTTAGAGCACTTGCAGGAATTAAGAAGTTTTATTTTAAACTAAAAAACATGCCAGTTCATACTGTTTTTCAGATTTTTTATGTGAAAATCAAGCCAATCTGTTTACATGGCTCAGAAATTTGGGGTTTTAAACGCTGTGAAGAAATTGAAAAGGTGCAAACGAAAATATGTAAATTGATTTTGAGTGTAGGGAGAGATATCAAAAATAATGTTGCTTTGGGCGAGTGTGGTAGATTTCCTTTATATATGCCAATGTACAGCTTATTACGTATTGGTGCAGACTTCTTGTGTTATTACATGACCGCTACCCTCGTCAATGTTACAATATGTTGTTTATGCATGATAATAATGGCAGACAGAACTGGGCTACTCAAGTTAGAACCATTTTGTGTAAATTTGGATTTGGCTATGTATGGGTGATACAAGATGTTGGAAATCCTAGCTTCTTTCTTAAAGTATTCAAAGAAAGATTAGAGGATAATTTCCGTCAGTGCTGGCATGAATCAGTAGTAACAGAAGGAGACTATATCTTACACCAACCAGAAATCTTAAGAGCCACCTACATAAACCAGTTAGAAAATCATGTCACATTCTTTGTCTGGTTAAATCAAATCAGCTCCTATTAAATGGAATCCCATGTTATGGCAAATGTTTGTCAGATCCAATACGTAAAGTCTGTGATTTGAACTGTGTTGAACATCTTGTTCATTTTTTGCTTTTGTGCCCAAGGTATGCTGCACTCCGTAAAAGACATATATATATATCCCTTTGTATTACTTCCATTTCCCATCAACTTCAAAAGTACAATTGCTATTCACAAACCTCAGTGGAAAATTAGTCTTTAAGAGTTGCAACCTATATTTGTGGAGCTATCAAACTCAGATGCCAAACAACATCTTGATTGAAATGTTTTCTTACTCACCATGTATACAATTTGGATGACGATTTCTCCTGACTGTATGGGCCAGTTGGCCAGAAAAGTTTAATAAAAATTATTGTTCTTGTTACACATACACACACATGATAATTTCCCACCCTCAAAGTGAACTTTTCTCACCCTACAGACACATATACACACATGATAATTTCCACACCCTCAAAGTGAACTTTTCTCACCCTACAGACATATGCATATGTCCATGTACATGCGTGCATGCACACACACATACACATGCAGACACACATCCACACAAAGTGCTGTGACCTACCCTTGATGCATATTTCAGTGTCTTTGTACTTATGCAGGTAGCCTAGGACCACATCTTTCCAGTAGCTGCGATACGACAACAAACCCAGATCAGATAATGGTCGCTCAGGTGATCCCACCTTGGATTCCTTCTTGCTCAGCAGATAACCTGAAATGAAATGTAATTTTCGTCATGCCAAAGGTGTTCACAGCACAATCTCTACCATCTGTACTCAGTGTGATTGCACTCATTGTGATTGATTATGGATAGGGTCCTACAACACTCACCCAGAACAATCTCCTTAAATTAAAAAGAATTCAAAATGAAGCAATGAGACCGATCTTGGGGAAAACACAGGACACTGAAGCTATGTGTTACCTGCTTGACCTTCCTTCACTGCTGGTCAGACAAATGCTAGAACAGGTAAAGACATATTTTAAATTTTTTAGAAATCCTTCTTAATCCACTACATGCTGCAGTCAAGGAAACAAAAGGCATTCATCTAGGATGTGGAAAATCATGGACTGGACAGGCAGAAGACAATATACAGCTTGTACGCCAGTAATCAGAACTCAAACTAAGGAATGGGAAAAATGTTCTGACCACTTCAAACATCTCTACCAAACTGCTCCTGTTCCAGAGCTTGAAGACACTGTTGAGAATGACCAGAAGCCAGAAGGCAATACCGATGCAGAAATTCAGATGCACGTGAAAAATCTCAGCATTAAAGAAACTGGTTCAAGGCAAGTAGCTCTATTTTTCTTATTCTTTTTTTACTGCTTGATTCTTCATCCCTCCACTATTCATTTTCCATATTTCTCTTCTTTGCCCTGTTTCCTACTGAAAGTACATGTTTGGGAAATAATAACTGTATGGATATGTGGGACTTTGTGTGTGTGTGTGTGTGTGTGTATGTGTGTGTGTGTGTGTGTGTGTGTGTGTGTGTGTGTGTGTGTGTGTGTGTGTGTGTGTGTGTGCGTGCGCGCGCACATGTGTGCATAAGCATTTTTATTTCTGTGTGCAAGTTTTCCATACAAATTTGTTCATTTTGAAAAACACAAAAGCACATTTTTTTGCACCAGTGTGGTGTTTTTATATTCATGTGTATATGATACTGTTTGTGTGTGTTTATGTAAATGTGTGTGCGTGTGTGTGTGTGTGTGCGTGTGCGTGTGCGCGCGCGCACACACACGCATGTGCGCACAAGCATAATTTATTTCTGTGAGCAAGTTTTCCATACAAGTTTGTTCATTTTGTAAAACACAAAAGCACTTTTTTTGTACCAGTGTGGTGTTTTTATATTCATGTGTGTGTGATAGTGTGTGTTTGTGTAAATGTGTACATGTGTACGTGTGTGTGTGTGTGTGTGTGTGTGTGTGTGTAACACAGCTTATTTTTCCGTCCCATGCGAGACACTTAGTTAAAGGGGCCGAACAAACAAGGCTTAATTTCTGATCCAACATTTTTGTTTGGATGGGGGTCTTAGTGATGGCCCCCTTTTGGGGAGTTCTGAGACTTCTGGCGGAGAGCTCCGCCTGGACCGGGGGAGGGGTCGCTGGAGGGGGGGGGGGGGGGGGGGGGGGGGGGGAGGGAGAACTATCAGAGGAGGGCGCTAGTGGGCCCAACGCAAGCGGAACCCCTCCTGTAGGACCGCTACTATCCATGGGCTGAGGCCCATATGTCTCACTGGTGGGCGTGCCGGAATAAGCTGCCCGCCAGAGGGGCCGAGGGGCCTGGGTGGAGGGGAGGAGAGTGGGAGTGTCACGCATGGACATTCAAGGGACATAATTATGCATACTGTAAGGCAGAGTTATTGCAGCGGTCAGCTCTTTCTTTTTCCCCGTGTCAATATTTGAGAGTTACGATGCATGTTTTATTTTGTTGTGTGTGTTTTGGTCGAGTCATTGTTGGTAGGTGATCCACCAAAGATGGTGAAGTTTGTGCCTATGTGTGGCTGTATCCATTCTTGTGATTTGTGGTCTGTTGCCTTGGTGATTTATGGGTGATTGGTTGACCAACTATTGGAGATCGGTGCTTGTATATGGTTGTGTCCACATTTGGTCTTGTGTACAAGCTGTTGGTGGTTATCGATTGATGATTGGAGGGATTTATAATCTAGAGTCTGTGCCGATACACAGTTGTTCCCATGTTGGGAAGTGCGGTCTCGTCACCCTGGTGACTTATTGCTGATTGGTCCTCTGGCAAGTTGTGTTTCGAGTCTGTATACGACTGCCTCTATCTATGCCCCTATTTGGAATTTTGTCGTGCCGTTCCCTGGGCAACCTATTGATGATTGGTTGAAGTCAGGGTGTGGCCTTGTCAGTTTCATGATGTCCGTCAACTCTTAAGTGTCGTCTGTTTTTTGACTGTCTGATTTAGTTGTTTGCGACTCCTGGCTCAGCCAGAGGTCTTCTGATCCAGCGTTTGGTGAGGCAGTTTTGCCACTTTGTTTAGTGGGCTGCCAGGAAACCCTTCGGTGTGTCCTTGTGACAGCTCGGGATTCCAAGAAGGAGTTATCGGTGTGTCGGTGTCTGCCACCAGTGTCCACGCCTTCAAGGGAGCGAGGGTTTCCCCGGTCTGGAGCTGCTCTGGCGGGTGTTTTGTCCTGTATTGTCTTCGTTGGTCATCAAAACTCCAGGTGAGAAGTGTAGGGCAGGTTGTTCATTGAAGAAGGGAGTTGGAGGTAGATGATTCTGGATCGAAACGCGTCGTTCGTACATAGGCGAAATGTGAGAAGCGCGATTCAGTTTAGTATGAAAAACAGAGGATCTACCGGGCCGTAAATCGCGCCGGCTTGTAGATAAGGGGGGAAGGAGTGAGAGGGAGGTATCATATGCTTGACGCGCGCTACTGTTTCGGGCGAGAGGTTATCGTCATGCGCGCGCGCTGAATGTCGGTATGTGCAGTGGTTGTTATTTTCATTGCATTGTGTTCCGTCGTTTGTTGAAAATGAATTTTAAAAAAAGATGTGTTGTTTCAAATTCCGATAATTATTGAGTCAAACCGTAAGTTTGTATATATGAAAATTGATGAGGATTATAATTGGTTTTGGTTTATTCTTATTTTTCTTTCGACTGGAGAAGAAAATTATTTCGTATGCCCTTTTTAAAAATTTTTATAAAGGATGGCTGTTGTACCGAAGCGATAATGGGAGGGGAGATGGTGGTGTGCTTTGACCTCGAGTAGGGGGAAGAGGGAGTGTGAAGGTGATTATTGTAGTTGGAAAAAAAATGGTATATGGTTGTTTGTGTGAAGTTGGTGAATTATATGACATTGGTGGTTTGAATTGATGAATATCTGCGGTGCTATGCATTGATATATTTAATGCATTACGTTTTCTTTTTGCGATTATGATTGGACGTTGGAATAGTAGTTTTTTAATTTGTTGTGTTATTCTTACGTTAGTGCAGTGATTTGTTTGCAAGTTGAAATTGATTAGGCGTATGCCTAGTCACATACAGCCCAGCAGGGGGGCGCCGTCCTGTCACTCCAATTTTGTTAGTATGTCGGGTCTTCGTTACTTTTTATATGGCCTCGCCAGTCATTTGTTTTTGATCGCTATGGGTTTTGGTGATACTGCGCTGTTTGAGTTCAGGGCAGTGACAGTGGTAATTCATTTTATTATTGGATATAATATCGTATCGGGGTTAACCCAATATTGTCTCTTATTCAGCAGCGGCGAGCGCTTCCACTCTCCGGTGTTGTTGTTGAATCATTTGGCATTCATTACATGCCGTTGAAGAAAACAGTCATTCTTTATCATTTTATAAAGTCCCTGTGGATAATTTTGTTGATTGATTTATGGCATCATCCTGTCCCACTTGGCTACATACCGTTTGAGGTGTGTCGATTGAGATATGGAATAATATGATATTGATAGTGGGGTATGTGAAAGGATGGTCTTTAATAATTTTTGTCACATTGACAGTATTATTAATTGACTTTGTTGACTTCGATATTCCAGAATATGGAGAAAGCCGGGATGTTCATAATCGGAAGTTAACAACTGTTTTTTCTGTGCACTTTTTTTATGGATATTGTAGGCCGATTTATGTCCCGTTTGGTAGAATTGTGAGTGCCAGACTGGGTTGTTGGTGTATGTGTTACACTTAGTTTGATGGCTCAAATGCCTTGACCGACTAAGTCGCAGAGACAATGGGTTGTAGTTCTGGTGTGCCCGAAGTTCTATGATCAGTTGCGGGCCAGAGTAGTCATGAAACTATTTTACATCCAGGTGTCGACAGGGTTTGACCACTCTGCTGCTGCAACCTCTTGTGTGAGGCATCTTACCTGGTACTACCCTGTTTCCGACTTCTTTCTGGCCGACCTCTAGGTCATCGCTATGAACGACTGGGAGGGGGCGAGCTCATCCTCTGCGAGCGTCGGAGCTCCCCCTCCTGCTGCTGAGATCTGCTGAGCTCTTCATCTTCTTCAGTGTGTGTCACAGTGTACTTTGAATCAGTGACTCTGTGTTGAACCTTGTGACATCGTCGAATCTTCATCGTTCGGCGCTTCGTCTGCTGGAGCATCAGGACCTCAGTGACAGTGTGGTCACCAGTGCACAAACAGTGAACATTCGGGAAGGAAGGGGAAAACGTTAGAGTGTGGGTACTGATTGTGTAAAAAAAAGAAAAAAGAAAATGGTTTGAGTGTGCGAAGGGTGAATGGTATTGTGCGTGTGAATGGTATTGTGCGTGAGTTGTTTATGATTATATATATATATATTATATATATATATATATATATATATATATATATATATATATATTGTCACATTAAAAGCAAGCTAAAAACAAGCTTAAAACATCGACAGGTCTGTTTCTTGCATGTGCAGTCGTCAGGATGTGACAAATGTTGCTCCCACTGTGGTTGAGCACTTCTTTTAACGTTGATTCTTATTACTATTCTCTCTCTCTCTCTACATATATATAGAGATTTAGATATATTTGCATGTATTGTGTGGAGGGGGAATTGTAACGAATTGTTTTTTTCGGGGGGGGGGAGGGGTGGGGGGGGGGGGGGGGAGGGTGTCGTTGTGTCCCCTTTGTGGTTCGTATCGCGCGGGAACTTTGGGTTCGGTGGGCCATCCTACCTCTGGATGACCCAGCCCCAGGTTACCACGTGATAGTCCCTGGAGTATCCCTGGTCCGGTATTAACCCTATGTGGGTTGGGTCCCTTGAGGCTTCCTGGATTTGAAGGTGAGGTGTCGGGGCATTTTATTGTGTATTGCTGATTTTGGTGGTTTTTTTTTGGTATTATTCTTTGAAGAGGTTTTTTTGCTGATAGAGTGTGGGTGAGTGTGAATTTGAATAAAATTTGATTGTTTGTTGCACCTATTATTTGGCGTATTTGTATTTTGTTCGTGGTGTCGGTAGTTTTAGAGTGTGGGCGGGGTGGATTAAAAGGGGGTACCCTTCTACATTCGGGTATCCCTGTCACCGCACTAGGCGTAGTGACAACACGGAGGATAGAGGGGTAGCAGTCTGAGTTCTCCCTACTCCAGCTCCCCCCATAGGTGAGTCCTCCAGTCACCTCCGGGCAATCCTGCTGGCCGAAACGAAAATTCTGCGGGGGAAGTTTTGTCTTCGGTCGCAAGGGGGTTTTAGAGCGCTTGGCGGGCCGAGCGGTGCGGGATGGGGCCTGCTTGGGAAGGGTTGGGGTCTGGTAGGGGAGTGGAGGAGCGAAGGAGGGTCTGGGAGGGCGAGGCTGCCGAGGGGGGCCTGGCCGCATATGAGGCTGCCTGCTTACGCTCTTCAACTGAATGGGCGATGAAGGCAGCCGAATAGTCGCCGAAGAGCGACTGCTCCAGACCTGGAATGCACCGCAAGGCTGCCTTAAGCGCCGGGGCGAGATAGCCCGTGAAGTATGGCCTAGTGGCTCCTGGCTGCGCTGTCGGCCGCAGCCGAAAGGTGGTGCGAGCTCCTGTTGACTAGGAGTCGCATCAAGGGGTCGCTGAACAAGCGAGATACGGTCTCAGGGTGTGTCTCAGAATACTGAACGTCTGAGGACACAGAGACCGAGTCGTCCTCCGGCCAGATCTCCACCCGCTGTAGAGCATATCGAAAGGACATGTTTAGCAGTGTTATGTTGGATCCCCGATCTGGATCTGCGGTCCCACTCCACCAGGTTCTTGGTAGAGATTGTGGCGGAAGTGGGAGGTTAGATGGGGGATGAACCGGCAGCCAGCCGGGAAATGGAAATTTCCCTGGTCACCAGAGTGCCCCTAGGAGAACAGGAGATATGGGCCTTCTGGGGGTCCCTGAGGAACGTGCCTACAGAGGCCGCATCCAGGGCTGAGAGGGATTTATTTCCCTGGAGAAGGGACGACTTGCGCACCCCAGACACTCCCAAATGGACGTAAGAGTCTGAGGGGCTACAAGTCTGGGCAAGCCCGCTTGGAAGTATTTGGGCACCGAAGGAACTTGTTCGGGGGGTGGGGCCTCCCTCCCGACAAGGTCCGGGTGCCAGTGCTCAATAGTGGACAAGTCGCGTGATGAGGAGGAGTCCTCTACCTCATCCTCAGAGTCAGGAGCGTCGGGTTCCTGAAGAGGTTGCGATGAACCTTCTCGAGGAGGCAACGGCAGGGATGCATGAGGGTCCTGCCCTAGCTTGGTAGGGGGAGGACGCAAGGGCGGGTCCTCATGGCTCCATGATCGGCGGCCGGACTATGGGAGGGAAGTCCGTCCTGACGATCGAACAGTGCCTGAGAGGGAGGGAGACCGAGGTCGAACCAGCGCGAGGCTGGGTGCCACATGCGACCATGGAGCTGGTATTGTTGGTCTGCTGTAAGCCACTGGTCCCTCTGAGGGGCATAGAGCCACAGGTCCCCATGGAGGAAAATGGGCTATGGCGGCCCTGGGGCAGAATTTTTCTCGTACCCCCCCCCCCCCCACCCCGAGAGTGCACTGCCATACACCTCCCTGTGGGATCCATAGGAGCCCCCTGTGTGTTAGGGGGGAGCGTGGAGGGCACGGCAACAGAGCCCCCTATTTGCCTGTGTACGGACTGGAGTGGCCGCGGTAACGTGGTCACCACCTGGTTGGATCGGCAGGTTACCTGTGGTCCCGCTGGTTGATCCTCCCCCCAGAGGAACGGGACCATGGACGCTGCCCAAGTGGGGAGCAGAATAAGTCCACTCCCCCATGTCCTGTACCCCTAGGGGAAATGTTGACAATCAACTGGCGTGCGTCGATTGCCGGGGGTCCGTGACACAGGTCCGGGCGTGGCGGTGCCTGCGGCTAACGACCCGGAGTTATGGCCAGTTTGGGGGTCCCAGGGACTGGGCATAAGTCCGCCACGGAGTAAGGACGCTCCTCGTGCACCAGTGGTGGCTGCACTTGTGCACGGTGGGGAGAGCATCATGAGCATGCGTTCTATTAGTGGGGGGAGAGCTAATGGCACCAGTCTCATAGAGGCGAGTGACGGTGGTGATTCCGTATGCATCCTGTCACCCGTGCTGGTCCGCACCTCGGCAAAATTTCCCCGGGGACCGAAGGTCGCGTGACGCAGCATGATAGAGAGAGTTGTGTGTCTTACTGTGCGTTGGAAGGGAAGAAGGCAAACCAGCTGGTAAGGTGGGAAATCCTGCTCTCCCTGACAGGTAAGGTGAGAAATCCTGCTCTCCCTGACGGGGAAGGTGGGAAACCCTGCTCTCCCGAAGGGGAAGGTGGGAAGGTGGAAATCCTGCTCTCCCCGATAAGGAAGGTGGGAAAGCCTGCTCCCCCCGACGGGGAAGGTGGGAAATCCTGCTCTCCCCGACGCGGAAGGTGGGAAATCCTGCTACTCCCCGACGGGGAAGGTGGGAAATCCTGCTCTCCCCGACGCGGAAGGTGGGTAGGTGGGAAATCCTGCTCTCCCCGACGGGGAAGGTGGGTAGGTGGGAAATCCTGCTCTCCCCGACGGGGAAGGTGGGAAAGCCTGCTCCCTCCGACGCGGAAGGTGGGTAGGTGGGAAATCCTGCTCTCCCCGACGGGGAAGGTGGGAAAGCCTGCTCCCCCCGACGGGGAAGATGGGAAATCCTGCTCTCCCCGATGGGGAAGGTGGGAAATCCTGCTCTCCCCGACACGGAAGGTGTGTAGGTGGGAAATCCTGCTCTCCCCAACGGGGAAGGTGGGAAATCCTGCTCTCCCCGACGGGGAAGGTGGGAAATCCTGCTCTCCCCGACGGGGAAGGTGGGAAATCCTGCTTCCCCGACGGGGAAATGAACCTTGGGCTCCCGCGTGACAGGCGGGAAACTACCCACTATACCACCGAGGACCTTGGGGGAGTAGACTTGACATTTTCAATAGCACTGCTAATCACACATCGCATTAATTACCCCTAATCTACACACTGAACAGAATATGTATTATGCACATATATACACACGCATGCACACACACACACAACAGACACACAAACAGAGGAAAAAACTGCCAGACTGCTATTTTCATGGGTATTGTTAGTTGTTTACAATGGAAAAGACTGCCAGACCAGTCATTTTCCGGGCACTGTTAAGTGTATAGCTTAAAAGACTGCTGAACCAGTAGTTTCACGGGTACTGTTCACTACAGAAGTGAAAGGACTGCCAGATTGGTCATTTCATGGGTATTGTTAGCAGCAGACAGTGACAACGACTGCCAGAACAATCATGTCATATCTGTAGAACTGAAATGTCTGCTGGAGTAGTAATTTCAGGGGCACTATTTGCTGTAGAACTGCTTGCTGTATAACTATTTGCTGTTGAACTGAAAAGACTGCCAGACTAGTCGTTTCATGGGTGTTGTATATCATATGCAGAGAACCCATTTCAAGTTTACTTTGTCTCTAGGTATTAAAAGAATGCCAAGCAGGTTATTTCACGGGTGCCCTTTGCTATCTATAGGCTCTTTAATTTAAAAGTCTGCCAAAGAGTTATTTCATGGGAACTGTTACTCAGCTGTAGGTATGAGGGACAGGCTGGTCATTTCATGGGTATTGTTTACTATAGGCACTGGTTAAGTATGCCAAACAAGTCATTTCATCATTACTGTAAGCTATAGGTATTTAAATGAATGCCAGGATGGTCATTTTATTGGCACTGTTTGCTCTAGGTATGGCAAAAGTCTGCAAAATGAGGAATTTCATGGGAACTATTAGCTGTTGGAATTTCAAAGAATGACAGACTGGTCTTTTCTTGGGTAGTGTTTGATGAAGGTATTGAAAACACTGCCAGACTGGTCATTTTGGTGTACTGTTTGTTGTTGTATTTTGGCATTTATAAGAATGTCAGACTGGTAGTTTCATGGGTACTGTCTGCTGTTGCATGTTTGTATAAAACAATGCCAAACTGGTCATTTCATGGGCACTGTTTGCTATAGGCGCAGGGAAAGTTTGCTGCCAAATGCGTCAAGTTTCTGTTGCTCTCATCGTGCTGCTTCATCACTACTTTTTAGCCAACATTTTGAAACTCTGCATCCCTGTACTTTAAACAAATCTCAAGAGTTGAAACAGGTGATGAACAGGTGAGTCTTCAAATTCTTTTTTTTTAATTAAATAAAAACTAAGCTACAGAAAACCCTGTTTCTTTAAAACAAGGCTAGTGCAACAAAGACAGTGATTCATATGTTGTCCTGTGCAGAAGATATCATGCTTATTAACATTAGGTTCCAAATATTTTATTAAATTGCTGGTTTTTTTTGTCTTTGGGTTTTTCTTTGATTGTTTTTGTTATTGAAAAGATCTATTCATTGCTGAAAAAAACACACCAAATTTTCTACATCTACTGACACAGCTTCTTACCACTGGAAATCACAACAGGCCAAACTGGCTGAGGCTGTCTGCTTGGTACAGCTCATGCAGGAGCTTCTCTCTCAGTCCTTGTGCTTCGCCATTTTCAAACAGAGTATTCCCCCCCCCCCCCCCCCCAAAAAAAATAAAATAAAATAAAAAGGGGAGGATGGGGAGGAAGGGGAGGAAGTTGGAATGGTGGGGAGGGTGACCTCGAGCTATGGTCTGGATGAAAGAAGAATCTACTCACTGAAATCTATAAGCATCTTTCCAAATCCTTGTCGCATGTATTGAGGAAAAGTCAGCAGACAAGACACGTTGTAGTTTAGGAACGAATTCTTTTCCTGCAGAAAAAAAACCCACACACACACACATATATATACACAACACACACATGCATGCTTCATGATTCTAATACACATGACATTTTCTATGACTGTAGCAATGACTGCTTTTTAATCTATTTCACAGCCTATGAAAAAAGGAATTTTACAACTGACAGTAGTTTTACGATATGTTTACTTGTCCATGTAAATGCCTTATCCCAAAGTGGTGTGGAACATCGCAATATCATCTAGATAAAAAACAAACAAACAAAACAACAACAAAACAAAGCTGGGAGAGCAGGGAGCTAACCTTGCTTCCATACCAACATACTTAGTAAGAGTGATCCCCCTAATAAGTTAACTTCCTTGCACCTTCTTCAAATTTAAACAGTTTTTGCACCTTTTCCGACCTAGCAGGGAGGTGGGAAGATGTCCGAGTGTTTGGACAGGTCAGTATATTGTTAAACTACTTTTAGTATTAACATTCCTTTTTCTCACACTTACCTGTCCAAACAAATGCCAGGACCTGCAAAGGATGGTGGGAAGCATGCTCATGAATCTACAGAGGGAACACTGATCCCATGTGAAAATGTCTTTGTACAGTTCCCCTATCCTAGACTTTGGCGACAGAGGCCACTAAAGGGGGAGTAAAGCTCTACGTGCTGGACTCCATGATTAATCTGGAAGCCAAAGACCTTGTCCCATCTCTCCCTAAGTAAAGACACACAATCACAAAGATAATTTCTCAAGCTCTGTTAGTCAGTATCAGGAAAAGGAGAAGACCCCTTCCTAACACATACTGAGGAAGTGAGAACAGATAGTGCCACTTCAAGCACTCTTTACATACACGTGCAGTGCCACACAAGGTCCTATCAGCTTACAAATCACAAAAAATACCAAAGGAGACTTGCTCAAAGTGCAAAGCGAGAGAAATAAAGTTGCTTATGGCCCAGCCGACCACAACGGGCCATATTAGGGCTGTCACCTTATAGAAGTCCACTCTCAAAATGGATAAACAAAAAAAACATACAACTCACTGAAACAGATTTTCTAAAAACACACGAAAGTTTCATTAAAGTCTTTCACCACGAACATCTCAGATCAGATGATATATGTTGATCTTTTTCAGAAACTCAAAAATCACAGATGGAACATTTCTGAACAAGATTTTCATTAAGTCTACTGGAATGTATATATTATGTCTGACATCACGAAAGTCCTAACACTCTATAACAACATGTTTCAGTTTGAGTGGTACATGACACGGAATGCACCATGGAGGTTCTTCAACTTAAGAATGGGTGTAAAAGGAGTGGCCAGTGTGCAAATGGCACAAGACTGTTTCTTCTTTGTGGCTGCACAAGACTTATTTCATGTTTGGTTGGATTTGGAAAAGTTTGTTATCCATAGATCTGCAAGGCCCATTCCTCTTCCCAGAGATCTTTGACATAAAACTAAGCTTTAGTATTACACTACAGATACAGAATCTGCTCAACTCTTTACTTGTAGCATTCTTGGCAAGTTGATCAACCATCTCACTGCTTCAAATGCCAACCCAAGCAAAAACTGTATTGTATCCATCAGACTTCAGAAAGGTGTACTGTTCAAACAATTCCAGCAGTTGCTGATGCTTGAGGTTACAATCAGCAATGGCCTTCAAAGCAGAGAGGAAGTCCAACAGAATGAGAAAGTCTATGTTTTGATTTAGAGATCAGAATGTAGACAGAGCAGTCAGTGGGGACGTGTTTAGAACATCACTGAGGAGCTGCTGCTGTGCAGAATTCAGCAGAGGCTCCTCTTTAAGATTTGAAGCCATAAGTAAATATTTTGGATGGAAGCAAGAGAGCACATTCCCTAACAATTCCCCAATGGCTCCTTTTCATCTACGAGGTGCTGAGAGGTTGAGAACATGGAGCGGGAGGGGAAGAAGCTGGCTCATTTCCACAAACACTGGTAATGCAGAGGCATGGGTGTGGCTGGGAGAGGTGGCTGACTCTCTTGCCAAGAAAGGCAGACCATCGTGCAGATTGACCCTGCTATAAAACTGGCACAACAAACGACACATTGTGCTGGACCAATCTTCCCACTAGTTACAAGGCAAAAAAAAAGACACTCAGTACAAAAGACAGAGCTCTTGTGTATCGGCACAAAGGCACCACTTTAGGCACAAAAAGCACACAAGCGGAGGTCAAAGTAGTAGAAAGTTTCGATGTTGATTGGGACTACCCCAAGAGTGGCAGAGCAAACTGTAGAAGTGAAACAGCAACAGAACGTAATTTTTCGGAATTATTGGCCAAAATTCTTTTTGAGAAAACGAAGGAAAGGTTGCTTCTCCTTCAGAAACAAAGATGAGCTTGAACAAGCATTTGAAGAATCTACTGCACACAAAAAAACAATGAAGTCCAAAAGTCAGAGAGAAGACAGAGGCATACTCCTCCACCAATGAAAGGTGAAAACTGATCTAGTTTGAATATGGTGCAATCAAGTGAACTAAGTAAGGGTGATCACTATAACAGCCTATCTAGGTATGAAGGTAAGGTTAGCTCCCCGGTCTCCCATCTTTAAAATTACTTTTTATTAATCCTAATGAGATGGCAATGTTCCATGCAAAATAGGAATAAGACGTTTCTTCAGACAGATGAGAAAAAATCTGAAATTCAAAAAGCAAAACAAAACAAAATAAAAAAATCTCATGAATGAAACAATTGGAGTGTAAAATTTGTTGACATATGGACTGAGGTCTGAACTATCGCAAAATTGTTGCGTACGGTTGCTGTTTTCTGTTTTGTCATGCCTTTCTTTTACAATTATTATAATGAATACTTAAATATTAGACTCCCAAGAACAAAATTCAAGGAGTTTTCAAGGAATGTTTATTTTATTTCAAGACTACAATACTTGTGTAAAAATTTAAAAAAAGAAATGGCAGTTTGATTTTTCTGCGTTCAGGTTGATGAAAAAAGTTATTTAAAAACAAATGTTTACAAACATCGTCGCGATCCTACATTGTCATCTGCTATTCATCAAAATTAATGCAGTTACAAGTTATCTCCCTTGGTTAACCCTTTGCCTGCCACACCCTTTTAAAGCTCTGTGACAACAGTTTGCCAAGCCTTTTTCAGTCGCGAAGGGTAATAATTCAAAATAATTCTGGCTCAAAAAACTATTGAACAAAAGTGTATGAAACCTATACTTTTCTGAAAGGAAATTGAACACTCTATCTTTTGATAACATTGGCAATCACATTCAAGAACAGTGCAAAAAAGTTTATGTCCAATGAAATAGGTTTATGTGTTTTTCACTCAATTTCTAAACATACTATCATATTAGTGTGAAACAAACAGTGAATTATTGTTACAAAACAAAAGATATCATAAGGAAAAATGTATTTCGTTACCTTATGTGAAGAATATAATCCAAAGTTTTCAAATTGACCAGATACATGTCCACAGTTACATCCAGGTTGTTTGGAGGTGCAGAAAGAAATTTATGTGTCACCGTTGTTTTTCTTCTTCTTTTATCCACCAGTATTATAACCACACAACACAAACACAGATGATAAAATCACACACATTGTACATAATCATATGTACAGGACAGGAGACAGTGACTATTAGTTTTTCTTTGTGTGGTACTCCTGGAAACAAGGCTGCACACACAGAGATGATGTTGAAGGACACTGTCCACACACATAGTTTGTTTCCTTTTGGATGCCCTCTTGCTGCCCACCTTGCACTCCTACCTGATGAACGCTTCCCCATTCTTTTCTAAGGTAGTGGGGAAGTGCCTCTCCATCAGTTGTGCAATTTCTTGCACCTCCTGCATGCTTTTATCATGCATGGTAGTCAGCATGCAGACTACTTTGGAAGTCTGCCATTTCATAAACAGCAGACTCCCAGATCGCAGCGACTTCACTGGCTCCTGCTGGCTGACCTGTAGCTACCTCCCTCAGCTGGTGCCCTGTTCTCCCACATGGTACCACAGCAAACAGTATCATTGTTCTTCATATACTGGTACAGTGCTGTTCCTGTGTACCAGTTATCCATGAAGAGATGATAACTTTGTTGAGGAGGCTGCGTGTCATGAAGACAACAATCTTTTCTGTGGTAGACAGGTGGGTAGCATCAGGTGGCAGGTGCGGCTGGATCTGGAAGCCAGCGTCTTCTTTGCCTGTGTAAATGTGAAATTTGTATGTGTAACCACTGTCTTCACATACATGAACAGCTTGATGCCAAATTGGGAGCATTTCAGAGGTATGTATTGTTCGAAAACAAGCTTGCCTTTCCACAACAGTAAAGGTTCATCGATGGCAACAAACTTGTCAGGTGTGTAAACATCTTTGAAGCGGTCTTGCAGGTGTGTGACAAGGGACGGATCTTGTACAGCCTGTCTCTGTCTGGGGCATTGCGGGCTGGCTCTTCACTGTTGTTGTTGCAATGCCAAAATCACAAAAAGGCCTGCAAACGGTTCTTGACATCAGCTGGGAAAACACTGGGGTGTAGAGGATTGGTAACGCTGACCAGTAGCTTTTGATGGATGGTTTACTGACAATCCCTGTCAGCAATAATAGCCCTAAAAAAACCTTGACATTTCAGGGAGGTCTGTTTTTTTCCAGTCCTTGATTCGAGCAACATTTTCTGTGGATGGCTGACAGCTATCGCCTGATCTGCATAGAGGTTTGTCTTGGCAATCAGTTTGTCCAGCATTTCATTGGTGAGGAAAAGCCGGTAATTAGTCCATGGTCTGTTCCCTTCTGGTTGTATCTTCAGGCCAGGTTGGACCAGTGAAATCAGGATGTCTGGCTGGGCGTTGTTAGGTGGCACAAGGGGCTGGGCAACACACCACCTCTCCCTCTCCCCTCTGTGCAGCAGCTCCCCGTCCTCTACCTCTGGTCCCCCGTCCTCTGCCACACCTGTTGACATAAAATAAAAGTCATGTTCACAACACACACACAAACAACACAAACACACATACCCACATAAATAAAAGTCATGTTCACACACACACACACACACACATTACCCACACACCCACTCTCTCTCTCTCTCTCTCGGGAGTTCAAAGCAAGATGGCGGACGATAAGCAGTGAGTGGTTGGCGCTCCAGTGCAAATTGAATTAACGAAGCGGTTTGTGCTGTGACAGAGTGTTTACAGAGTTACAGAAAGCAGTGTGTGGTGGTCAGAAAGGTGTAGGCAATCAGC
The DNA here is from genome assembly GCA_018398815.1 of Conus ventricosus. NCBI lineage: Eukaryota > Metazoa > Mollusca > Gastropoda > Neogastropoda > Conidae > Conus > Conus ventricosus. The sequence continues at coordinate 57,508,703 of CM031597.1, read as the reverse complement.
TATGATAGATTTGTGTGTCTGGAGAGCCAGAATCGGACTTTTCCGCGGGTCGAGGGGGAAAGGAAGGAAATGCAAGAAAAGAAAAATGGCGGAGGGGTCGACGTGGCGGAGGTGAAGGATATATTAATCTGGTTTGTGCTGTTGTGTGGATTTGCAATAACGCTTGTGAGTGCCTGCGAGATGACAAAAACAGCCTTCGGCCCTGGAGTCTGCAGCAAAATCGGCGGAATTGCGGAAAATCGTGATTCAGGCACGCTCACGTTACTGACATCACTGGCAACGACGGAAATAAATGTGACCGTAAAGATCAATAGAGGTGAACACACATACGCATCCTGGTGGCCCAGTAGTGGTATAGTGTGTTGTTCCCACTCCGGTTTTGTTTTCGCAGGGAGCATGGCGGCCCCGGCCCCAGACTAGCTGAACTAGGAGGGGGCACGATTGAGTGGAGGGTGCTGTTGGACTGACAAAGTCAAGATGTGTTCGGACATTCAGTACGGCAAACAGCGTGACTCCCATGGCGATGTTGCTCCTGACGCTCAACCTAGCCTACGTACGTAGACGGCTGCTACTAAGCAACGACGTCGAGGCCAACCCGGGCCCAGATACAAACGCAGGTCAGAACGTGAATATAAATGAGAAAATTGAACAACAAAACAGAAAGCTAGAACGGAAACTAGAAACGAAATTCGATAGTTTAGATCAAAGATAGACACGAAGATGACACAGTTATTCACTGCCATAAACAACACTCACAGATTCATTCACAGCACAGACAGACACTATAAATAAGATTGAACGGAAGCAGACAGACATGGCAGACACACTGAACAAACTAGCAGGGATGTAGCAGACACAAACACGACATACAAGCAAACAAAACGGCGGTTAGACACATAGGGGCAACACAAGACCATATGTCACGAAGGCTGATCAAAATGGAAGAAGAGCTGGACAGGATGGAAAGCTATTCACGGAGGATAATGTGAAGTTCTTCGGAATAAAGAGGATACCACGGACAGCAGAAAAGAGAACTGCGAGGAGGTGATCAAGGAAGTACTCGACAAACACATGACGGACGGACCGTGGGCGGACGACGCGATTGAACGTGCACATCGGTTGGGGAAACCCGATCCATCCTCACAGAGACCCAGACCCTTGATTGTGCGCTTTCTCAGGTGGGGGGATGCGATGAGGGTAATAAGGAACCACGAGGCGCGAGAGAAGTTGAAGAGAGAAGGAATAGACTTACACAGGACAGAACGAAAAGGCAAGCAGAACAGTTAAGAGACTTAAGATCTCAAGGCAAGTCCGGTTATTTTTGGGGGGGAAAACTATATGTGAGGAAGAATACAGGCCACGAACGGAATTGAAGGACAGCCAACAAGAACAATATGGACAGTACAGAGACAAAGAGCATTACGGATATGAAAATATCTACAACAAACGGATGTATATGAACAGCCAAGGGACACAGAGAGAAGAAGGAAGTGAAAGTGACTATGGTGCAACTGGATTCAGTGGTTATGGTGATAGGATGACGATGAGGACGTGAGGAATGGGAGGAAAGAGAGAGAGAGAACCAACGGTGTGAACAATCAAGGGAAAGTAAGCAAAAACATAAGCAAAGAGGGGAAGAATGGAGGAAAGAGAGAGAGAGAGACAGAAGAAGAGTGACGAATCAGGTATGGATGATGATAAATGGAAAAAAAGGAGAGGAAGGAGAGAACGAAGATGGGGGAGATGAAAGTGCGGAAGAAAATGAAAGTGAAAGTGATTTCGATGCATTGTTAAGCAGAATAGACGTATCAGATGAAGAGAGAGAAAGAGGATTGGAGGAGGAACAAGAGAGTATGACAGAGAAACAGAATGAAAGAGGAGTGAGAGAGGAAGAGGAGGGGAGAAAGGAGAAACTAACCAGTGCAAAAGGAAGTGAAAATGTAACAAATAATGAGAGAGAGAAAGAGGGTGTATCCGGCAAAAGCGAGGCAGGGAAGACACACACAAAAAACACTACCGAGGCAAATGCAGGTCAAGTTCGGACATAGATCACGAAAATACCATTAGCATGTGCATACAAGCAATGGAACACGCATCGGGGGGTGAGCATGATAAAAGCTCGAACCAACCAGACAGCATTTGGGACATACAGAGGTCAGGGTCACACACGGACACGGCGAGTGCGGCAGACATAGAGGTCGAGGCACAGAAAATGACAACACCACGCACGCGACATGAAGGACACACTAACACGGGGAAAGAACAGGATGCTAGTTCAAAACACAAAAGCACATCGAAGGGAATGGAAGATATGCATAAGAAAGACGATAAAACACCCACATTAGGCAACAAATCAACAAACACAAGAAACCATGCAAGCACAAAGCATAATAGGCTCCGACAACGAAGAAGGCAACAAAACGAATGGTGGAGGTAAAACAAAAACAAAACAACACACTACAGGAAAACAATCAGACCTCAAACAGGAAATTACAAAACAAACAAACAAACAACAAGGTTACACACGTCTATCAGCGAACACACGTTCCCAAACAACAAGAAAAGACAAGAGAGAAGGGTCCGTATAAAGAGGATAGCTGAGGGGCAGGCCAGGGTCACACACAACAGAAAAGGAAGGATAATGATACAGGACAGTCTGTGGAGAATGTGAGAAGAGTGAAAGGAAATAGTAATGAAAACGAAAACAAGAGTGAGAATGAGAGCACGAGGGAAACAAGAAAGCTATATTTTGGTTGCTGGAATGTCGAAGGTCTACTTGGAAAGCTAACAGATCCAGACTTCTTAGAATATATCACGTCGTTCGACGTGTGTAGTCTAAGTGAAACATTTACATTAGAATCATTCGACTTTGAGATAAAATTTCAAGAATTTTTACACTTACACTGTCCAGCGGTTAAAATTTACTAGAATGGGCAGACCTTCAGGGGGGATTTATCATGTTAGTTAAAAAGGAATTGGTTGAATATGTCCAGCTGATAAACACTGATGTAAAAAATGTATTATGCATAAAAATAACAAATGATTTGTTAAAGTGTGAAAAAGATATACTGTTTTTTGGCATTTATGTACATCAGTGGACAGTCGTTTTTACTCTGATAAAGATTATTCATGTACTCTAGAACTAATAGAACGTATATACTTATGCATAATAGAACAAGGAATGATTTTTACTATATCATTGGAGGAGATTTCAATGCTCGCATAGGAGAATGGGGCTTGAATATTCAATGAATAACAATGACATTGCAAATGATAACAAGACGTATATTCACGAAAATCAAAGGACTCATACATAAACGGTTTGGCAAAAAATTAATGGAACTTTGCATAAACATTCAATTTAACACCTTTAAACGGACTTTGTACCGAGAACTTTGATTGTGCATATACGTTTTATTGGATAGGGGGAACAGTAACATTGACTATTATGTGTGTTCTATTCAGTTGATTGAAAATGTAAGAAATTGTACTATTGATGAAAGAATTGAATCTCACCACATGCTATCACTATGGAAACTTCAGAGTACATTGCCAGACCACAAGTGGATTAAACCAAGAAAAAAAATCAGCAAAGAAAATTAGATGGGACCCAACAAAACAACAGGAATATATCCAGGCTATTGAAACAGAAAGGTCCAAGCAATTACTTGAACGATCACAGAAGAGATAAACACTGACGTAGATACAAGCATAGAGAAATTTAATACACTACTTAAGGAGGCGGGGAGAAATATGTATACAAACTTACGGCTCAGGAAGAAACAATATAACATCAAAGGGTTGGTACGACAAGGAATGTAAAGACAAAAAGAAAGAAGTAGACATGCACTCTGCAGACTGACACATACAAACAAGAGGAAACCTAACTCTATATGAAAAAAGAAGGATGGCATATAATAACAAAGAACAATTATACCAAGAGACAATTAGAGAAAAGACAAAAAACAGTATAGAAAACAGACATATGGACACACTCATACAAAACCAAAAGGATAGTCAGAAATTTTGGAACATCATAGAAATACTAAAAGAAGGAGATACACTACCATCAATAACCATCACACAATGGAAGGAACATTTTGAAAGTGTCCTAAATCCTCAAACACCGAAATACAAAACCATACAGAGAGACTACAACAAAATGTAGAGGAAGATGAAGATGAAATCCAAATACAAGAACTAGATGAAGAAATAACCAAAACGAAGTAAGCCTAGCAATAAAAAAATTGAAAAAAGGCAAATCACCTGGTATAGATGAAATACCACCTGAATTTTTAAAGACAATAGAGCAAAATATAACTCATTCCTGACAAAATTATTTAATAAGTTATACCAAGATAGTTATTTCCCCAGGGAATGGACAAAAGCTGTCATAGTACCTTTGTTCAAGAATAGGTAACAAACAAAACCAGGAAATTACAGAGGAATTTCCCTACTATGCATTATAAGTAAAATATTTACAGCCATAATAACAGAAGACTATACAACTGGGCAGAGGAAGAAAATAAAATAAGTAGAGAACAAGCGGGATTCAGAAAAAACTACTCAACCATAGACCACATTTTCACACTTGTATCAATGATTAGTAATGCCTATATGGTAGAAGAAGAAGTAAACTATATGTTGCATTTATCGATTATCAAAAAGCGTTTGATACAGTAAATAGACATGAATTATGGAAAATATTACAGAAATACAAAATTTCTACTAAAATGCTAAATATGTTGAAAGGTATATATAGAACAGTACAAGCATGTGTGAGACATGGGACAGAATTACAGAATTTTTTGACTGCCATCGGAGTGAAACAGGGATGTCTATTATCTCCCTTGATTTTCTCCTTACTAATAGCAGAAGTAGCTGAGAAGGTAACAATGAGAGGAAGACACGGTTATCAATTTTTACCAGGAACCGATGAATTATTCTTATTGCTATTTGCGGATGATATGCACTAATATCACGGACACCAGTTGGACTACAGAACCAAATTAAAAACCTGCAAGAAACTTCTGATCACTAGGGTTAACAGTGAATCTGCAAAAAAACTAAAATCATGGTATTCAGAAAGGAGGATATTTAGGCAAACTGGAAAAATGGTATTATAAAGGAAAAGAAATTGAAGTTGTTAATAGCTATAAATATCTAGGTTTATACATTGACAAACTAAACTTTCTGTCGATATCTCACTCTCAGAATATGCAGGCAGAGCGAAAGGAAAGATGATAGAGATAATGAAAACTATGTATAGCTTAGGGCATATAGACATGAAAATTTATTTCAAACTTTTTGATTCACAGGTTAAACCATTACTTCTATATGCAGCAGAAGTATGGGGACTAATTAACTATTCAGCAGTAGAAAATGTACATTTACTCGCAAGCAAAAAATACCTAGGGGTAGGAATGAAAACACCGAACTACTTAGTATTATGGAGAGTTAGGTAGATACCCGATATACTTAGATAGTACAATAAAGACAATTAGATATTGGCTAAGACTGGTAAAAATGACACCGGACAGGATACCGAAGCAAGCATATGAGAGGGAAAAAACAGAAGTAACAAACCACAAAACTGGGCTCTAGGAATAAAAAGATGTTTAGACAGTTATGGGTTTTCAGAGTATGGAACAATGAGGGGGCAAGAATGAATACAGATTCATTAACGAGTTAAAGCAAAGAATGATAGATTGTTTTAAACAGACATGGCATGACAAAATTACAAACAGCGAACGATTTACAACATATTATTCGTTTAAAACCATGCACCAAACAGAGAATACTTACATGAAGTCACTATAGCAAAGTTCAGGAAAGCATTGACAGAATGAGGCTAGGAATAAATGAATTGCATACTAACAAGAAGTACATAGACAATTTAGTGATTACAACATGCCCTTCTGTCCAGTGGAAGAAACAGAAATACATTTCCTAACAATTTGTCCAATACTAGACAATTAAGAGAGAAATACATATTTAAACATTTTAGAAACTTGAACACAATTAGACTAGGAAATTTATTACAAAATGATAACATAGATATCACACGCGATATCGCAATGTATGTCTTTTATGCACTCAAAGCCAGAGAAAATCTATTATAAGAAAATAAAATACTAAGAGGGTTGGCAATTGTTACCTAAACATATAAGATTAGAAATATGAAATATAATCATGATACAGACGAGAATGGAGATGGAACTGGAAGAAGAATGATAGAATTTGTGTAAAGAATGAGGAAAAAATGATAGACTGTCTATGAAGGAGAGACTGGAATAACTGAGAAAGATTGGACAAATGTACATAAGTGAAATATCTGAAAAAGGATGATGTTCTTGCATATGCATGGATACTTTATACAAGTGCATGACGATGAGAAGTGGGATCGTTGTAATAGAAGGATGGATGTAATGTAGAGATGTATGTTGGATGAATATGTATAACATGTATATATTATGTATAGGTAGACATGGATTAGAAGACAGGGCATGAGCGGACAGATATAAGATGTTGGCGTGCAGGTTACATGTTCAGGGCTTTGGGTGCGAGCTTGTGTGCCTGGCCCGCGCGCCCCATGCCGCTCGCGATCTCCCCCCCCCCCCCCCCCCGCTCCCCTCCCCTCTCTTGCGCTCCCGCGGGTGGGGGGGGGGGGGGGGGGGGGGGGCGGGCCGGACGGCAATAAAAGACGTCGGAGCACAGTTGCCGGCGGCGCGCCCGGTGCGGGTGCGGCTCGCGGTCTCTCTCTTCCTCCCTCCCCTTCCTCCCCTCTCTTACGCTCCCGCTGTGGTGGTGGTGGGGGGGGGGGGGGGGGGGGGGGAGGGCGGGCGGGCCAGACGGCAATAAAAGACGTTGGAGCACAGCTGCCGGCCGCGCGCCTGGTGCGGCTCGCGGTCTCTCTCTCCCTCCCTCCCCTTCCTCCCCTCTCTTCCGCTCCCGCTGTGGTGGGGAGTGGGGGGCGCGGGGGGCGCGGGCCGAACAGCAACAAGACACGTCGGGGCACAGCTACCGCCGCGCGCCCTTGCGGCTCGCGGTCTCCCCCTCCTCCCCTCTTTGCGCTCCGGCTGTGGTGGTGGTGGTGGGGAGGGGGGGGGGGGGGTGCGGGGGGCGTGGGGCGGGCGGGCCGGGCCGGACAGTAACAAGAGATGTCGGAACACAGATGGCACATTTCCTTTCATACTGTTTTCTTTTGAAAAATCGAAAATTTGACGCTGCGAACTCCTTGTGTATAGACCTTTGGCCTCACAATAAATGGCGTGGCGTTAAACGCGCGTCAAGAGTCAAGAGAGTCTCTCTCTCTCTCTCTCTCACACACACACAAATAGCACATGCACCATTACTACTTCTCACTCAGTCTTGTTTTAAGTATCTACTCAAAAAACCATTTGATTGCACACACACACACAGAGTGGAATCAGAAACACTCAAAAGTGCCACGCCCACCATGTAAAGTCTTCTGTTTTCTGATAAATGCCAAGTGATCAAAACCCATTCATCAGCACACTCGCACAAGACAATGAGTCATACCTGTTCCCCTTCCAACGCCTGGCCGCCTTTGTTGACATGTGCTGGCTTGGCCAAGAGCAGGCTGACCCGTTATGTGTGTGTCAGCTGTAGCAGACAACGCTTCTGCTTCACTCACACTACCACCCTCCTCTTCTGAGCTGTGATCACTTGACTGGCCTTCACCCACTTCAAAATCTGGGTCTGTGACGTCATCATACTCTGCCTCCAGCTCTGCTCTGTTCTCTCTGTTCATGTTCTCACGAACTATTCTGGCAATGTTGACATCAACATCACCCCACTCCTCTGAACAGCTGATTCGTCACCTTCGTCCTCATCCAGCGAGTCTTCTGACACACTGGAGTCATCATAGGCAACAAATTCTTCGTCCTCAATCAGTTGAAGAACTTCAACATCAGTGGTAACAAACTCGCTGTAGTCTTTTGGTGCACGCTTTCTTTTGACGCCACTTGGTCCCCGTCATGGTTCTTCTTCAGCCATGTTGAACTCGTGTGAAAATCTGCAGGGGGTGGTATCGGTAACAGCCCAAACTGAACACTTGTCTGCCTCATTGGATTCTTTCACTCACGAATATTCATTGCAGACATATTAGACTTTCTTACTGGTGTGAATTGGGAAACCCCTATCTAAAGATAAAGATAGGAAAATTCCTATGATGACGATCACGGATTTTTCCGTGATCACGGCAGATTTTGCACACAGAAATGTCTCGGAAAAATCCGTAACGGGGCGGCCAAGGGGTTAAATAGCAGACAACAATCCAGGATCATGACGATGTTTGTAAAAATTTGTTTCTAAATAATTTTTCATTAACCTGAACGCAGAAAAATCAAACTGCCATTTATTTTTGCCACATTAAAGATTTTGGGAGCCAATGGCTTGATTTTCAAAGGTTTTCAAGGAGGTTTGGTCAACAGAACCACATTCTATTGATTTTCAAAGGTTTTCAAGGCCTTGAAATTCGCTGTCACCATTCAAGGAGTTTAACCTTCATTGTCCTGTATTTCGTATGACAGAAGTCACCTAGACTACTAAGTTTATATTGGAATTTGCTGCCCGAATTGGGGTACCAACTTTAAAAAATTGTAAAAAATAAACTAATGGATAAAAAGACTTCAAATTTTCAGCAAAAATCTATGGAAAGCTGAACTTTGGTTTGCACTTGTTATTTTAGGGGGATGTGAAAATATTTTTATGGCTCAACACTACACACCTGATTTTACCTGGAAAACACACCTACGTCAGTGAAATAGATGATAGACAGGCAATACAACACCCATCAACTTTATAACACCTACCTTTTTGGTGGCAAGTGGTCAGCTTCACCATCTGAAAGAACTGATGGGTGTTGTGAGGTGTTAGTAGTTACACAGGCAGCTAGGAATATACGAGAAATTTTTGTGACGCTTTTAAGTCACATAGCAGTTACATAGCAGGAAAAAAATAAAAATAAAAAAGATAACAGGTCAAAATCATACCATATTTACTGAAAATGTATTGGAGTGCATGCTTTTTGATCTGCATGAGTTAGTTTGTGTTTGTGAGAAAAAGAATTCCTATGACTGATAATATTTCTAACTATATGCAGGTGTTAGTAGGAAGGAAGAGAGGCAGGCATCACAACACAAAACAACACTCAAATATTTTTGTTGTACTCACCATATGGTTCCAGATGTAATGAATTATATAATCCAAATATGATCACACACAAACAACACAGTCACTGGAAATATTTTTGCTTTTGATCACTTTTGTCACACACAGATCACTGACATGAAATTTTCTGGAAGACCAGCAGCCATGCGCGTTTGTCTTGCATACCGGTTGGTTTTCCTGACCATGAGATGGAATGCGTCCAAAGGAAAAACAAGTGAAAAATAATCAAAAGGTGTTCGGAGATTCACTTGTGGATGAGGGGGCCCCTGTATGCATCAAACACACAAACTTCAGTCCGAAAGTCGTTGTTTGACCACTGCGATGACTGTGCACATCCACCGACATCAGAAGCACCTGCGTAACCTGCGTCGCCTATGTCCGAGTCACTGTCACTACTCGCATTCACTCCTTCTGCAACTTCAAAGTCACTGTCGCTGTCGACAGAGTCAAGATCAATGTCTGATTGATTCCAGTCATCATTTTCGGTCGGAAACACATTCATATTGAACATTTAGTCCACAGTCAAGCTCATGTCACTGTCACTGTCGGAGCGCGACATTTCGATCGTAGTCGGAAGTCGATGGGATGACCCAAAAAATCGATTAAAAATCAAAAAAGCCACAAACCGCTTTTGCATATGGCGCTGAGAAAGGTAGGAAAGACCCGGATAACGACCAGTTTGTCTTATTACTGTGGTCAACCTAAATAAGGGAGGCACACCGAGACAATCAGCCAACTGAGGAACGGGCGGTACAGGGCACGGCTGTTCAGAGCAAGCCACTTAGTTCTGAGAGGCAGGGGAGTTTACAGCTCTCCCACAGCTGCAGAGGCCAAGCCGTGAATGCAGGTCAAGGAAAGGGGTGTTTTCTGCAGGCTGCTCCCCACCAGCCAGCTAACCGTGCTGTACTCGACCAACTGAATGTCATCTGTGTACAGCCGGTCTGGCAGCAATGTGTTCGGCATTGATGAGCGGCCATTACAAATGGGGCTCTTAGTTTGATAATCAGTGGTTGTCATGAAAAATGTAATATATCTGTGCTCTTGAGATGACTGAATAGGCGAATTCCCGACAATTCTTTTAATACCAAACTCGACTAGGTTTATTTTCCTGTAGATATTGTAGATACGGCATGAAAGCTTGTACACAAGAGGTCAGGCGATATTCAAACAATGACAACACACACACACAATTGTGAAAGAATGACGTCATCACTTTCTGGGAACTTAATTTTCCCTAGTTAACTAGTACACAAGTTTGATACATGCCTCTGCTTGGACTACAACAACAAAAATGTTGGGTCAGAAATGTGTAAGGCTTGTTTGTTCGGCCCTATAACTAAGTGTCTCGAATGGGACAGAAAAATAAAGCTGTGAGGGCGGATCAGGAGCCTGACGGGTCGGGCGGAAAAGGGCGGATCGGGGACAGAAAGGTTAAAGGAGTTTCAAGGAGCATACGAACCCTGTATATAGCACCTATTCTATGCTACAGACCAGGCTCTAAGCGCTTTACAATCTACACTTGTTTACACAACGGGCTGCCTACCTGGGTACTGCCAACTGAAGAGCTGCCAGCTTGCGCTTCCTTCAGTCGTTTCCCATATCATCCAGTCCATATCATTCGATATCGTTCACTCAATTTCCTTACTTCCTTCATTCTTTCCATTCTTATGCAGGATGCATGCTATGTGTAATGTGTCATCCATACCAACGGCCAAACCGGCCTTCTCTTCCGAAAGTTGGAGATGGGATTTTACGGGTGTGCAAAATGTTAGGCATGTGTTCACACATGGAACCTCGGTTTATAGTCTCATTCGAAGGACTGTATGGGAAGTGGTCAGAACCAATGTTAATTCCAAGGGAAAAACCCCCCTGAACTGACACGGCCCAGCGGTGATTCAAACCTGCAACCCAGGATCACCAAGATTACGAGTCCGGCGCTCTACCAACTGAGCTATTTCGGCACCATTGATCAAAAGACTTCCCAGCAGAACCATTTCCATACTTTCGTTTCACAATCTTATACGTTCGAACAGAAAAAGATTCATCATCAAACTTTCTCATTTCCTCTCATGCCTGTGATCCTTCAATGGCAAATACTCTTACATTGTATAACCTAGTCAACAGTTCACAGCCACTGCCAAGCTAATCTTTGCTTTGCATCAGTATTCCACAGGGAGAATGTAACAGACAATAATTACGACAATAAAAATTGTTTCATCGTATGGTTAGTGTGAGTGAAAATCCCTATCAGGAGAGTCCCACCATATCCAACAAATGACAGTCCCTATGAACTCACCATGTCTGTGGACTTGAAGCGGAAATTGAAACTTATTAGATCACCATAAAGCAGGGCATGAAGGGCAACAGAATTTGATAGGTTTTTTTTTTCAAAGTATAAACCATAAGAATGAGTATGAAGAAACAATGTGATAAGAGTTCCATTCTGGGCCAAGATTTCATGACATGGCTTCACTCTGCTCTTCCTTTCATATCATATTGTGGCTCATTTAACCTTCATTGTCCTGTATTTCGTATGACAGAATTTGCCTAGACTACTAAGTTTATATTGGATTTGCTGCCCGAATTGGGTACCGACTTTAAAAAATTGTAAAAAATAAACTAATGGATAAAAAGATTTCAAATTTCAGCAAAAATCTATGGAAAGCTGAACTTTGGTTTGCACTTGTTATTTTAGGGGGATGTGAAAATATTTTTATGGCTCAACACTCACACACCTGATTTACCTGGAAAACACACCTACGTCAGTGAAATAGATGATAGACAGGCAATACAACACCCATCAACTTTATAAACACCTACCTTTTTGGTGGCAAGTGGTCAGCTTCACCATCTGAAAGAACTGATGGGTGTTGTGAGGTGTTAGTAGTTACACAGGTAGCTAGGAATATACGAGAAATTTTTGTGACGTTTTTAAGTCACATAGCAGTTACATAGCAGGAAAAAAATAAAATAAAAAAAATAAGAAGTCAAAATCATACCATATTTACTGAAATGTATTGGAGTGCATGCTTGTTGATCTGCATGAGTTAGTTTGTGTTTGTGAGAAAAAGAATTCCTATGACTGATAATATTTCTAACTATATGCAGGTGTTAGTAGGAAGGAAGAGAAGCAGGCATCACAACACAAAACAACACTCAAATATTTTTGTTGTACTCACCATATGGTTCCAGATGTAATGAATTATATAATCCAAATGTGATCACACACAAACAACACAGTCACTGGAAATGTTCTTGCTTTTGATCACTTTTGTCACACACAGATCACCGACATGAAATTTTCTTTCCGTTGTGCACTTTTCTTACATGCACAAATTCCAGTACTTTTGTATGTGGCACTTTCAATATTTAGTCAACCCAAAAACAGTCTGTACAAAACAAAAATGACAAAGTCCAGTCCTTGATTTAGTCAAGTATCAGGTGTACTGCTAGGAATGAGTGTGTAGGAACCTACTCACTGCTGGTGAAAAGAAAAAAAGCAGCCACGATCCTTGCACAAAGCCACCTTACACATCACACACTCATGTGTTGACTGGATGGCATTGCCTGCTGGGTTTTCCTGCCTTCCTTCTTGCAACAGACACAGTCCTTCTTGCCTCTGGCAGACTGGATTTTGGAAGGAAAGTGTTTGTGCTTGTCTGGATTGTCATGAACGACGGGACGGCCGATCCGTTTTCGACCCTTGAAACCATTCACCATGCCCATGACAATCTCAGTGTGAAAATCCACATGCAGTTTCAGTGGGGCATCTGCAGAGTTTTTGTAGATTACAAAGGCATTTACTTAAGCAGCGTCCAGGCAGAAGAAGAACACATATTTCCACCACTTCATGAATTTCTGCTTGGAACATATGATCGCAATTGATCATGCTTGTCAACACCGTTGTAGTTCTTGGTGTAATCAGCAACAGCCAGGGGCCTAGAATACCTGGCTTTTTCAACACCCCCTGCACCTTTTCTGACAAGCTCTCCATCGGTTCCATCATGGACAGAAGTAAGAAGGGTGACCTTTACGACGGTCAAACCAAGCAACAGCCTGAAGCTTGCCCTTCAAATCATCATAGCCAATTTCACGAAACCAGCGCTTTGTGTCCCCAGACTTTTTGACACATTTTGCTGGCTTCATATCCTGTGGCAGACCCTTCCTGTTATTTCGCACAGTCCCACATGCCAAGGTTTTCTTCTGAAACAGATACTGAATGAGGGGGACTGACGTGAAATAATTATCAAAGTAGATGGTGTGCCACTTGAAATAATGGGGTTCTGCCAAGTGTTTGACAACACGATCCCCTAGGGCATCACCTGTCCCAGCAGGCACATCATTGGTCTTCCCAGTATATACTGAATAATTCAGCATATAAAAAGAATCGGCATCACACAAAGCCCACACCTTGAGGCCCCACTTCGTTGGTTTTGCAGGCAAGTACTGCAGAAAACCACAACGACCCTTGAACCTGATCATTGCCTCATCTACTGTGATGTTTTGCCCAGGTAGAAATTGCATAGCAAAACATTCTTGTGTCATGGAAATGAGAGGTCTGACTTTGAACAGGGGGTCATACCCAGCCTGACCTCTGGGAACAAACTGAGTGGTATCAGCGAGGTGAAAATACTGGTTCAGCTGTTCAAACCTGTTCTTCGACATGACACTTGACACCCAAGGATTGAAGAAAGGAGAAGAGTCTTTCCAATAAAAATCACGATGAGGAACAGGGGCCATGTTCATAAACATGAGAAGACCAACAAAAGCTCTGATTTCATCCACAGTGGTTGGCTGAAACTTATCCTCAGGAAGACCAGCAGCCATGAGCGTTTGTCTTGCATACAGGTTGGTTTCCCTGGCCATGAGATGGAATGCGTCCAAAGGAAAAACAAGTGAAAAATAATCAAAAGGTGTTCAAAGATTCACTTGTGGACGTGGGGGGCCCCTGTATGCATCAAACACACGAACTTCAGTCCGAAAGTCGTCGTTTGACCACTGCGATGACTGTGCACATCCACCGACATCAGTAGCACCTGCGTCACCTGCGTCGCCTATGTCCGAGTCACTGTCACTACTCGCATTCACTCCTTCTGCAACTTCATAGTCACTGTCGCTGTCTGCAGAGTCGAGATCAATGTCCGATTCATTCCAGTCGTTATTTTCGGTCGGAAACACATTCATGTTGAACATTTGGTCCACAGTCAAGCTCATGTCACTATCACTGTCAGAGTGCGACATTTTGATCGTAGTCGGAAGTCGATGGGATGACCAAAATAATCGATTAAAAATAAAAAAAGCCACAAACCGCTCTTACAAATGGCGCTGAGAAAAGTATGAAAGGCCCGGATAACGACCGGTTTGTCTTATACTGTAGTCAACCCAAATAAGGGAGGCACACCGAGACAATCAGCCTACTGAGGAACGGGCGGTATAGGGCGGATCAGGAGCCTGAGGGGTCGGGCGGAAAAGGGCGGAACGGGGATAGAAAGGTTAAGAGAAAGAGACATCTGCAGTACTGGTCAAAAATTCTGAACACCACTCTCACAGAGTCACGCCGCAAGTGGATGCAACTTCACTGTGTAATTCCAGTCTTCCCACTTGAACCCACAGCACAATCAATTTGGTCATTTACAATGAGTAGCTTATAACTCCACAAAAACTTCTTCAGTACATGGGATGGACTGACTAACCATACTGTGTGTGTGTGTGTGTGTGTGTGTGTGTGTGTGTGTGTGTGTGTGTGTGTGTGTGTGTGTGTGTGGTGTGTGTGCGCGCGCATGTGCGTGTGTGCGCGTGTGTGTGTGTGTGTGTTGAAATGAGGCGACAGATGTAAACCATTTGCTAAGTGCACTCTACCTTGGAGAAATAGCCCACAGTGTGACAACCTGACTGGTCATTGTCCGTCATGACGTAGAACAGGAAAGGCTCAACATCAAAATACAGCGTTTTGTGGTCTAGGAACAGTTTGGCAAGCAGGCACAGATTTTGGCAGTATACCTGTCACAGAAGGTGGACCAGGGGGAAAAAATTGTTAACATTGCACCACTGAATTTCCAAGCAATATCTATAAATGCAAAATATCAGAGCTATTTATAAATACATCACTTTGGTACGAAATACTCAGCACGAACACTTTTCATCAGCAAGACATAAGTTGCTGTATAAATAAGAAAATATATAAATCCACAACAATGACAACAAAAGCTGTGTTCAGCTTACTGCTGATCCAACCATTCCATTGCTCAACTTAACCAGTATCTGATGTGTCTTTGTCTCCACATTCTCTTGGGGAGAATGGATTGTGGTTGCCAGGACTAAACAATACAGCTGCCAAGACTTCAAAGGCACAAAGTGTAGCATTATGACATTAAAGTGTATTTGTTCTGCACCCAACACGGTGGCGGATTACAAAGACTGAAATTCCTCCAATTATCGCATTTTGATTTGACATACAAAACATCTAAATGGAAGACCAATCATAAAGACAGCAAAATCAATATCGTCGTTAGCAATTTTTCTTCAGCTTTTTCTTCATCTTACTGAACATGGCCTTTTCTTTTTCTAACATCAAAGTCTACAGACTACATAGTCTTGAAAGTAAATGCGGCAGGGCACAGTAAATAATAAACAGTTAACAAGTAGGGTAACTCTTGCTCCCACAAGAAAATTTAACTCCAGAGGAATGCTGCTTACGACACCGAATCGCCTAGCAGACATGACAGCACAGAGCACACAGAACAATTAACAAGTAGGGTAACTAATAAACAATTAGCAAGTAGGATAACTAGTTTCCCTACTTGTTAATTGTTTCTTATTTACTGTTCCCTGCCTCATTTCACATTTACTTTCGTTTCAATTAAATCGAGGTTATTTTTATTTGTTTCTGTCCGTCTTTATATTTATCTGACTTTATTCAAGTTTTAAAAAGGCTGTGCCAGTCTTCAATAAAAGTTACTTTATATTAATTCATTTCTCCAGTTCTTGTTGCTGTGTAGATGTGTTCGGTATAGGGTATATAGGCAAGCTTGGAGCATCCTTTTTTGGGGATGTTTTCTTATTTGTTCTATGTGCTCTGTGCTGTCATGTCTGCTAGGCAATTCAGTGTCATAAGCAGCATTCCTCTGGAGTTATGTTTTCTTGTGGGAGCAAGAGTTACCCTACTTGTTAATTGTTTATTACATTGTCTTGGCTCCCTTTAAGCTGCTGCTAGGTTCCTGAGCCTTTTTTGTTCAATTTTTGTTTATGGTGTAGCATTTTGTCACAAAGTGTAGCAGCATAGCATAGTCAACAAAACTGCAGCACATTATGCAAAAAGCATAGCACTTGGCAGCTCAGGCACCAGCTGAGCATGGATTGGCTGTTGTAGCTGGCCGTTTTGTCCGACCCGGCCGTTTTGTCCGAGGTTGGACAAAACGGCCGGGTCAGACAAAACGGCCGGCTAAAACCCGGCTGTTTTGTCCGACTTTCAATTTTTTATCGGACAAAACGGCCTGGTTGGACAAAATGGCCGGCTCTAATTAAGCGGCCGTTTTGTCCGATATTTCACTGGCAAAGAAGTATAAATTCGTGGCGTTCTGTTTTTTCGTTTTTTTTCTTTTTAGCTGTTTTTTTTTTCCTGTCTGTCTACCCCCAAGTAAAGAAATCACGTGGAAAAAACCCATTCGGCCGTCATGCCCCCAGGTGGCCAATTTGGCATCTTAAGGTGACCACTGGCTGTCAGGGGCCATGACTATCTAGTGGGTCTTATTCTCGTGATTTCTTTACCTGGCTGCAGGAGAGAGAGAGAGAGAGAGAGAGAGGAGAGAGAGAGAGAGAGAGAGAGAGAGAGAGAGAGACAGACAGACAGACAGACAGAGAGAGACAGGTGGCACATCATGATACAACATTAGAGGTGACTGTGTCAAACCGTTGGGGTCTTGGGACAAACAACTGACGCACCCTCAATTTTGGGAGTCTTGACGTTGTTGTGACCTTTACCTTGACCTTAATTGCTTTGACATATTTGGAGAGCAATAAACCAAACAACCTTCATACCAAGTTTCAGCTTCCTATGTCGACCGCTGCCCAAGATATGGCTAAAAATAGATTTTTGGTTTTGAAGGTCACACGTCAAGGTCATAACCTTAACCTTAAAAATTTGGAAAAGGTGTATTTAAGCCACCCCCTCCTGTTTTCTTGCTTCTTTGTGTATTTGCAGTATTGCCTTTTTCAGTGTAGATAGGACCGTCTTTCATCTACCTTTGGAGGTAAAAGTTGTTCTTGAATGATAATTCAAAACTTCGATTTATTTGACATAACACCCCTACCCCCCACTCATATAGAGCTGACCTACTTCACTGACAGTCATGATAATAGCACTGTGTAATGGTCGATTTCCGCCTATAAAAACATGTTGGGATTTATCCTTCCTGATCAACAAAATGTGGTGACGTCGCCCTTTACTTGAATGTAGGTGGGATAAAGCATTACACAAAGTGCAACATCAGCAAGCCTAAGTACAAATTGTAGCATGAACTAGACACAGCAATAACAAGTGCATTGCCAAGCGGCTGCAACGCCGCACGGCAGATATGTTCTTTGCCGTCCCCCCCGCCTTCCTTTACCCTCATATCTTAGCCCCACCTTTCTCTCTGTCTGTCTCAGCACCGAGTAGCTGACACGCACTGATATTCATTCAATGACTGTCTTTGTCTTTCACACTGCTACATCACTACTGAAAGTACTTTCCTCACTTTTGGACACGCACGCACACACATATATACGTGCACAGTGCGCACACACACACACACACACTGAGTAGCTGACACACTGACATTCATAAGTCACATGAAGTTATAGATTCTCTCTCTCTCTCTTTTCTCTCTCTCACTCTTTCTCTGTCTGTCTCTGTCTCTCTTTCTCTCTCCCACTCTTTCTCTGTGTCTCTCTGTCTCTGTCTGTCTGTCTCTCTCTCGCACACGCGCACATCTGTCTGTCTGTCTGTCTCTCTCTCGCACACGCGCACACGCACGCACGCACGCACACACACACACACACACACACACATCTTGTTCGAATCTCTTGCCATTCATGTGGCACACCACTAAACAAAGTTTGACGCGACTCCGACTTTCCATTCGGAAGATCCTTGGGACAGACAGAAAAGGTCATGACCTTGACCTTGAATATTGTTGTTCGGCCCTCTTGCCATTGATGTGGTACACCACCACACAAAATTTGAAGAGACTACGACCTTGAAATTTTTAGGGTCCAGCTATCTCCTCGACCTTGACCTTGATTGGCCTACAAAGGTCGTATGTCAAGGTCATGACCTTCTTGTTCGGATCTCTTGCCATTCTTGTGCCACACCACCACACAAAGTTTAACGCGACTCCGACTTTCCGTTCGGAAGACATCCTTGCGACAGACAGAAAAAAAAACAACAAACAAACAACAAAAAAAACAACAGAACGTGACGAATTATAGTACTTTGCCAGTGGAACTGGGCAAAGAACAATTAAAAAATATATCGGACAAAACGGACGATTACTTAGAGCCGGCCGTTTTGTCCAACCAGGCCGTTTTGTCCGACAAAAAATTGAAAGTCGGACAAAACAGCCGGGTTTTAGCCGGCCGTTTTGTCCGACCAGGCCGTTTTGTCCAACCTCGGACAAAACGGCCGGGTCGGACAAAACGGCCGGCTACAGCTGTGTAAGGGGGAGTTGCATGACATGGGCCTGATGTTGCTATGTACTGAGGGCATCAACATAGACAAGGCTGTGACAATTAAATGTGACTTACTTTCTCCAGATGTACTACTATTTTTTCAGTAATATATTCAACTCATGTTTTCCTTTTTTTAAAAATTTTTATATATTCAGTCTAAAACTGCACAAAAAAAACTCATCTATATATATGATCATCCACTCTACATGAGCATACACTTCATATCTTTAATTAATCTACTAGTTCATACATATCTATGCACACATTACACACATTAAAAGACATAAAATCAACACTGAGAAAGAAAGATGACAACAAGGCAAGACCCATCTATTGTTTGAAAAGAAAATGGGGGTTGGGGTTGGCAGAGAGGACACCTTGAAAGCTGACAGCTTCGGAACCAATATGCGTGCTTTCCAAGTAACGATGTGTGAAAGTGCATTTCAACTGATAGTGTTAAAACTCATTGCCGCCTCGTCGATCACCTGGCGGGCGACGGGTTGAGTGCTTCGCACAGACACGTCGCCCGCCAGGTGATCGACGATTTACTCGAATTTTCACATGCAGCTGTGCGGTCTAAGGGAAACAATCGTGGTATCTACAGAAAGCTGAGTATCTCCTCTATTAGGTGGTACTCTCCCTTGGTGTATATCTCACGTTTGATTCTACTTTTTCGCTCATATTATGGGATAGCTGGAGATAACTCTGGCTGCCCGTGTTCATCATGTTGTCGGCACCGAAGTGTCAGCGAGTCGTAGCGAACAGAAACATCTTATTTCAAGAAGTAATTGAAAGAATAATGGAAGAACGATCATATGAAGAACTGGAACTGTTTTCCGAACTTTTCCGAACTGTTTTCCGAACTTGCCGAATCGGACAGAGAGGATATGAGTGATGATGGCGAGTTGCACATACCAAATGATGATGAAATTTTTGCATTTTTTCTTTAAATATGTGACAGGGGGCTCTGTTTTTGAGGTTTAGACCATGCACAAAGCTGTGTGTGTGAAAGATATATTGTTTTTATGTGTTTGCTACACATTGTGTTGACTACAGTTATGATCATATTGATTTTTCATCCATACTTACGTGGAGAAAAAGTTTTTGCTGATAGCTGTTTGCTTACACTTTTCAAACCAGTGGCGAGTGAAGTGTGTACTGAGCACAGGACTGTAGTATTTTTTTTCTAAAAGAACATGATATGAAGTTTTCAAAAACATAATATTTATTGTTGTATTCGGTTTGGTTCTGTCTGTATATTTTTTGTAAAAAATACCGAAAATAGTGCGTCTCAGCGTGTCACGGTTGTGGCAGTAAGTTACGTCTGCATTGAGTTAAGCACTTTGAGGAGTCAGAGAGAACCATAAAAATGTGCTATCACAGTTATCACATAGAGAATATGAACAAAAACTGATCAGAAAGACATTTCGTAACAATGAATACACCCCATCTCTTTCCAACATCATCTCTACCTTGTTCTTCTTGCCGTCTACTTCAAAGACAGAGATGCTGTCCTTGCGGTAAATCTCATCACCAGGCGGATGTCTCCACGCACACTTTGCCTGCACAGCCATGGAAAGCTCATAAGTCAATGGGTCACTCACAATATCATTCATATACTTTCATCCATCTTGTTCAATGAAAAAAAAAAGCCAAAAGAACAGAACTGGTTAAAAAAAAAGATAAAAGATCTTTACTTTGAAAAATTTGTTTTCCTTGGGGAAAAAAAGGAGGGGAAATCTTATTTGCCTGACCTAACAAATGCCTTATCCCTACTTGCCTTGGACCATCACCAAACTATCAGGATCCCCCCCATCTCCCCACCACAATAAAAGCGGGGGGTGGTGCTGAGTATTAACCTTGCCCGAGTACCAGTTTGACTGAAAGAGTGATTGTCCCCAACAAGGTCACTTAACTGTGCCATCTTCACACATAGCTCAGTTTTTGCACCTTTACCTGGCCAAGTGGGGAGCTAGGAGGGTGTCTTATTATTTGGACAGGTAAATATATTGTTAAACTACTTGCATGCAGTTGCACACATACACATATGACATGCCTTCCAACCTTTATTTCTTTATGGATGGCAGGCATGAGAGAGAAAGAAAAGAGAGTCTTGGACAGACAACATGTGGGATTGTGCTGGTCTGGTACATTACTGTGGTCAGGGGCCAAGCTGACCAATGACTGGCAAAGCATATGTTTTGGCATCCTTATGAGCCTCATGTACTTGACAATGATGATTAACTTTTTTAAGTGTACAAATATGAATTTGTATTTCACTATTTCCTTTACTTTGTCACTTCAACTTACGGTTAGCAGGTAATTTAACCCAAGAAAAAGACCAAACATAACTTGAAACAGCAAATCAATTTAGTTCATGTCGTTAGTAGCCAGTGTCAGGGCTGTCGCCTTATCAACTTGAAACAGTAAGCTTGTGATCTAGACACTGCACATGATGCAGAGTTTAATCTTCTCAGAAAGACTGAGGAACTTGAAATAGTAAGATCAAGTGTCTTCCTGTTAAGATCAAACTCTGCACCATATGCAATATTATTCACATGACTGCTAGGATCGGAAAGCTGATCACTTCATTGCTAAATCTTCATATGGCTCCTCAGCGTCTCAGACAGGCACAGATGACAAGTGACTGTCATACAACAAATTAATTTGCACCTGGGAAAAGATGAATATGAGCACAACAATCTTACGATACACACAATGATGCCATGATAATGAAAGATTACCTTTTAACTATGAGAAGCAGTAGGAAGTAAGCATGACAGACACAAGACCAAGTCCTAGTGGGACATCATATCATTTAATGACGGGAGAGGCAAAATCTTTCTGAGGCACGTGTACTTTGTCTGAAGATAGAGACCTGTGAAACTAATGATTCTGTACCCCAACAATGCCAGGGTCAGACTGGGAGGTGGGGGAAGGCATGCATCAACTCTTTTCTGTAACAAAAAAAAATCCATCCACAATGATTCAACTTTATATGGTGAAAATCCATGCAGAATGACTTGATCCCTTAATATAAAGTTACAAATTCAATGATGACTTCATAATTCATAATGTAAAAAATCTAACCTGAGTACCTTGACCTTACTGTAAGTGTTACATAGAAAATCCCAGCACTACATGACTCTAAAGAAAGTTTGCACTTTTACATTGTTCTCACCATGTGTCTTTGTAGGATGGTGGTGGTCTTCATGTACTTGAGGCAAAATTCACAAAGGTAGATTTTGGGCAGTCGGGCATACTCTTCAGGATAGGGAGCAGAGTACCAGGTGACAATCTCGAACCGACCAATCTGAATCCTTTTGATCCGATACTCCTGAAGGTCTGATTTAGGGTTCTGCTCCACCATCTGCTCATCCTGTTAGAAAAAATAAAAACACAAAAACACAATATATGCTTGAATGGTCCTAAAATCTGCAGACTCCACATTCTTGCAATCTTGGACAAAACAAAAACTTTCAAGCCACCTAATACTGTTTCCTATCAGTATCACAAATAAACAAACTTAAAGAGAGACAAAAAAGTTTTAAAAAAGATAAATGTCCCGGTACCATGTACTGGCTGGCAGCAATACACGTCTTGAGTGATGTTGTCTCTAAGGCAAGTTCAACGAAGAAGAGATTCCCCTCACATACGCTGTCCTTATCCGCCTCCTTTTCCTGCTGCTGCTGACTAAACTTGTAAAACAGCAATTCCAGTCAGCAGGCATTATTCAACTCAGGTGTGTGCACATGACACACACCACACCATTTTTCTCAATCCTCCCTCCCACATGCAGCTAACAAGAACCACCTATGCCAAGTCTGACATGCTGTTTATGATGACCTTGACCTCTGCCATGTCGACTTTCTCCTCTGTTATTGTTCTACATTACTACTTCACAGGAAACACCGCACTCAACAGTCCTGTAATTCCTGGAAAATCCTACTCTAGAGCCCCTCTACTCTTTTCCTTTCTACCTTTCCCTGGAGAAATCTCTCTTTAATTAATGAAGACTCCTTTGTATAGAAAAAGGAAAGGTTTGGGGTAAGAATCTAGGTGAGTAGCCCTTACAACAGGACCTCGAGGAATTTGTGCACATGAGTGTGTGTATGTGTGTGTGTATGTGTGTGGTGTGGGGTGTGTGTGTGTGTGTGTGTGTGTGTGTGTGTGTGTGTGTGTGTGTGTCTGTGTGTGTGCGCTTTGCAGAAGTTTGTATTCCTACTGAGATATTCCTTTTGATGTAATACCAATTGCACTTCACACTGAAACACATGGTCTTGCTTGGCATAACACAACTAATTCAAGACAGCAGCCTGACAAATTCCAGATGGCAGCCAGTGTAGATGTTTTCTTTAACTGAATATGGACTCCTTTCCACGCTTAACCACAGAAGGAAATATGAAAACTTTACTCTGATTGTATCAGCTTCATGATGCTTGCTACGGTAATTTCCTTCTTTATTTTGGTTCAGTGCACCATAGTTTTAATACACTAGAGGAACTTCTGACACAATGATGTGAAAAGAAAGATTCAGAGATTACTCTCCTGTAGTCTCCTTATCAATGCTCATGCCACATACATCAGCAAGTTTACTGTCAGAGGTAACCTGTTAACTGCCCTTTGATAGACCCATGCGCCAGAACACATCTTCTATTTCTAACCAATTCCTCAGCCTTAACAACACTTCACAGCAAATGAAAACTCAACCAAACTCACACATACATCTCGTTATATTCATTATTTTACATTCAAAGTTCCCTGATTGAAGAAAAGGCTTGCATTGTGCCATGCTACCCCTCTCCCTCCAAGCCCTCATCCCCTTCATGTAGTTATCTACATACACACCATCCCTCTCTTTGGTTAATTCAACCAAAACATTCACATCAGTCAACTGACTATGGACTTAACTCTGCTCCAAAAGATGTCAGAACTGCCCACTTTGTATATACAACCTTTTAAACTAACAACGACTGGATGTAGCTAAGGCTTGACATAGGCATGCCATAACAGGTGGGGATACTCCATCACCAGCAGAATCAAATCACACTGTAGTTAGACTCATCATCACTATATATGTTGAGCAGTTTTGAGAGAAAGATGGTATATGCGGGATATGTATCAAAGCAGGTCAAGTCAAGTCACACTGCTTATATCCCAACTGACCACAAAGGGCTATTCCAGGGCTGTCACCAAATTAACCCTTTGCCTACCGCATGACTTTGTGCTATATGACTATGAGAATACCATGCCAAGAGAGGTAACTCCGCAACACATACACACTTGCCATAAAGAAACCTCAATAGAAAATTTGTTTTTAACTTATCTATTCTGTAAAAATAATGAAAAAAATTCAAAGACATCACTCCATCCAAAACAGCCATTTCCCCCCACATATAGTGAACTGGTACACGAGGAAAAAAAAAACAACGAACAGACTAACTGTACTTTGGTATTCTCAGTGCTAAAACAATTTTCCCTAAATTCACTGTACCCACAGAACATCATGGATTAGGAGCACAGAGTGATTTTCCAAGTCTAAACAAAGTACTGAAACCTTCAGGAACAAAATAAAGTCATTCTGTATGGTATGCACACTAAATAATCAACTTTTATTGTGAAGCAAAAAACAACCCAAACTTCAACAATTTTGTTAAACTGAAGGCATCACATACAAGAAGATTTGTCTTCTAACTACTGAGGGGAAAAAATAACAAGAACAGATTACTGAATACTGGGCTTTAGATTGTGATGGAATTCAACAAAAATGTGCTTTTGCACAAGTGCACTGAGCAACCCCCCCCCCCCCCCCCCCACCAACACACACACTGCGGTGATGATGTACCTCTTGTCCGGCTCCTCTTTGCTTTTTGATAAACAGGCAGTTTTTATTTCAGGCCAGAGTTTATGTTCATCCTTTTCTGCTTGCTTTTGTGCAGCAAATAAATTTGTTTCTCGTTAAAAGTCTACCAAAATTCTTCTGAAATCAAAAAGCTAAAGGTGATGCTCCTACAGGCAAATCGTGGGACACACCCACCGACTGACCCGGTTTCCTGGCTATCAAAACAAGGGAAACTTTGGGGGGGCTTCACTTCTTGTAGCCAACCACTCCAGTCAAGAATTAAAGTATCTCTAGCAAGTTTTGTTTTTCGAATTTTCTTTTTTGGGGGGTCTGGGCCCAGCAGCAATGGGCTATTCGACATCGTCATTATCATCGCCTGAATCATTATTGATTCCGGCCTCAAAATCAGTCAGCAGTCGATCTTTATTCATA
This sequence comes from Conus ventricosus, assembly GCA_018398815.1. Lineage (NCBI taxonomy): Eukaryota > Metazoa > Mollusca > Gastropoda > Neogastropoda > Conidae > Conus > Conus ventricosus. The sequence goes on along the minus strand of CM031597.1, from coordinate 57,483,526 downwards.
ACTAGGTCAAGATTGACGTCCGAATCGTCTTGCTTCAAATCTTCTTTAAGAGTGTAGCCCGCAAATACGCTCTCTTCGTCAATATCACTTCAGAAAATGAATTCTGCAAGTTGCATAGTTACTTGATCCGCCATTTTCCCAGAAAATCTTCGCGAAAAAAAGCCGAACTTTGAAAATTCACAGCAGCGAAACTACTCCCACCAAAACTCATGCAACAAAAACCAAAATGGCGTCCAGAAACGGAAGTACCGGAAGACTCTTCTGTCGCAATTGCATTCTGGGATATGCGATGGTGAAAGCGAAAGTCGTTGACCGAGTATCAGCGGTCGATCTCGGTCGATCCGGTATTCAGAAGGAGGAAATCTCGCGGTCGATCTCGGTCGATCCGGTAGGCATTGGGTTAAAAACATGTCAGCATAATAATGTCTGAAGATATCTAACATAGGGCTGTCATCATGTTAAAAACATGTCTGTATAATGACGCCTTTAGATACCTAATATGGGCTGTCACCATGTTAAAAACCTGTCTGTATAATGACACCTAAAGATACCTAAATTGGGCTGTCACCATGTTAAAAACCTGTCTGTATAATGAAGCCTGACAATACCAAACATTGGGCTGTCACAAACGTTAAAACATGTCTGTATAACGACACCTGAAGATACCTAACACTGGGCCGTCACCATGTAAAAAACATGTCTGTATAATGATGCCTGAAGACACCTAACACTGGGCTGTCACCATGTTAAAAACATGTCTGTATAATGACGCCTTAAGATACCTAACATTGGGCTGTCATCATGTTAACCTTTAGAACGCCCCAGGCGTACCGTACTCGGTTGGTGGAAAAGTACCAATCAGAATAAAGCAATCCCACAATGCACCAGGCTTAACTTCCTTTCCCTTTCTGTGTGAATGCCATTTTCCACGTGGTTAGTAAACTGAAATTTTTCAGAGTTCGTCAAACTTTTCTAGTTAATTTTCATCAAGGATGCCAGTGCAGAACAATTTTTGCAGGAGATTTTTTTCGATTCCAACTCCGAGGAAGAGTTTTTAGGCTTCAATCGAGAGGAATATAGAAAATATTGCAGCAGAGTGGGAAAGGGATGATGCAGATGGGGAGGAATTGGGTGACGATAGCGATTCTGATATCGACGATCGTGCAGTTCCGGTGGGTACGATGATGACTGGCTTCCGGAGTTCGATTCCGTCAGCTGTACTATCGATGTCCAGATGATATTTCCGAGGCAAATTTTGTTTCGTCTCTTCATCACAGATGAAGTTATTCGACTGCTCGTTACTGAAATAAACAGGTATGCTGTGGAAATAGCAGAGATGAGAGGTGGTGATGCGACAGCTTACTCGCGAGTCAACTTGTGGTGGAAGGAGGTTTCGTTTGAGGAGATGAAGGTATTCTTGGCTATTCTTCTGCTGATGGGCATTTCTCAGCGATCATCTTATGAACTGTATTGGTCTACAGATGAATATCTTGAGATGCCAGGGTTCATAAAGATCATGTCTAGGAATAGGTTCCTCAGTATTATGTCCTTCTTTCATCTAGCAGATAATTCCACAGCCAAACCCAAGGACCATCCTAAGCATGACAAGGCTGACAAAGTTCGACCCCTCTTTGAACTTCTTGTCCCTCTCTGGCAAAGATATTATGCTCCATCAAAGGAAATTTCAATAGATGAGAGCATGATACCATTCAAGGGCAGGACAAGTCTTCTGATATACATGCCTGCCAAGCCAACAAAACCGGCTATATGTGGAATTGGAGGCTCTACATGGAAAAGGTGGAGGTTATAGAATTAGGGATGTTGGGGTTGCTCATAGGGTTGTGGTCACCCTTGCCAGCCCCTCTACAACAAGGGGCATGTCCTATACATGGACAATTTCTTCTCTTCTGGGGCACTTTTATGGCATGCAACAAAAAACAACATGGCGTCCAGAAACTTCTTGTACCAGAAGACTCTTCTGTCACGATTGCATTCTGGGATATGCGTTGGTGAAAGCGAAAGTCGTTGACCTAGTATTCAGCTGTCGATCTCGGTCGATCCGGTATTCAGACAGAGCAAATCTCGCGACCGATCTCGGTCGATCTGGTAGGCATTGGGTTAAAGGTTGATATCAACATGTTCTTTATTCATTCCTCTACATTCATTCCAAATTTCATAACTGTACAAACAATAGAAAAAAAAAACCACAGCAATTTGACATAGGTAGGTGTGCACGTTTTTCAGTCACCCCAAAAGAATGTGGCGGCAGGCAGAAGTTTCAGCTACGGAATGAGGCTTGCTAAAGGTTAAAAACATGTCTGTATAATGATGCCTGAAGATACCTAACATCGGGTTGTCACCATGTTAAAAACATGTATGTATAAAGATGCTGAAGATACCTAACATTGGGCTGTTTCCTTTCTTTCTTTCTGCGTACGCAGGCTGATACTCCTGCGGACACTCCCTGTATAGCCAGGCAGTGGAGTTTTGTGTGTATGACCCTTTTTTATCCCGCCATTAAGGCAGCCATACTCCATCTTCGGGGAAGTCACTGGGCTGTCACCATGTTTAAAATCATGCCTGTATAATGACGCCTGAAGATACTTAACATTGGGCTGTCACCATATTAAAAACATGCCAGTATCATGACGCCTGAATATAAATAAGGCTGTCACCATGTTAAAACATGTCTGTACAATGATGCCTGAAGATACCCAACATAGGCTGTCATCATGTTAAAAACACGTCTGTATAATGACGCCTGAAGATACCTAACATTGGACTGTCACCATGTTAACCTTTACGCTGCCTCAAAGCGTAGCTGTACGGCGGTAAACTCCTGTATGCTACGCTGCCATACTGCTGATGTACAACGGCGGTCATTCGTAAAATATCGTAAAAATCCGAACGATACTCAGGCATGACGAAACTTTCCGACCTTGAATCGTGAATCTTGTAGCGTCTTATAATAGTTGGAAACCCCGTTTTCGTCATCACGAAGTGTATTTTTCAAGCGGTCTAAGTGGGTGACCCTCAAGTGTAAACAGCGCATCTTTCCTGCGCAGCGCTAAAATGGCGACACCAGGTCCGAGTACCAGCGAAGTGAGCACAAAACGACCTCGACTTATGGATGCAGCATCTGCTTCGCATGAATTAGAAAGATTACAGGAGGAAGAAAGTGATGATGAATTACTTTCGAGTGATTTGTTAGAAGAAGAAAGCGAAGAAGATGAGGATTTTCCGTCTCAAGCAACGATCGACCCCCAGACCAGAACTGGCTTCGACACAGTTGCAGACCAGCGAAGCGAGTCAGAAAGAGGTCAGTGAGCGCGCCAAGCAGTGACAGTGAAGGCGAAGAGAGACCAGCGAGAGGGAGGGGGGTAGCTAGGGATAGGGGGAGAAGATGTGGTAGAGTACGGCGTGGCGAGCGAGGCGGAGTACAAGGTGGGGAGAGAGGAGGGAGGCGCAGGGGGCGTGGCGGTGTGTTCGCCAATGTTGCTATTTCGTCAGCTGATGGATTCCAGCCAACTCTGCCTGATTTCGACGGCAATCCCAGCCTAAAAACGCAACCACAAGGGAATAGATGCGTGGACTATTTTTCTCTGTTTATAACAGATGAACTAATTGACAAATTAGTTGTAGAAACAAACAGATATGCGCAGCAGACCATCCAGCAAATGCAGGCCAGACCACAACAAGTGAAAAAATATTCTAGATTTTCCACTTGGAGTGAGACCAACACGCCAGAAATGAAACAATTCTTGGGGCTCACACTGCTATCAGGCATTGTCAGGAAACCTTCCATCGAGTCCTACTGGTCAAAGCATGCTTTGCTGAACACAAACATATTTCCACTGGTGATGCCAAGAAACAGGTACCAGCTGCTTCTGAGATTCTTCCATTGCAATGACAATGAAAATGAACCAGCTGGCGATGACCCACACCGTGACAGACTGTACAAGGTTAGGCCTGTGATTGACCATCTCCAGGACAAATTTCAGTCTGTCTACAAGCCAGACAAGTTTATTGCTGTGGATGAATCTCGGCTGTTGTACAAAGGGCAGCTGATCTTCAAGCACTATATTCCCCTCAAAAGAGCCCGCTTTGGCATCAAGCTCTTTCACCTGTGTGAGGACTCTGGCTACACCTACAAGCTGCACATCTACACAGGGAAACAGAACCCCTTCTTCAACATTGATCTGCAGCTACCTCCTGATGCACAACTCCTGAGTGCCTCTTAGAAGACAGTTGTCTTCATGATGGCAGATCGGCTGGATAAAGGATACTGGCTGTTCATGGACAACTGGTACTCTGGCATTAACTTGTACAAGTAAGTAATATTTTCACCTTCATTTTCACTGTTATCATATTCCTTCACCCCAATTTTTGTTATTGTGTTGTCATGTTTGTTTCTAAGCATGCGCCACGCTCACACATGTGTGTGTGTGTGTGTGTGTATGTGTGTTTGTGTGCGGTTTTGTGTTTTTGAGTTTATCTATTATTCATATCTCTCTGATGTGGCCCTTTGCGGTCGGCTGGGCTATAAGCAACATTATCTTATCTTATCTTCCGCATGCAGCATCCAGAAGGAAGTTCTGGCCAACACCGACAGCAGTAGAAGCCAAGTTGTACGGCACCCTGGAGGAGCTGCGGTGGACGGCAGCCTTCATCGAGGACACCAGGCTAGCAAACGAGGAAGAAGATATCTCTCTTCTCTCTCTGTATATAGATATGTGTGTGTGTGTATGTGTGTGTGTGAGCGTGTGTTACATGTGTGTGTGTGTGTACAGATGTGTGTGTGTGTGTGTGTGTGTGTGTGTGTGTATGTACAGGTGTGTGTGTGTGTGTGTGTGTGTGTGTGTGTGTACTATATGTGTATGTACTGTGTGTGTACTATATGTGTATGTACTCTGTGTGTGTGTGTGTGTGTGTGTGTGTGTGTGTGTGTGTGTGTGTGTGTGTGTGTGTGTAGGCATTTACCATTTGGACGAGTCTGCATGTGATGCTTATGAATTACATATATTTTATAATTATGTTAAATTTATATATGAATTATATGTATTACATGTATGCATGAACAGAGGACAGCCCTGATGTGGCCCTTTGCGGTCGTCTGGGCTATAAGCAACATTATCTTATCGTATGAACAGAGTTTTGTGTGTAGGCGAGTGATTACAGTTTGAATCAGTATGTGTGTGGGTAAATTATATATGTGTGAGTGTGTGTGTGTGTGTGTGTGTGTGTGTGTGAGTGTGAGTGTGAGTGTTTACTATTGTGTGTATGTGAATAAAAACCATGACTGAATGTTGGTCATGTGTGTGTGTTTCAGGTACCTCTACAACCATGGAACTGTGTGCTGTGGCATGGTACGTGAGAACCGTGTGCCCCCAGCCATCCATATGCTGGAGGTCAAGAACAAAGGGGACCTGGAGGCCCGGCAGTCTGATCAGCTGCTGTTCATCAAGTGGATGTCCAGCAAAGCTGTGTACCTGATGTCCACCATGCATGACCAAGGCACCATGACAGTCCAACGCCGGCGGCGTAATGTAGTCAAGCCAAAATGTGTGGTGGATAACAACTCCAAGATGGACGCCGTAGACAAAGCGGATATGATGCTCCAACCCTACAGTGCCACCCGGAAAACCTTTCAGTGGTACAAGAAGATGTTGGTGCATCTTATTCAGATCAGTGTGCTGAACTCCTTCTTGGTGCACCAGAAACAGCCTGGCAGCAAGAAAATGGATTTTTTGCAGTTCCAGTTAGAAGTGATCCAAGAACTGCTTTATGAAAATCGGTGCCTGCCACCACCTGGTCAGCTGCGGATGGATGATTCTGCTCGTCTCTTTGAACAGCATTTTCCAGCACGCTGCCCTGCAATGAAGCCAACCGACTGATGCAAAAGCAGTGCCAGGTTTGCTCCAAGGGGGGAAAGCAAACTGACAGTTCATTTTACTGTGAGAAATGCCCCAGCCAACCCGGCAAGTGTGTTGTCTCCTGCTTCGAGATCTGGCACACCAAGCACTGCTTCTGAAGTTTTCATCAGTCTATGTTGTACTTGTAGCATAGAATATTAGCAGTATTTTCTTTTGCTTTATTTCTTTTTTTATATATGTATATTTGTTGTTGTTGTATTTTTCACAATATCAAGTCTTTTTCATTGAAGAAATGCACTCAGTGGCGTTTTGGGACATGAAACACTCATTGTTATCAATATCACCATTTCAAAAGCAAATTTAGAAGAAACTGCAAGTTTCCAGTGACTGCCTGCATAGGCCTGAGTGAAATAAGGACTGTTCTGATGTTTTCATTCATGGATTACCTTCAGAGACTGCTTTTGTTGTGGAGTACTGTTTTCTGGGGGGAAAAAAGGGATTTTTGGTTTATTCAAGAAAGGCGACATTTCATGTGAAGGAGATGTAAGGTAGGCTGTGTTGGGTTTTTTTGTCGTTCTAACATTGTTTTTGTTGAACTGACACATTTTTATGCAGAAACTACCAGACTTCCTAATCCAACACTAAGAAATAATGATGACTTATACCAAAAAAAACCCAACTTTTTCCCCAAAAATTTTATTTTCGAAACATTCTGGTCACAAAGTAATAAAAGATATGACAATATATTTTTTGGTGGGGGGGGGGGGGGGGGGGGGGGGGTACTGTCCATTTACTTTTCTTTCAGATAACATATTGTCAGGCACACAGAAAGAAAAATTTTAAGTGCCTGTGTAGTTGAAAGGTTAAGCGTGAGCGAAAGGAGTTAAATGTGTGAAAAGGAAACAGCGTAGGAGTGTCGTTCTTAAAGGGCAGGTCACTTCCTTTGTTTTGAATGTGAGATGTGTTAAGAAAAATTGGGTAAAAAGCTAAACACACTAGAAGTGAGTGTGGAGAGAGATTCGAGCAACAGCGCTGATAGAATGGAAAAGAGGCCGCCGACCGTCAGGCCCATTTAATACAGACATGAGTCTGTAACATGCTAACACATGTATTTTGCTAGGGAGTGATTCAGACAGACTACGCCGTTATGTGGTGGTAGTGAAGTAGACGAGGCTGTGACTGGAGGGAGAGTCGGGTGAGCTACGGGAGCCATACCCCTGCCAGAAAGATGTCGGAAGGAACTGCCAGAGACAGCCAGAGATAGTTGGTATGCTGTCCAAACGTGCAGAGGCAAAGTCGGAGATTGCCATAGAGTTATGCTCTGGGGAGACCCAGCGAAAAGGGTAGGTGGAAACATATGTATGATGTCCACCAGAGACGTTCGTGATTGAAGGAAGAGGAATGAAGGTGCCGATATTTGTGATGAACTGACCCCAGGAGGATTATAAAGCGAACTATGACCCGTGAACAGATGAAATAATAAACCCCACCAGTACTGTGTATGAAAATGGGAGAAGAGGAGGCACTGGGGCAAATGAAATTTTAAAATCTGGTATTTACCGCCTGACACATATACTTTTATGCATGTCAGATCAGAACTGAGCTCATGATTTAGTTTCTAAATGAACACCCGTTATTTCCTGAAAAAAAAAGTGGTTTTACGGTTCATTCCAAAAAGGCAGTATTTTCATGTGAAAGACATGTAAGGTAGGCTGTGTGGTTGTGTTTTTGTTATTCTAACATTTTTTGTGTTGAACCGACACATTTTTATGCAGAAACTACTAGCCTTCCTAACCCAACAATAAGAAATAATGATGACTAATACCCCCAAAAGTTGACTTGACTTGACTTGATCCCTTAGACGTCGGTCCGTGGGGGCACCCCTGAAGCAGTGACAACCATCCCCAAAAGTTCAAAAAATTCTCCTGGCCACAAACTAATAAAAAATTTGACAAAGTATTTTTGGGGGTATTGTTCATTCATTTTCCTTTCAGAAAAAGTATACTTTTATGTATGTCAGATCAGAACTGTGCTCATGATTTTTCTTTAAAATGAACACCCGTTTTTTTCCTGAAAATTGCCAGGCAAATGGATTTAGTTCCCTTGTCAAATTCCTTGGCAGCCTAAGGGTTAAAAACATGTCTGTATAAGATAATGTTGCTTATAGCCCAGCCGACCGCAAAGGGCCACATCAGGGCTGACATGTCTGTATAATGACGCCTGAAGATACCTTACTGATAGATTCAGTATATGTAGCAAAGAAGTCAGCGGATTTAGAACCAAGCTTAAGTTGAAATTCATATACTGAAACTACTTCTGATTTAGATTCGAAAAGGAACTTTAAGTAACTCTGCCAGTTAACATGGACAAATTACTGGACAAAACACAATGCATTTCAACCTCTTAGGTCTTCTTTAGGCAAAATAAACAAATTCAGGACAATGAAAATGAATAATGAGCACAAAATAGATGATGGCGTAGTGACAAAGTTCTTTTTATAATTTGTTTTGATTTCTGCCTGCAGTCACCTCACTTTGAAACCTACTTCTGATTAACTAAAACATAAAACAAAAATACAATAAAATCAAAATGTGCTCAAACAAACTGATATAATTTTATAAAATCCAATTTGATTAACATGCAAAGACAAATTCTAATAAAATCAAAACTGTGAATCTGACTGCAACGAAAAAAGTCTGGCAGACCAGAAGTTCACTGGCACGTGCTTGAGCTTTCTTGAAGAGGTCCTTGTCCAGCTGTGTGGCCACCTCACTGACAGGCTGACAATGGACAGGAGAGGGGTCTTCATCCTCCCACACCTTGGGCTTTGACTTTCTCCGTGCCTGTCGGACTATACGCACTATGGAACTCCTTCTGCGGATACCCTGTACAAAAGACATGCATAAATGCCTGTGTGTGCATGTATGTGTCTTTAGTGAATGCATGCGTGTGTGTGTGTGTGCATGCGCGTCTGTGTTGCAAGTCTGTTTGGGACTTCAAGCTGAAGTTTTCGGGATTTCAAGCTGAAGTTTTCTTTTCTTCAAAAATCTGAATTAAGTAGTGATATATTCTTAAAGCAAAAAAACAGCTATATATGAAAGCCATCTCTCAGCGCTGGCAAATCATTTTGAACTTTTGGCCAGTACTGGCCACAAGTCGCTCTCTGGCATACACTGTCAGAGACACCGTATTTTGGTATACAAAAAACATAGCTTACATTTATCACTTAAATTCTAAAAATGACATGAAAATCTTATACACCTGTTGCTTTCGTCAGGTGAAGTCACGCGATGTGACATGAGAATTTGTGCGCACTGCTAAACCAGGTCACATTGGACGCTGACTTTAAGCCAGGCAACAATGTGTGCCTCTTGGACACTAACAGACTAAGTTTGAATAGAAAAATGTTTCAAGGATTTGTGATGCTTTGTGTTAGGTTGCATGATTATGTGAATGTAGTGAGCTTATGTGTGACAAAGACATTAGGTAAGTCCGAACGTTTTTGCGGTTCATGATGCTCGTTACTGACGTCAAGATGTTCAATTTGCACTGTGGTGCCACCTTTCACTGGTGAACATGGTTTACTCACATCACAAGAATGTCACACCCCCTTTTAGTTTTTCTCAGCTGAAAACGCATCATCTGCCACCACAAGGTCAAGTCCGGACTTTTCGGCAAGGTGTGTATATATTTCATCATGTTATCATCCTATGATTGTTTGTTTTTTTTCATCTCACTCACACAACTCTCTCTCTCTCTCTCTCACACACAAATACACTTATGAAGTATTGATTATAGCATATTGACATACTTTTATATTTTCAGAAAAGAGCATGGGTGAGTAAAAATAAAAGAAAAACGTCTTTTAGATAAATAATGGTTTATTGTGCTGTTGCGTCAGGTGCTGTTGCGATTATGCAGAGGATGGGTAGGAAGCCAGTCAATGTCATCACCACCAAGGTCAACCCTCACACCATGACAGATGTTGACTATATGCCAAGGGCAGTTCAGGAAATCCCTAGCTGTCCAGGACTACGTTCAGAACATGGCTGGGGAGGACAAAAGTGACTAGCTGATATGCCATTAAATTGCAAGATCATTAAGTGGTGGAAACAGCTTTTCTTCCACCTCTTCACCTGAACCTCATCCTGTGTGGTAAACTAGCCCACATTTTTTTATTCATAATCTTACTCATTACTAGTACAGCAAGGAAGCCAGTGTGTACAAAGTGTGATGGTGTACCGTAAAGTTCGGACTATAAGCCGCAACTTTTTTCCCCAGCTTTAAACCCCGCGGCTTAAACAATGATGCGGCAAATTTGCAGATTTTTCCGATTTCAGGAGCATCACACCCTCGTCTATTCTTAGCTTCTCTGTAACTCACCATATCGTGTTTACTGTTCATGAATTTTTATGATGCTTTTAACTACGATTTTCTCTGTAATCGTGTAATGGAATCAGTAACCCATTCAGAAATACAGGAATCGACATAAGTAAAGCCCATTACTGATATCTTTTTTCATCAGTTTGTCTTCTACAAAAATATGATTGCTTTGAACAGCGCAATGTGTGGGCCGTTTCCGACCTGTTTAATCTTGACTAACACTAGCTGAATTACGAACAAAATAACTAAGCATTGGCACGGTATTAAACGAAATAAAACAATCGAATCGCTTCATTAATGTCCTGGTTTGTTATTATATGCGTTATCTTACCAAGTGCGTCTTGCAATTCAAAAACGATTAGCGCATTCGACTCGGTCATTGTCAGACCTTGGCTTCGTTCTGCCATTGTTGAAATCGTGGACAGGGAGTGAAGGTTTGCATACCTTCGCTTTGATTGGCTTGCGCTTTCGAGTACTCAACCAATCGCTTAGCTTGATACACCAATGAATGCAGGAGAGAAATGCCTTTCTAGCGCATCGTTAATGTGTTGGTTTTTTTCGGTATTTTTTTTAAAGCAATGATGTTGGAAAGACAACACTTGTAAGAAGCCTCATAAAAACTTCGATTCTAACTGATTTAAAACACATCATACTAAAAAAAAAAAAAAAAAGACTGAAGTAAAGCTGGAAACATGCTCTTGTATTCTGACCTATTTAAACGCCAATGAAGGCAATGAACACATTGTATGTGTTGATTTTCGACACTATGTTAACTTAACGCTCGGCCAGCTGCCGCCTGCGACACATCGGACTGTGTTGTATATATCTGCGGCTTATAAACCAATGCGGCTTATTTGTTAAAAAAGTTCAGATTTTAAAAAAATTTAGTGGGTGCGGTTTATATACAGGTGCGCTCAATAGACCGAACTTTACGATATCTTTTTCTCTTATTTGTGTTGGTGTCAATATTAGTGGATCATAAAGTGCCCTATAGGCTGTAATATGAATCAAAAATCATATTTGGACATTTCTTGGTTTATTTTGTAAGTGAACAGACTGTTTCCAAGACATTGTGCTTCCCTGGATACATATACTACATTTGGTTTATTTTGTAAGTGAACAGACTGTTTCCAAGGCATTGTGCTTCCCTGGATACATATACTACATATGTGCCTGTGTAAATTTGGATGAAAAAAAAAAATCATACTTTTCACCTAGCTCTAGAAGATGAAAGATGAAGGTTGGAAGTTTGACATTTTCACCCCAACTAACTCTGACCAGTTCTGAAAGTTTCATGTTGTAACTACAGTTGTTTTTTTCCCTCGGTGATTTCTTTTCAATAACCTTTACAAAATGGTCAGTCCCATGGGAAAGTAAAGGGAAAAAACTTCAAATACCGAGTGAGTTACCGTACCATCACACACAAAAATCCTACTGATTTTTATTCAGTGCATGGACACCTATTTTGTAGGAAATCATTGAACAATGAGATGCTCCAGTGCCATGACAACTGAAATGATGGCAGCTTGTTAACTGAAGCCTACACATTCCAGACAAACAACCTCTTATCTTTGTATGTGGCCAAGTCAGGAAACACTGTTACTATTCCTCCAACTGACAACATTACATACCTGATGACCAAAGCCTTTTCTGTTGGGCAGCTTGATTTCCTTTTTTCTCTTTTGAAGAAAGGAGTTTATTCGGACCTCATGACGTGTCTGCAAAATAAAAAGGAAACAAATCTACTATCATGGCGCGTCTGCAAAATAACTGAAATCAACTCAATACAAAGTGTGTATTTCAAAACTCTTCAAACATTAAATATAAACAGAAATAGGATTATGCATACATAACATGAGTTATAAATGTAATGCCCCACTAAAACTATTGAGTAGCAAACGATAACGATAATAATGGACACTTCTGTCACTGTCATAAATAAACCCTAACAAAACTACAAATAAAAAAAGGCAAAAATACACAACCAAACAGCACAGGCTTTAAAGTGCATTTACCTGGTCTTGAAATAATTAATTCACACCTTCACCACCATCCCCATTCACACACACACACGCACACACAGGGCAGCAACTGGTAAGAAGAGATAAAGGGACATCAATCAGGATGTGAAGAGAGTAGTTTTAATAGAGAATTTGAAGGATACTACAAAATGGGAACTGCAGAGTTTAGGAGGGAGTTTGTTCCATTAGGATGGAGCCTTGGAAGAAAATGAACGTTGGCCAGCAGTCAAGGTGTGAAAGCAAGGGACACAGAAGAGATGAGTATTAGATGAAGAGTGCAACTCTTGTGATAGATAATAAAGATGGAGAAGATCAGTAAGACAGGATGGAGCCAAATCATGCAGGGATTTGAAAAACAACAGTGATAGTTTATAAACAATTTGTTTTTCAATGGGGAGCCAGTAAAGGGGGATGAGTCGTAAGCCAGCGGTGTTCCTATATAAAATCAATAAATCACCAAATCTAGGCCACATTAACTGCCTGGAATATTACCAACACATAGTAACTACTATATAGAACCAGTAGCAAAGAATTGGTACCAGAAGGCTTTTGACTCTGCTGATATCATTATGAAAAAAAATTGAATTCACTGATTTTCCACAATCACTTACTCAGATATCTCACAACCATATGTTTTAGTCTTGTAAAGGTGAACCTCTCATCTTTCAAATGAGTGTGTTTTCATTTGTAATGAATCGGTGTGAAAAACGATAACATGTAAATAAGAGACTGAAAGTGAGACTACTTTGCATGACGTTATTTGGGACTGGCAGAATGAACACATGCATTTGCTTGCTGTCTTTAAACACTTGGCACATGGGCCAAACTCAAGCCATACAGCTATGTTTAGTACCAAAATGCAGGCATCTGATGATGAAATGAGTGATGTAAGGGCCAGTAAAAAAATCGTAAGATGCAGCGGATATTTGAGTTTAGGTTTTAATGAGAATCTAAATTACAAATTCTAATGAACACAAATTTTTTTTTTAATGCAATCTTCAAGTTTAAAAAATATGCGATCTTCAAGCACGAATGTAAAAAAACAACAACCCAACTATCCTCTTTCATTCGTGGATGTACATAATTGGATGTGTGCTTTGTCCTAAGTAAGTACCAACTCAAAACCATCCCTTCTAAGTCAGTCAATAAAACCAAGCAAAATGGTCGATCTCGCATTTGATACTACCACATCACCGAAGGACAGATTTGTAAGTTGGAAAAAACAGAACCACTAATTCTTATACATCATTAATCTTTGTATCAATTTAAGTATGAGAACAAAGTTTTCACTGCAATTGCTTAAATTCAGGGATCGATAACCTTGCTCTCTGTCTGCAAGGAGAAACTAGGTCAATAGCAGGACTGTTCAGTGTGTTTTGTAATTACAATTGAAAATTATTGTTAGTCAACAAATAAATGGGAGTATTTATGAAATGTCAACCTTTGAATTGTGCATTTTTGTTATCATATGTCTACTGTCCAAAACCATAAAATTGAATTTCAATTATGGAAATGCAAACTCAGGGGAGACTTTTAATGGAACAAACCAACCACTTGCATGAATATCGAAAAAACATGTTCTTCTTTAACCTGTTGTTCGCATTTCAGCATTTCTTTTTAATACTATAATCCATTCCTATTATGTATGTAATGTATATTTAAATCCAGACTTCAATATATCTTTATTCTTCTCACCAGTGCATTAGTTCAACACACACACACAAACACACACACCTACATAATTTTTCACCAAACTCGATACAGATGAAAAATTCTCCTGCTGGCTGCAACCTGAGTGTATTGTTTCGTGCTTTTTTGTGTCTGTTGTTTGTGATGTCTGAAGAAAACATATTTCATGAAAATTCACCTGTCTGTTTTGCACTGCTTATTAAATATTTGTTACTTTAATCTTTAAAAAAAAGCAATAAACATGAAACAATAAAAATAGCACAGGAAACTCAAATCATGCTAATGTCATTTCTTACCTTGCAAGCCTCCGCTGTTGTATTGTGAAAGAGTGGACAGGTTTTGAGAGACCTATGGGATCCATGGCGTCCACTCAAATGACCTACACACACCATTGTCAGAACATCAGGATGAATCATGAAGTTCAGATCATATACCAGGCATTTTGAAGGCAAAGAAGAAAGAGCTTTGAAAGCCCTATGAGCCTGTATGCATATGATGCTACACAGATTAAAATAAGCCTGGAACATTTGAAATGAAATGAGTGAAACCTATTTCACTTGGTGATTGCACGAGTGTTGTTTGTCCGTTGTAACTGACGATTACTAAGGACATCATGTTCAGGTAGACCAGATAATTATAGTGTGTCCTACTGTGGCTGATCAGTCCAATGCGGATGTGCAAGGCTCTGCGGCAAGTCAGGCACAAATGACCTGCAGGCACAAAAGACAGAGCAGGTGGCCCTGGACTTTAGAAGCTCCTTTTTTTTGGGGCTCAGTTATCTAACACTGCTTATAAAAAGAAACTCCTCTGATAATACAACTTCACCAGTCAAGCAGTCTAGCACCACTGTTTCCCAAGCATCTAGGTCAAAGTTCAAGTTCTTCTGTAAGGCCTTTACTGTGTCCTTCAATCACCTTTTCTAACCACTTTGTGAACATCTGCTTTCTGACAGTTCACCATATAGTACTAAGTAGCCTCTTTGAAATATGCATTCAAGGCTTTCATAGAAGATGGCCAGCCCATCTGACCTTGCTCTTCTAAGCAGGGTGCGAATGCTCCGCAGTTCAACTCCAAAGAAAACTTCTGTGTCAAGAACTTCTTTCCAAGCAATCTTCAGCAAATTTTCTGGCACTTCAAGTGGAAGCAATTAAGCATTTTGGCATGGCATTCATAGACTGTTCAAGTCTCTCTCACAGATGCAAAGTAGAGTGGACAATACCAACCACAATGGCATAGTGATAAGCATCATGGATTCCTGGTTGGGAGATCGTGAGTTCGACTCTGGCAGAACAATTCATTTGTGGAATTTTTTGCCTCCAACAGCTCCTATCCAAAGTCGCATTAGCCATGGGCTCAGTTGAGGGGACTCAGGCCTGGCTAATACTGGGATAAAGTAAGCACAGAGTGCAGTCCTATCAAGCAGTCTCAGAAAGGGGAACTGAATAGCATCATATTCATCATCCTCATTGATCAGCATATCAGCATCATAAAAAAAAGTCCAAGTCTGTGACCCTTCATGTCATGCTCTCGTGGTAACCTCAGTTTCGATTACCTCTATGTCGAAGTCACCAGCATTGGCAACTTAATGAGAAGCGTCACTGGATGAACAAAGTGGTGCCCTCCTGCATATTCTGGCTCCCAACAGGCACTACTGAACACCACCAAAGTGACCTGGCAGTATAGCAGTATCTCGTCTAGTCATGAGCCACATGACAACTTGGCATCAATTTCTTCCTGTGGATTGCTGGTGTTGGGGCAATGGGAGAACATTCCCAGATGTAGCTGTGGATGAGCAGCATGGGATAATATAACCAAAGTAACGCATGAGATAATATCACTGTAGCAACGTAATGAGACAGAATCAAAAAGTGTTTTTTTTTAATTCAAAGCTGGAGACTTCTCATCTGAAGATGTATTTCAATATTAAAGTAACTGCTTCAAGAGAATAAACATTTTTAAACTGACAACATTTACTAGACATTGTAAAAAAAAAAGGAAAAAACAGAACAGAAAAAGAGAAAGAGAGAGAGAGAGAGAGAGAGAGAGAGAGATTTAATATGAAGACATTCTGCTCATTTTCATTTGATGAATTTTTGGGTAATTTTCTGTTTTCAAAAAAGGTAAAAGCACCAAAACTGTATGGAAGCACATGACTGTAACCTGTCACAACTGCCCCGTCCTCCTTTTTTTTTTAATCACCTTTTCTCAACTACCCCCTCCTTCTATGTAATTAACTTATTGACTTACATATAATCTAAATAAATTGTGGCCTAAGGGCTTAGTTGATGCCATGCAGTGTATATGGTTTCAGTTTCATCAAGGAGCATCACTGCGTGCAGACTAGTCCATATACGCTACACCACATCCGCTAAGTTTTGAGACCACATTATGCATGATGGATAAATGAATTAAAAACTAAAATGACAGAATGCTGATGGATAAATGAATTAAAAACTAAAATGACAGAATTGAAGAAGAGGGTCTCGTGGCTATGACTCAGCAGATGTCTGACCTACGCATTAGGCCAATGCGCTGGTCAAACCTGGAGTGCCTACCTAACACTGCTTGTCTTTTTTTTGTTTGTTACGTGTGTAGCAAATGTACATGTGTGTGTATGGATGTGGGCACGAGCCCATGTGTATGCATGTGCGCATGTGTGTGTGTGTGTGTGTGTGTATGTGTGGTGTGTGTGTGTGTGTGTGTGGCGCAAGCGTGTATGCGCTTGTGTGTGTATGTGCACGCGCATGTGTGCGTGCGTGTGTGTGCGCGTGCATGTTTGTGTGTGTGTGTGTGTGTGCAGAATGCCAGAAGTGCGTGTGCATGTGCGTATAATTTGTGGGTTTGTGTGAGCACACACACGTATCTGCATATATATATATATGTACATATATGTGTGTGTCTTAATATGTGGGCGTGCATACATGTGCGTGTGTGTATGCATTTGTGCGTTCATGTGTATATGTGTATGTGCACACGCGTGTGGGTGTGGACGTGCACATCCATGCATTTGTATAAGTGAATGCGTAGGAGCAAGCAGATGTACACGCACACATGTGTGTGTGTGTGTGTGTGTGTGTGTGTGTGTGTGTGTGTGTGTGTGTGTGTGTGTGTGTGTGCATGCAAGTTTGTGCGCATGCATGTGTGTGTGTGTGTGTGTGTGTGTAGTGATTGCATGCATGAATGTTTATAAAATAACTTAGGATCAAGAACAAGACCATCAAATACAACATATACATGCACGCACACATGCACGCACATAATCACACATAAAAAGAACAACTCCCCTCCTCCTTACACACACATGCACGCATGCACACACGCAAACACACACACACACTCTCATACACCAACGCTTGCACATTCATGTCCGTGGACTCTCTAATTAACGCACTGGCATCATCCCACTGATAAACACACACCAGCGCGCACATGTCTACAGTATGCACTTGAGGCCTTGAGAGATTCAAAGTCTCATCTCGGTTGACATGAGTTTGATCATTTGTGTCTGTTATTGGAAAGGCCAGTATGATCTGCCAAAATCTCTTAGGAGTCTTTGCAGTGTTGGCCTTGAGATTATTCTAATGTTTGTTTGGTTGGTGATGTTTCTTGCTCTTCCCTTAAGTCTGGATGTGCAGCCACTTCCTCTCTTGTTCACATCTGAAAGATGGTCTATGGTATAGTGGCTTTGCTCTTGTTTGCTTAAGTGATTCTACAGATTTTTTATCACATCAGATCAGCCAAGCTGTAATCCAGTTATCATCGTTGCCTTGCCAGCCAGTGTGTCTGCTCTCTCGTTTCCTTTAACTCCAGCATGCCCAGAGTAGTACATCCATATGAGTCTCTCCAAAGGAAGGCTGCGCATTAGTTCATTCTAAGCAGGGCTTCCCATTCCACTTTTCACTTTCTGAAGTAGGTTCATGGAGTCAGTCAGTATCATGGCTTGTTGAGTTTGAAACTGGCTTGTGGATGAAAGCCAGTGGAGTGCTTGTGTCACTGCTTCTGCTTCCATTGTTTCACTTGAAGTTGTTAAACTGTGCGCACCATTCTCTTCCTGGATAGTTCCGCCATTTTGCTTCACTATGTATCCTCAGCCTGACTTACCTTTGGTGACAGAACCGTCAGTGTATATTACAATATCATCTTTTGTGCAAAGGTCTTCTACCTGCATCTGAATTTCTGCGTTGGTTTTGCCTTCTGGCCATTCTGCACAATGTCTTCCAAGTTCTGGAGCGATGGCAATTTGAAAGAGGTGTTTCAAGTGGTCTGGATACTTCTCCCATTCCTTGGTTCTGCTAACTGGCACACAAGCTGTATACTGTTTTCTGCCTGTCCCATCCATGATTTTCCACATTCTAGCCGAGTGCCTTTTGTTTCCTTGACCGCCGCATTAAGTGTGTTTTGTGGATTTTCAACTGCTCTGAAATATGTCTTCACCTGTTCTAGCTTGTGTCTTGTCTGCATTGAAGGAAGGTCGAACAGGTATCACATAGTTTCAACTGGTGTGTCCTTCGTGGTTCCCAGGATCAATTTCATTGCTTCATCTTGAATTCTTTCTAATTTGAGAAGGTTGCTGTTGGACAGTGTTGTAAGCCCTAATCCATACCTAATCCATAATCAATCACACTGAGTACAAGTGCGTCATACAGTCGGTAGAGATGGCGCTGTTCAATGCCTTTAGCTGCCATTGCTTTCATGGCAGATAGGCCTTTCTTTAGTTTAGTGTATATGGACAGAAATGAACACAGATATGCATTGTTGTAAAAACTAAAACTAAAGAAACAAACATACACCCACCTTTTGAGTCACAACCTGGAAGGGGACAATGAGCTGTAGTTTCATTGTAATCTGTCTTTGGTACAGCTCTCCTCTCTGAGAAAGCCCAGGCCTTCAAGTCTAAGCTCTCCAGGTTGCCATCACTATTGTGAATTGGTGAAACAGTTCTCCTGCCATTCCGCACCACAGGTGATATTATTTTTCGTCCCGACCTTCTACCCTTCTTCTTCTTAAGAGAGGGTGCTCTTGTGGATCTATCACCCTCAGAGTCCGAGTCAGGAGGTTCTTTGCGCTTCCTGGAAGTGGTGTGCTGGAGTGGTTCATTTGCTAAAAACATAATATGCACGCATGCATGCATGCAAGCATGTGCACAAACACACACACACAAACACACACACACATGCGCACGCATGCACACACATACATATTTTTACCCAATGATTATACACATCTAAATAAGCGTTAAGTAGTTTCTTGAAGTTCCTAAGGAAAACATTTGTGACCATTCACCTCCATTCATCTGCACTGATAAACGTGATTTAACAAACACACTGATGCATGTGTACACAAAAAGACAACTTTGTGAATTGTTATTTTCAAATTATTGATCAGAATTTACTTTAACAAACACTAAGAGCAGAGCTTCAGATTGCTGGTGTGCCCATATTCTCATGTAAAATTTCGAAATGGCACATCATATACAACACTTCTGTGCCAGGCTGCCATGTGCTGTTGCTGAGGGAGGTTTGGTCCTTCTCTCTCAATCAGTCATGCGAAAGAGCAAAAGTCAATAAACTGTGACATCCACACCTCCATATTTCATCCAGAAACATGAATGATTCAACTTTCAATTGATTTAGAATCAGAACCAGACACAAGATTTGTCACCAGGACTCAAGGACAAATCAAGTAGCATTCCCTTGGTTCACTGCAAATGTAGGCTCAATTATTCGTTGCATTCATTGTACTGTGCAATCAGCAGAAAGAAAACAACCAACACACTGGCTGAATCACAAACCGGTCAAAACAGCTTGCACATTTTTTTTCTAAAAAGAAAATCAAGCATCAAGTTTCACTGAACCAAGATATCACAGGCACCCAGCCGCCGTGGCAAAGTGGTTAGCGTCGCGGACTCCCGGCTGGGAGGTCGTGGGTTCGAATCCCATCAGAGTCATGTGGGTTTTTCTGCCCCGACCGGCTCCTACCCAGAATTGAGTTTGCTGCGGACTCAGTTGGGAAGACTGGGACCACACAGTCGAGTTTCATCCACTTAATGGATGCGTTTCTGAGAGTGTTGCTCAAATTTCCTGACCAACACTGTAGGTGCCTGTATCTCTCGGGCCTGGTTGACGCCGGGATATATTATGAAAGGAAGCGTAGAGTACAGCCCTGTCATGTAGTCTCAGACCGAAATGGAAATCCGTAGCATCATCTTAATCATCCTCATTCCCATTGATCAGCATTAAAAAAAAAAGTCTCAAATTCTGTGGCCCTTCATGCCCTGCTCTCATGGTGACCTCAGTTTCGATGTCCTCTCCGCGTCTGTGGCCTTGGTTTGCTTCCGTCGGGGTCACCGGTATCGGCGAGTCCATGGGGGCTGTCGTTGGACGGACGTGGTGGCGCCCTCCGGAGGGAGAGCTCACTCACGCCGGCTCCGCGACTAAGCAATTATTGTCGTCAGTAGGGGGCTTAGTAGGTGGTGTCCTGCGTATGTTAGATCAGAACAGGCGCCACTGAACACCACCGAAGTGACTCGGCAGCAGTGCAGTGTCTCCTCCGGTGGGTTGCCTCATGACGACTTGACATTGACTGCTCCCTGTGGATTGCTGGTGCCGGGGCTGCGGCGGGGCCGGCCGGGCTATGGCTGTGGACGGGGTGTCGGAATGAGCGGCGTGGGTGCACTGCCTCTGAGGTAGCGCAGAGGTTGGGACGTACAGCAAAAAAAAAAAAAAAAAAAAAAAAAAAAAAAACCAACATAAAACCAGAGCAAATTCATTGGGCTTGATGTTAATACTGGTTCAAAATCCGAAGTATATAAAGAAATATTTGTGAAAAGTAAAACCAGAGCAAATTCATCGGGCTTAATATTAATGATTGTTTAAAATCAGAGGTATATAAAGGAATATCTGATTTGTGATGTGCTTGTCTTCAAACTGGATGCAAGCTCCAAGGCACAGACATAAGTTTGACCCATGCCTTTGCTTTTAGTTCCCTCACTTTCAGTTGCCAGGGGACATGTGTCCCATGGTGACTGAGAAAATTATAAAGCTCTGTATGAACATACATCAGAAACAGTGAAATCAGTCTTTTGATCAGGGGTGGATTTACCCCAGGTTGAGAATTTTGTGGAAAGAAAACCGACAATGCTGGGCAGCCTGAAGGCTTGCTCCTCCAGAACTTTTCAAAAAACAAACAAAAGAACAAGATGCAAAGCATATAAACGTACTCCCAGTTTATCCTGAATACGCGTGAGATATTCCATAAAGAGGAAAAACCGTTTTGGGCTGGTGTAACCGTTAGTAATGGCTATTCTGGTAAACCTCGGCTATCGTCTGTGACCTAAAATGAACATACTTACAAATTTCAGAAAGATCGGCCAAGAACGTTCTGAGATTTTCCACAAAGAAGAAAACCATTATGGGCCGTTAGTAACAGCTCTAACGGTAAACGTAAACATCGGGCATCATCCGTGACCCATAATGAACATATCTACAAATTTTCAGAAATATCGGCCACGTACTTTCTGAGATATTCCATAAAGAAGAAAAAACGTTACAGGCCGTTACAGCCATAAGTAACGGCTATAACGGTAAACTAAAACATCGGCATCATCCGTAACCCATAATGAAGATTACCTGCTAATTTTCAGAAAGATCGGCCAAGTACTTTCTGAGATATTCCATAAAGAAGAAAAGCATTACGGGCCGTTACAGCCGTTAGTAACGGCTATAATAGTAAACTAAAACATCGGGCATCATCCGTAACCCATAGTGAACATACCTGCTAATGTTCACAAAGATCGGCCAAGTACTTTCTGAGATATTCCATAAAGAAAAAGAAAAAAAATGTTACAGGTCGTTACAGCCGTTAGTAATGCTATAACGGTAAACTAAAACAACAGGCATCATCCTTGATCCATAATGAACATACCTGCTAATTTCCACAAAGATCGGCCAAGTACTTTCTGAGATATTCCATGTAGAAAAACAACCGTTACAGGCCGTTACTAACTAAAACATCGACATTATTTGTGACCCGTAATGAACATACCTACAAATTTTCAGAAAGATCGGCCAAGTGCTTTCTAAGATATTCTATAAAAAAGAAAAACCGTTACAGGCCGTTACAGCCATTAGTAATGGCTATAACAGGGTAAACTAAAACATTGGGCATCATTCCTGACCCATAATGAACATACCTGCTAATTTTCACAAAGATCAGCCAAGTACTTTCTGAGATATTCCATAAAGAAGAAAAAGCGTTACAGGCCATTACAGCCGTTAGTAACGGCAAACTAAAACATTAAGCATCATCCGTGACCCATAATGAACATACATACAAATTTTCTGAAAGATCGGCCTAGTACTTTTTGAGATATTCTATAACGAAGAAAAATCGTTACAGGCTGTTACAGCCGTTAGTAACGGCTATAACGGGGTAAACTAAAACATCGGGCATCATCCGAGACCCATAATGAACATACCTGCTAATTTTCACAAAGATCGGCCAAGTACTTTCTGAGATATTCCAGAAAGAAGAAAAAGCGTTACAGGACGTTACAGCTGTTAGTAACGGCTGTAACAGTAAACTAAAACATCGGGCACCATTTGTGACCCATAATGAACATTTCTACAAATTTTCAGGAAGATCAGCCAAGTACTTTTTAAAAATCTATTCTAAAAAGAAGAAAAACCGTTACAGGCTGTTACAGCCGTTAGTAACGGGGTAAACTAAAACATCGGGCATCATCCTTGACCCATAATGAACATACCTGGTAATTTTCACAAAGATCGGCCAAGTACTTTCGGAGATATTCCATATTTCGGAGATATTCCATAAAGAAGAAAAAGCGTTACAGGCCGTTACAGCCGTTACTAACGGCTGTAACGGTAAACTAAAACATCGGGCATCATCCTTGACCCATAATGAACATACCTACAAATTTTCAGAAAGATCGACCCAGTAGTTTTGTCTGGAGCGAGTGGAACACATTTTGACCACGGACAGACAGACACACACGCACACAAACAGACAGACACACACACAGACAGCATTTCTTCGTTCCCATTCTAAAGTACTCCCTGAAGAAGAAAAAGAAGAAAAACTGTTACAGGCTGTTACAGCCGTTAGTAAGGGCTGTAACGGGGTAAACTAAAACATCCTTGACCCATAATAAACATACCTGCTAATTTTCACAAAGATCGGCCAAGTACTCCCTGTTCTTTAAGAACTGGGAGTACAAAAAAAATCAAAATTGGTACATTCTGGGGCCTTAATAAAGGGTTTGGTAACAGCTGGAAAAAGTTACTTTAGAATCTAATTTAATGAGAATCTGAATTATTCGCAATTAACACTACACACAGTAAGCCTAAGCCACATGCATATAAATATTTTCACACATAGACACATCATGGAAACTCAGAGACAGAGAGAGAGAGTGTTACGTATGCGTTGGTGCATGTGTCTGTTTGTCTGACTCAGAAGTTCGGATGCGCGTACGATTTATAATTCACACACACCCAGACCATTCGAAACATGGACAGCCAGGCAACAAGTCAACATTGTCTTCTTTTTTTTTTAAGCTGCCCAAGCCATCAAAACACAAATATACAGCAATATACAACAATATCAATACAGCAGAATAACCCCAGGCGTACAATTCATGATATATATATATATATATATATATAATATATAATATATAACACAAGAAAACTCTCCCACTGCCGCACCAGCACTCGTGGCCAAGGATCCAAGTTGAAAGTCCTAAGACTTGATAAGAACAACAAATAAAAGACTCGGAGTCGAGGTAACTTTGGCTTCAGTATTTATTCTTCTAAATTTTCGCCGAAGCTTCTTCAGAGCTGGAACAGAAACCACGCATCGCAACTGCAATTAAAACCATAACACAATAAAGAGAAATAATAATAAAAAAGGAATAGGAAAGAGCGAGAAAAGAAGAGAGAGAGGGAGAGAGAGAGAGAGAGAAAGAGAGAGAGAGAGAGAAGAGAGAGAGAGAGAGAGAGAGAGAGAGAGAGACAAGAGAGAACTAAAAAAACAATCTTATTACTAAATACTTGGCAAGCCAATAACTTTGCAAAAAAAAAGTCCCTAACCCTCATAAATTCTTGCCCCGGATAAAAAAAACCTTTTCCCTTTGGGATCTTTGTCTTTTGTTAAAAGGTTATAGGGAGGGGGGGGGGGGGGGGGGGGGGAGGGGGGGGGGGGGAAACCCTTTTTGGGGATACTGAAACCAAATGCCCCACAACATTTCTACTTACCACTAATTTCAAAAAAAAAACTGTCATCTCCTTTTTTAATCTTATTAATAGCAATGTTTTAAAAACCAAAATCACCCACGGGGAAAGGAAAAAAAAAGGGATTACAGTAAGAATTTCCACCAAAACCAAACCAGGACAGGGGGAAGGAAAAGAGAGAAAAGAAAAGAGAGGGGGGGGGAAAAAGGGAAAAGAAAAGGGGCGAGAGAGAGAGAGAGAGAAAGAGAGAAGAGAGAGGAAAAGAGAGAAGAGAAGAGAGAGAAAAAGAAAAGAGAGCGAAATAGAGAGAGAGACAAAAGAGAAAAGAAAAAAAGGGGGGAGAGATAGAGAAAAAGAAGAAAGAGAGAGAAAGGAAAAAGAGAAAAGGGGAGGGAGGGGAAGAAGAGAGAGAGAGAGAGAGGAGAAAAGAGAAGAGAGAAAAGGGGAGAGAGAGAGAAGAGAGAGAGAGAGAGGAGAGGCCGAACAGAAAAAATCTTGTTTCTAAATATTTTAAGGAAAAGGGTGCTCCCCTTTTAAAGGCTCTAGGGGAAAACTTCAACAAAAAAGTGATTTAAAACCATTCCAGTAAGAGAGCACAGATTAAAATACCGGCCCCCTTGGGGGAGGAAACTGCCCTGACTGCTCACCTGGGGGGGGGGGGGGGGGGGGGGGGGGGGGGGGGGGGGGGGGGGGGGGGGGGAAACTTTTTGGGGATACGAAAACAAAGCACACAATTTTTCATACTTGCCGCAAAACTTCTTTTAAAAAATGACTGCCATTCTTTTTATTTGTTTTAGTAAGACACATTTTTTACAACAGAATCTTTTCCACTGGGGGAAAAAAAAAGGGATTACATAATCCTTTTTTTTTCCCCCAGGGGATAATTCTTTTGTAACACTTTGCCTTACTAAAAATCAAAAAAGAAATGACAGTCTTTTTAACAGAAGGGTAGGGGCCAGTATGAAATTTTGTGTGCATTTGAACAGTATCCCAAAATCCCCCCCCCCCCCCCCCCCCCCCCCCCCCTACTGGGTGAGAAACCCAGTCATTTTCCCCCCCAAAGGACAGGTATTTTTAAATTTGTGTCTCTTACGGGAATGGTTTTAAGTCATTTTTTAGTTAAAAACCCCAAAGACGACAAAAAGGTGAGCACCTTTCCCTCCTTAAAAGGGTTTTTAATAACAAGATTTTTTTTCCCCTGTTGGGCCCTCTCTCCTCCCCTCTCCCCCCCCCCCTCTCTCTCTCTCTCTCCCCCCCCCCCACCCCCTTTTTTTTTTCTCTTTCCCCCCTCCCCCCCTTTTTTCTTTTTTTTCTTTCCCCTTTCTCCCCCCCCTTTTTTTCTTCCCCCTTTTTTCCCCCCCAAAATCTCTTTTTGCTCTCTCCCCCCTCTCCCCCCTCTCTCCCCTCCCTCCCCTCACTCTCTATTTTTCTCTTTTCCCCCCGCTCTCCCCTTTTTTCCTTCTCCCCCCCCCCTCTCCCCTCTCTCCCCTCTCTCTTCTCTCCCTTCCCTTTTTCCCCTTTGGGGTTTTTGGGTGGAGTTCATGTGAAACCCCTTTTTTTTCCCTCCCAGTGGATAATTCTGTTAAAACACATGTGCTATTACAAGTTTAAATAGGAAAACTGAAAATTATTTAAATAGAAGTTATGGAAAGAAATGAAATTTGGGTCTTTTTTGGTGCAAACCCCAAAATGTTTCCCCCCCTCCCACCCTTCCCTCCCCCCCCCCCCCCCCCCCCCCCCCCCTCCGTAAAACCCTTTTTGACAACAATAAAAACCAATCCCTAAAGACGGGAAAAATTTTTTTAAACCCCTGCAAGACAAATTTTGGGGGTTAGCCCTTTTTTTCTTGCAAAGAAAATTTTTTGCCAAGTTTTTAAAATAAAAAAATTTTCCCTTTTATCTCCCCTCCCCCCTCTCTCTCTCTTTTTTCTCTCTCTCCCCCTCCCCCTTCCCTCCTCTCTCCCACTCTTTTTCTTTTCCTCCCCCTCTCCCCTCTTTTCCCCCCCAACTTTCCCCTCTTTTCCCTTTTCCCCTTTTTTTTTTTTTTTTTTATTTTAAAATTCCTTTTTTAAATTGTGTTAGGGGTTTAATTGCAGTTGCGATGCTGGTTTCTTTTCCCAAATCTGAAGAAGCTTCCGGGGAAAATTTAGAAAATAAATACTGAAGCCAAAGTTACCCCCGACTCCGATCTTTTATTTGGTTTTTATATATATATATAAAATATAAAAAATTATAAATATATATACAACAAACTAATAAATTCCCCAAGGGTAAGTAAAGCACCGTTTCCCGCAACTTAAAAGACACTTGGTTTGCAAGACTGCAAGAAAAATTGAATTATAAACAAAGCTTGCTCTTTAAAATTTTTTAGATTTAAGAAAAAGGGGGGGATAGCATTCATAACTGCATGGGAAAATGTTCCCTAACTAACAGTATGGGGCTTGAGGGTGAATGGGGAAAAATAAAATAAATGCCCTTTTCAAAAAGAGCCTCAGCAAACTTATATTCCCCCAAGGGGGAAATCCCCCAAAGGGAGGGAAAAAACCCCTAACTATAACTCCCCGGGCCTATACCGATATTTCGAAACTTTGGGGGTTTCTCCTCAGTTTACCGCGGGAAAATGTAAAATTTTACTCCTCTGCCTTTTTAATTTTAAAAAAAATGCAATCCCAGAAAAGGTTGGTGTGCTATACCGTAGTATGTTTGTTGAGTTTTCAAAAAACCAAACCAAAGGTGCCATCTAAGAAGCAACAGAAAATCATAAAAAGAGCAAGACAAGCTACATTTTCTTGTGAAAAGTAGAAAATATAAAAAGATATCCTCTAAGACACAAGTGCTGAGGGCAAGTTCTTGGAATGAATCTGCAAGGGACTAAAATACAACAAACTAATAAATTCCAAGGATAAGTACCGCACCGTTCCAGCAACTTACAGAGCAGCTTGGTGTTGCAATGACTGCAAGAAATATTGAATTATAAACAAAGCTTGCTCTTATGTCTTAGATTGAAGAAATAGGGGGAGATAGCATTCATATCTGCAGTGGTAGATGATTCTGCCTAACTAACAGTATGTGCTTGTATTTTAGTCCCTTGCGGATTCATTCCAAGAACTTGCCTCAGCACTTGTGTCTTAGAGGATATCTTTTTATATTTTCTACTTTTCACAAGAAATGTAGCTTGTCTTGCTCTTTTATGATTTTCTGTTGCTTCTTAGATGGCACCTTTGGTTGGTTTTTTGAAAACTCAACAAACATACTACGGTATAGCACACCAACCTTTTCTGGGATTGCATTCTTTTTAAAACTGAAAAGGCAGAGGAGTCAAATTACCACTTTCCGCGGTCACTGAGGAGAAACCACCAAGTTTCGAAATATCGGTATATGACCAGGAGTTATATGTTAGTGAGTTTCCCTCCCTATTGGAGGATGTCTCCCCTTGGAGAATATAAGCTTGCTGAAGGCTCATTTTGAGAAGCATTTATTTTATTTTTCGCCATTCACCCACTCAAGCACATACTGTTAGGCAGAATCATCTACCACTGCAGATATGAATGCTATCTCCCCCTATTTCTTCAATCTAAGACATAAGAGCAAGCTTTGTTTATAATTCAATATTTCTTGCAGTCATTGCAACACCAAGCTGCTCTGTAAGTTGCTGGAACGGTGCGGTACTTATCCTTGGAATTTATTAGTTTGTTGTATTTTAGTCCCTTGCGGATTCATTCAAGAACTTGCCCTCAGCACTTGTGTCTTTTTATATTTCTACTTTTCACAAGAAAATGTAGCTCTTTTATGATTTTCTGTTGCTTCTTAGATGGCACCTTTGGTTGGTTTTTTGAAAACTCAACAAAATACTACGGTATAGCACACCAACCTTTTCTGGGATTGCATTCTTTTTAAAACTGAAAAGGCAGAGGAGTCAAATTACCACTTTCCGCGGTCACTGAGGAGAACCACCAAGTTTCGAAATATCGGTATATGACCAGGAGTTATATGTTAGTGAGTTTCCCTCCCTATTGGAGGATGTCTCCCCTTGGAGAATATAAGCTTGCTGAAGGCTCATTTTGAGAAGCATTTATTTTATTTTTCCCCATTCACTCACTCAAGCACATACTGTTAGTTAGGCAGAATCATTACCACTGCAGATATGAATGCTATCTCCCCTATTTCTTCAATCTAAGACATAAGAGCAAGCTTTGTTTATAATTCAATATATATATATATATATATATATTTTATATATATATATATATATATATATATTATCATTTTCTTTTGGCCATGTCCGGCTCAAGACGACAGTTCCCAGACGTCGCAAGTCTCTCGTGAAGAACGCTGTAGAGGAAGTCCTCTCCTGGGACTCGCACAGTCTGGAGGAGCAGCTCGCAGAGTCCCACAGAACGAAGCGATGGCTCTGTCCACGACAGGAGCGAAGGCTCCAACACAACAAGAGCTGTAGCTCAAACACAAGCAGAGAATTGGTGACACCACAAAAGCGACGGCCCTGGTACAGCAGAAGCAATGGCTCTGGTACGACTGGCCCAACAGGTCGCCGGTTCAAACATCTCAAGAGCAGCGGCTCTGGCTCGGTAGATGCGGCGGCTCTGGCACAACTGGCACGTTGGGTAACTGTCGACTCCCACGTCGACTTCTCCACACCCAGCAGGGTGGAGACAAGGGTAGATCTCGGCTATGCCCCAGACCTGGGCGCAGTGGCAGGTTGGGTCACTGTCGACTCCCATGTCGACTTCTCCACACCCCAGCAGGGTGGAGACAAGGGTAGATCTCGGCTACGCCCCAGTCCCGGGCGCATTGGCAGGTTGGGTCACTGTCGACTCCCACGTCGACTTCTCCACACCCCCAGCAGAGTGGAGACAGGGGTAGATCTCGGCTACACCCCAGACCATCTAGCAGTGGCAGCCAGTTCCGGTCACACAAGGACGACTTTACCCGGGGGAACTGATAACTACCTTGATTATCTAGCCTACTATAACATGGCTATTATTCATTGTGGTTACTAATCATATTCATAACCAACAGTTACTTTATAGTTCACCAGAACTTGGGGAAAAATACCTATAGCGAAATCCACACAGTTTCAATACAATATCAGAATAGAATATTCTCTTTTTCAGAATCATGTTCTACACACTGGGGGGGTGGGGGGGGGGGGGGGGGGGGGGGGGGGGAGAGGGGGGGAAGGATTTCCACATAGACCTTCTCGAAATGTTTTACACATTGGGGAAGAAAGGATTTCACATAGACCTTTTCAAAATCATGCTTTACATATCCGGGGGAAAGGATTTCCACACAGACATTTTTACGATAAACCAAGAAAATAATCACTGCATATAAGAAATGATGTTCATAAAATTATTCATTAGTAACAGTAACAGCCACACCAGCCCTGATGTGGCTCTTTGCGGTCGGCTGGGCTATAAGCAACATTATCTTATCCTTAAATACACATCAAGGAACGATTTCTGCACACTCTTTTTTATCAACACATAGACATTCATTATTCATATCAAAGGATGGTTTAAATACTTATCAACTGATGAATACATATCAAAAGGGTTTCTGTTTAGCTCCCCCACATCAAAGTTCAGAATAAATCTTCCACTCATTAATACGAGTTTCCATCGCTCACTTCCGGAGCTTACAATCATTTGTATCATTATCATACATTAGCGAAATAAACAAAAACTGCTTTGCATCATAACGCCATGAACTAGCTAAGCCACTTCCTTTTCGATCACTCATCAACATTTTTTTCTTTTTCTATTCATACTTTTATCACCCTATTAAGTCACAAGATATACCAAAAAACAATAAATACTTTTTTTTCTTCTAAAAAACGTTTACTAGGCACTGAGAAAGTTACAGTCGCCTATAGAAGGGGAGAACGATTTTGGTCTGCAATTTCAAATTGCTAATAATGAAATACATGACTGCCACAGCAACTCATCTGGAGTCCCTCTTTGGCCACTGGGAAGTTGCACTACCGGAACTGCTGTGAAGACTGCCTGATCGTTTAAGCTCACCTGGCTTATACAGAGCGCAGGTGAGCAGCAGTCAGGTAAACTAACCAACTGGTTTTCTGGTGAACATGTTCCGGCCAACGCGGTTGTAAAATTTGTGACCAGACAAAAAAACGGTCCATCACAGAGAGAGAGAGAGAGAGAGAGAGAGAGAGAGAGAGAGATAATGATGCAGGATATAATACTAGATCTAAAAAATGTCTTTTTACCAGGTCAATGGGGAAAGAGCCAAATAAGCAAATGATAATATTTTCAATTTTTTTACCTTCTATTTTCTCTCACTAGTTGTTTCCCTTTTTTGAACTGAAAGTAAATTGGAAAGAAATGACTTTAGGCAAAAACTTGATGAATTCCCACTCCTGTCTGTTTAAACCCTTTCACTGCCACAGTATAATAGCACATTTGAACAACTGTGTGCCTAGGTAAAATTTTGCTTTTTTGCGTAGGTTCA
>CM031597.1:57406724-57452721 GCA_018398815.1 Conus ventricosus | reverse complement strand
GGGGGAAAGACAGGAGATAGTCTGCAGAGGAAGGACTAAGGAGAGATGTGGAGAGAGAGAGTTGCTAACTAATGAAGAGGAAAAGAAAGAAAAGAAAAAGAAAAGAAAGCAACCATGTCCATTTGATAGAGCAGACTAGAAGAGAGAGAGAGAGTGCAATGCGTTAATGCATGAAGAGAAGAAAGGAGAACAGATCGATGTTGATAGTCACTGTTCCATCTTGACCGGGTTCGACCTCATACTTGGCCAGCGCCACTTTCATGGGCAGTCCAACCTGACCAACGCCAGCGGTCTAACCTGACCAGTGCCAGCAGTCCAGCTCGACCGTGCCAGTAGTCTAACCTGACCGGTGCCAGCCGTTGTGTTGTGCTTGTGAAAGTGACAGTGAAAAGAAAAAAAAAGAAAAGAAAAGACAGTGATTCGTGAATAGTTAAGATCACCTGGCCAGGTAAAGTAGAAATCTATTTATACCCGGTTTAGTTAATGATGTTTTAGATAAATGATTTTGTGAAGTTCGGGAAAGAAGAAATGTTTTTATTTTGTTTGATTCCATATGCATTGATGTTTCGCTCTATGATCATGTGTAGTAAAGTTATAGACTTTACTAGTGGTTTGATGTGACGAATGCATGATATATGAATGAGATTGTAAGCAAGCTGTGAGTGTGTTTGGGCTGTGCGCTAGTCCTTCCCTCCATCGACATCACCCGAGGTTGACAGAATCTGAAAGTTCTCAAATAGTCTTTACTCTTAGATCAAATTATACAGGAAATAGACTATGATGTAGATATGAGTACAAAAAACTTTAATCTGCTATTAAAGGAAGCAGGGAAAGTAGTGCAAGACAGTAGGAATAGGAGGTCCAACCAAAACCACCAATGGGTGGTTTGACGATGATTGTTTACTGAAGAAGAAAGAAGCTAGTCATGCACTGAGTAAACTTACCAGAAATAAGGACCCAGTAAAATTCGAAGAAAGAAAGGAGACTTACAGAATCAAAAGAGCTCTCTATCAAGAACTAATTAGAGAGAAAAAAGAGGTTATTAAGAAACAAATCTATATTCTCTTACACAGGATCAGAAAGATAGCCCTCCGGGGGTTGCGACCTTGCCGTGGTCGGAGGGCTTGCGCGGTCCAGGACCCCTTGGGCTTTGCTGGGGGGGGCATCAATACTCAGATGGGTGGTTTTTTTCAACGTTTCTGGGTCCTAGAAGCTAAGATGCTGTCTGGCCTAACGAACGTGGTAAGGAGTATGATGCCCCTGGTAGCTTCCCATGTCAGATTAGGAAAGGTGAGGATCCTGACAAGAGTAACCCCCCTTTTTCTCCTTTTCTGTTTCTGCCCCCCTTTATTTAGACTTTTCTATCTTGGGTCCCCTTCAAGTCTTCTTTTAACCACACTCCTTTTCTCTTCTGGGGTCCCTTAAGACCGCCGCTTTTTGCCGTGCGGTGCACCTGTCGGGGGAATGAGACCTGGTGATTGAGAGGGCCCAGCGCTCTCAACACACCCACTTGGCTCGACCTCTCCGACAGGGAGTACACATTGAGCCGGTGACAAATTTTCCCCCTTCTTGGGTGGGGTCAAGACGCATTTCCCTGCTGCCATGTAACCCTGCAGGCTCAGCCTCTGCCCCGGAGTTGAGCATGATCGGGGGGGATAGGGTTGGTATTTTTCTGTTTGTCGTATATCTCCTCCCGAAGCCGGGAAAGGGTCAAGACAGGTTTCTTGCCCTGGCCCCTTATTGGACTCCAGGGGGGTGGGAAAGGAGGATAAACGCAATAAACTCATTAGGCTTTTCAAAAAATATCCCCCAAAAGGAAGGGGAAGGGCAGCATCCCCTATTTCAGGGGAAATTTTTCGATACTGACAGTGATTCTGATACGGGGGTTTAGACAAGGACATTTTCTGGGCTTCCGGGCTCGTAAATGGAAGGACGAGCAGGAAAAAACCCCTTTCAGGCTCTGACCCTTTTTGCTATCCAAAAGGGCTTTCAAGGTATAGCGGGTGACCCTCGTCCAACAAGAAGTTGAGGAATGCTCTTTTCTTTTTCATTTTAGATCACTTTAAACAACGCAGCTGCTGAGGCAACAAAACTTGTGGACAGGAATCAAGGTGCCCCTCCCCACAAACAGTTGAATTCGTCGAAAGGTGTGATACCGTGCCGCGATTTTCAGGTGTCCAGGGGCAGAGATCAAAATGGAGCTGGCGTCCCAGGTGTGACGGAGTGCGCAGGCCCAGTAAAGAAAGGTTGCAGGGATGGCCACCAACACCCTTTCTGAAATCTGCAACCCGTGCTGCCTCCGGTCATCAAAGTTGGTTACCTAATTTTCGGTTCAGCTGTATGTACCTCCCCGTTGAGGTGCTTCAAATGCAGAGGTTTGGCCATGTCAGAGCCCGCTGTTCTGGGCAAGAGGTCGGTTTTGCTGCAGGCGACCCATGATGGGCCGTGTAAAGACCCGGGCACATGTCTAACGCGGTGGCGACCATCCCCCCTTTTTCCAAGAAACTGCCCCTCTTTGGATTCAAAAATTTCGTCAATCCAAAGATAAAAACTGAAAAGAAAATTCCTTTTTTGAGGCCCGCAAGAAAGTTGTGGCCAGTCAGACGCCGACAGCCCTTTCCTATGCTTCGGCCAAAGAAAGTTCCCACAGTTCCTAACTGGGTCAGTCTGCGCCAGACTGATACTTACTTTTCGAAGACATTCAAGGAAGAACTGCCCAACTCTGTGAAGCAGGTCCACCCCCTTTCCAACCCAAATTTGACTGCCCCTGGGGGAGGCAAAAATCCCGCCCCCCCCTCAGCTGCCCAGAAAGTCACAACATCTGCTGCTGGGCAAAATTAAAAACCACACCCCCCCTCAAACCCCTCTGTCCAGTGCCCTGCGGGCAAGGGAGTTCCAACCCAGTGTGAAGGGGGAGATGGGAAGAAACCATCCCACCTCTCCCAAATCCAGACCTTCTTCACCTTTTGGGCAAGTCTGCCAGCAGGTCTGTAGACCAACACAGTCCAGTGAAACTAACCATAATTCACACTTTAAGCAACAGACGTTGAGGGGAGATGACCTAACTCTCCCCTTTTCCCGCCCCGCACCATGGAAACAATATTCCTTGGAATACCGGGACTAAATCTAACTTTGAGGAGCTGCAGTTTCCCTGTGTCAATCTATAAAACCTTCCGTCGTGCTTTTCGGGAAATTTGAAATCAAAGCCAGAAGACCCTCCATTTCTTCGGGCTTTAATATTCTTTCAAAACCGCACAACATCCACTTGGGACTGCGGGCGGGGTTGCCCTTCTCATACACAAAACTTTGCTGTATAGCCCTGTCGCTCTGTCTACCTCCCTTCAGCTGTAGCTTCCCGGAGTCACTCTCCACAAACGTGACAACCTGTTCTTTTTATTACCCCTTCTGTCCCGGTTTTGTCTCAGACCTTGTCAGCTGATAGGAGAACTTCCTCGACCTTTTTTGCCTGTTGTGGTGATTTAAAAAACGTCAAATCCTCTTTGGTGTAGTGTCAGTACATCATCCGAGGTCTGCAATTGAGGAAGCCTTTCGATTTGGATTTGTGTTGTCTGAATAAACGGATCTGCAACTTACCTCCACTTTCCACCAGTTAAATTCGTTTTAGTTTTTGTCGGTTTGTGACCCCTCGCTGGTCCTGGACTATGAGTGGTCTGTCCATGACATCTCACGGAGTGACCATTTCCCTGTCCTTCAACCCCCGTAATACTGAACACGTCTCTGTCCCCTCACCATCTAAATTATAAGAACAAACTGGATCTATTTGCAGCCACTATTTCAAAGGGAATTCAGGCTGATTTTCTTCAACCCGACCGCAAAATCACTACTAACAACTGTACAAGTGTCTAAACTTGTATTCCATTGTCTTCCGATAAACTTCAAATGCCAAAAACCCCGGGTTTGATTCAGACTGCCAAAAAAATTTCCCAAAAGTTCAAAAACGGGCTCACTCAGTGTACCAAACGACCTTCGGTCCCAACCTCGAGCCCATCAGAAACTCTCCCAAAATCGAGACACACTTTTAAAATCAGTAAACGTCTTTCCTGAGAAGCTTCTGCTCCAGGCTGACATCGAAAATTTCCAAGAAAAAAGTGGAATATCATAAGAAAATCAAAGGGGAAGAACACCTGTCCCACTGTAAAACCCACTCAAGTTGGGATTTTTTAATAACGGAGAAGAAAGCATTGCTAATCTGCTGGCTTCAACCATTGAAAGGAATTCTTCCTCTTCAACAAATCAGCCACTTTTGTAAAAAATAAAGCCCTTAAGAAAAATCACCCTAAAAAACTTTCATCAGACAACAGGGAAAAACTAAATCTTCCTTTCACGAAACAGCTGAATCTGCCTTACTTTCTGCAGCTTTCCCCTCTCCAGTATAGATGAAATCCATTATCAACTGTGAAACATCTTCCACAAATGGGTCTGAACATCCTGCTACAGTATACAACCATTTGGACAAACTGTTTCCCTTTCCACCTTCTTGGCGAAAAGCCCTCATTATTCCAATTCCAAACCTGAAAGGATCTATCTAATCCACAAACTACCCCCAAGTTTTGACAACTGTGTTGTAAATTGAGAGAAAATGGTAAATTTGTTTGGGCTCATGTGGAAATTTGAAACCGAGGGCCTTTTGGGACAAAAACAGTGTGGTTTCCGCAAACATCGGACTAAACCGTTGACCATTTGATTCGTCTGGAATCTACACTTGGGAATGCCTTTTTGAACAGACAGCATGCAGTGGCATTTTCTTTGACTTAGAGAAGGCCTACGATACCACTTGGAAGTCGGGGATACTTCTTGATCTCCACGATCTGTTTTCGAGGTCATCTTTCCCCTTTTTAAATTTAAAAATTTTTTTGGGAGAACGACAGTTCAGGTCCGGGTTGGGCCCACTCTCTCTATGTCCACGAGCAGGAGTTGGGTGTTTTCCCCAGGGAAGCATACTGTCTCCTGCCCTCTTTAGTATTAAGATCAACAACATTGTGAAATCAGTTCAGCAGGGTCAGACTGCTCATTGTTTGTGGATGATTTCGCTGTCTACGCAACTGGAAGCCTGTACCCGAGTGTCCAGCGCAGGCTCCACTTTGCGTGGATAAAATCCATCAGTGGCGGATGAAAACGGGTTTTTACCTTTCTGCTACAAAAACACATGTATTCACTTCCATAATTTCCGTCATTTTTTTCCAGATCCTGAACTTCAAGTAGGGAAATCTCCCATTCCAGCGTTAAAGAGGCCAAATTTCTGGGAAACATTTTGACCAGAAACTTAACTTTCCACCAATCAAAAACCTCAAAACTGCTTGCCAGAAAGCACTGAATATTCTGCGGGTCGTAGCCGCACACCGACTGGGGCGCTGATAAGAAAACTTTGCTGCACCTCTACAGAGCCTTGGTCCGTTCCAAACTGGACTAGGTTTGCTGTGTACGGCTTTCCCCAAGATCGTCTTACCTCAAACTCTTGACCCTATCCACCATCAAGGGCTTCGTCTCTGTCTTGGAGCGTTCCGCACCACCCCTGTGTACAGCCTGTACGCAGAGGCGGGTGAACCTTCACTGTCCAACCGCAGGCTGAAACTGTCTTTGAATTATTATGTCCGACCGTCTCAGAACCGCAGAATCCTGCCATGACTGTGTCTTTGACCCTCCGTTCCAAAGTAAGTTGAAAACTACCCGAAATGATTCCGCCTTTGGTCTTCATATGCGGCCTCAAAGTGCGGAATACAGGTCCCAGACCTAGGAGTTGTGTGGATTTTTCCAAGTTTCCGATCAACCTCCGTGGACCTTTTTCACACCAGCGATTCGTTTCGATCTTGCAGCTTTTCGCAAAAAAGTCTACCAGCTCTCTGGCGTACAAGGCTTTGTATGCTGAGCTCTGTTCCAAATTCCCATCCTATCAAAAAGTTTTCACTGACGTTTCCAAATCTGAGGATGGAGTGGCCTGTGCAGCCTACTGCCCGGGGGTCCTTCTCAGATTTTTGTTGGAACATATACATTTTAGATGCTTCTGTCTATTCTGCTGAACTTACTGCTCTGGTACGGGTTTTTAAGATAATCTCACATCTTCGAAGAGGGGCTTTCTGGTTCTGTCGGATTCGCTGTCAGCTTTGGAGGGCCATAGCTGGCCGCAACCTTCACATCCAGAACTTTTACTTTTTTTTAACTTTTAGCAAGTTGAAGGCGGACGGTTACAACATTACTCTTGCTTTGGGGTTCCTGGGCATGTTGGCATCGGGGCGGAACGAAATGTTTATCGTTTAGCCAAGAACGCCACAAGAGAGAATCTGTCCAAAACTTAAATCCCCTGCTCAGATGTGAAACCCAAAAATTTAAAGATTATGTGAGAGACCTCTGGCAGGAGGATTGGAACACACAGACGAATAACAACTCTTTCAGATCCGTCCAAACCTTAAGGACTTCCTCCCATCTACGTCGGGTGTCGTAAAGAAGAAACGGTTCCCGTGCCGGCTGCACACCGGGCCCTTCGTATTTTACCCCAATTTTTACCTTTTAAAGAGTGAAGAAGCTCCGTGGTGCATTCCATGTCATGCGCCACTCACAATGAAACATGTTCTTTAGAGTGTTGGGACTTGCAAAGATGGAGACCACAAATTTTACAGCGAGTCCATGAAGATCCTGTTCAGGATGTCCCGCCAGACGTGATCCTTTAGTTTTTGAGAGAGATTAACATTTTCATCTGATTTAAGATTTTACGGCAGAAAGATTTTAACAACATTTCTGGTGCGTTTTTAGACGATGTCATTTAACGAGATGTGTGAAAGTTTTTTTTTTTTTTTTTTTTTTAAATGACTGGTGAGTTGATTTTTAAAGTGGTGACAGCCCTGATGTGGCCCTTCGCGTCGGCTGGGCTATAAGCAACATTATCTTATCTTATCTTTAACAAAAGATAGAAATTTTGGAGCACAATAAGAAGCATTAGGAAAAAAGAATAAAGCAACCACTTATCACAACTGTGCAATGGAAAGAACACTTTGAAGGTATACTAAATCCACAAATAGATGAGACAAATAATGACCATGAACTACCCCAGCAAGTTATTGAAGAAGAAATTTTGTTCAAGATTTTGACGTAAGATATCTGATAATGAAAAAAGTTCAGCTATAAGAAAGAAATCAGGTAAAGCATCAGGATTAGACGAATTTCCTCCAGAATTCTTGAAAACAATAGCCATAAGATAATTCCATTCTTAGCAAAATTATTCAATAAGTTGTTCCAAGTCGGTTACTTCCCTTTAGAATGGTTCCGAGCATTATAGTTCCATTACACAAGAAAGGGGAACAAACAAAACCAAAAAAATTACAGAGGAATATCACTATTGTGCATATTAAGCAAAATTTTCACAGCAATATTAAATAACAGACTTTACAATTGGGCTGAAGAGGAAAAACAAATAAGCAGAGAACAAGCAGATTTTGGAACGCTTTCTCTATGATAGATCATATTTTACATTAAAAACTATTATAGTAACTGCTTATATGGTAGACACAGGAGTAAACTATGCATAGCATTCATCGATTACCAAAAAGCTTTCGATACGTCAAAAGAGACAAATTGTGGGCAATTCCAAGTAAACCCTAAATATCAACAAAAATGCTTAACCCTTGAAATGCTTTAATGTTGAAAGGTATTTATAGGAACGTGCCCAAACATGCGTAAAACACAGTGGGATCTTTAAAGGAATTCTCTGAGTGCCCAGTTGGAGTGAAACAAGGTTGCTTACTGTCCCTCTGATTTTCTCTTTACTAATAACAGAAGTATGAATAATGTTACAACGAAAGGAAGACAGGGATACCAATTTCTACCTGGGAAAAGAGGAAATCTTTACCTTATTATTTCAACATAGCCCTAATTTCCTAACTCCACTGGCCTACAAAATCGGATAAAAAATTTACATGAACTTCAGAATTCTTTAGGTTAACAGTTAACCTACACAAAACAAAATAATGGTCTTCAGAAAAAGGGGGTTACCTAGGGAAAACAAAAAATGGTATTACAAAGGTCAAGAAATTGAAGTAGTGAATAGTTACAAATATTTAGGCTTCACCTTTACACTAAACTTTCTGTAACATTTTACTCTCGGAATATGCGGGAAGAGCGAAAGGTAAGATTATAGAAATAATGAAAACAATGTACAGCTTAGGACACTTGGATTTACTATATATTTTCAATTGTTTGACACACAAGTTAAGCCCCTTTCTCCCTTTTATTCAGCAGAAGCATGGGGATTAATCCGCTACAAAGCCATAGAAAATAAATTTATTTTTTGCATGTAAGAAATATTTAGGAGCAGGAAAGAAAACACCCCAAATAATTTATTTATGGGGAGTTGGCAAGATTCCAATAAGTATTGATAGCACAATAAGAGCAATTCAATACTGGTTCAGACTTATTAACCCTCTTATACTTGCAACGGGAGAATCCGGAGTTAACTTCAGGCGCCTGTTCTTCCCCTACCGGAGCTACCGGGATCTGTCCGTAGGGAATTTCCCTCACGCAGTTATCACGTGTGGGAGACACCCCAGAGTCGCAGACAGTAACTAGGAAGACTCGGGCATGGTCCAATCATGTGTTGGCACATTTTGGGGTGATGGAACCCCCGCGTGTTTCATTGAGAAAAGGGGCAAACACAGCGAGTAATTTTTGAATGAAACCGACCGACTTTCACAATGGCTTTCTTTGGCGTCTGCTACTAACGATGAAGAAATGATCGACTACTCGCAAGAGGAGTTGGATCAAATTATTGGAGAAGTAGAGAAATTTGAAAGAGAGATGGAGAATGAAAGTGATATTGAAGTAGGTAGTGGTATTGAAGAAGACGGTGAAGTAGAAAGCGACCCGGAGTACGATGTTCCGCTCGCTGTGCTTCAAACAACGTGGCGACCAGCGACACGTGGCGTGGCAGAAGTGCGTCAGTTTCAGGAACCCACTGGGCTCGCTCACTCGTTACCCAACACTGCTACACCACTTGATTTTTTCTTTTTGTTTGTTCCTCTTTGTTTTTTAAGACTGCTACTGATGAAAGAAACAGGTATACAAGACAAAAACAAGCTGCAAAGGGCGCACCTGACCCTCTTTTATAGTATTGTGTGTGACATGTGACAAGTTTTGTATGACATTGGTGGGACAACCAGTGGGACCTGTAATGCCAGGCAGCAGATGGTTTACGTCAGGTAGGCCTCAGGTTTCATCTTACACTAACAGCCTGCATCAGCATGGTGACTGTGCATGCTTGCATGCTGTAAACTTGATTGTCCATCATAAAATGTCACGTGTCTGGTGACAATTTGTCTCTAAGACAGACAAAATATAGTTCAAAGTGAAGTGCATGCTCTTCTGAAACTGTCTGCCAATTTTCTTTCTCCTAGCGGTTCACATACATTCCCCATAAGTTAATAATCACACATACCCATTTTTAGGCTGAAACCTGTAAAAGAATCTGAAATCTAGGGAAGTTTGCAGTCAGAGAAACTGAGTACAAGAGGGTTAAAATGTCACCTGACAGAATACCAAAACAAGCATATGAAAGAGAGAAGACAGAAATAAACAAACCTCAGAACTGGGCTTTAGAGATAAAACGCTGTCTAGATATGTATGGCTTTTCTGAAGTTTGGATGATGAAGGTGTAGGCGATGAATATAGGTTCATTTTAGTACTAAAACAAAGAATAATAGACTGCTACAAACAGAACTGGCATGGTAAGTTAGAGAATAGCGAACGCTTTTCAACGTATCTTTCCTTTCAAACTCTACATCAAACCGAGGAATACCTAAGTGTAATTACTATAGCCAAGCTTAGGAAAGCGCTAACTAGACTACGTCTAGGGACAAATGATTTGCATGTAAACAAGAAATATATAGACAATTTAGCGATTACAACATGCCCCTTTTGCCTAGTAGTGGAAACTGAATTACACTTTTTAACAGCTTGTCCTTGTTATAGGAAACTGAGAGACGAATACATTTACAAACATTTTAGAAATATCAATACAATCACATTACGAAGCCTGGTAGAAAATGAT
The DNA here is from genome assembly GCA_018398815.1 of Conus ventricosus. Lineage (NCBI taxonomy): Eukaryota > Metazoa > Mollusca > Gastropoda > Neogastropoda > Conidae > Conus > Conus ventricosus. Next base: position 57,442,667 of record CM031597.1, on the reverse strand, counting down.
AATGCTGAAATTACACGGGACGTTGCTATGTATGTGTTCTATGTGTTAAAACATAGAGAATCTCAGCTGTAGTAACAGAATCATAATAATGCTAATGATGATCAAGATACACATAATTAACCACCCCTCCCCGGGCCAAGCGGAGGCCCTGGAAGTCGAGGAACTCCTCCAGAAAGGGGCCATCACGGAGATTTCCCATCCCACCCCGGGGTTTTACTCCCGCCTCTTTGTGATCCCCAAACCCTCGGGAGGGTGGAGACCCATCCTCGACCTCTCCCCCCCTCAACAAGTTCCTCAGACCCACCAAGTTCAAAATGGACACTCCGACTCAGATCAGAGACTCCATCCACCACCTGGACTGGGCAACCTCCATAGATCTGAAAGACGTTTACTTCCAGATCCTCATACACCCATCCCACAGATGCTACCTACGGTTCATCTGGCAGGGTCGGGTGTTCCAGTTCAAGGCGCTCCCATTCGGCCTCTCCCTGGCCCCCTTCCTCTTCACGAAGGTTGTCAAGGAGATGGCCTCCCTGGCCAGACAGGAGGACATTCGCCTCCTGGTGTACCTGGACGACTGGCTCGTCCTGGTCCCCTCCCACGCCCTGTGCCTAGCCCACACCAGCCGCCTCCTCAGCCTTTGTTCCACGCTAGGGTTTGTCACCAACCCCAACAAATGCGAACTCAACCACAGTCAGCGCTTCTCCTTTCTGGGTATGAGTTTCGACACTACCTCCATGCTAGTCTCCCCGACCCCAGAGAGGTCCGCCCGCATAGTGGACCTCATCTCCCACCTTTGCCAATCCACCCACACCTCGGCCAGAACTCTGACCTCCCTCCTGGGAATGATGGAGTCCCTCTCGTCCCTTATTCCCTAGGTCGGGTCCCCAAGTGCCAACTCCAGAGCGAGTTCTGGCGTCGTTGGTCCCAGACCTCCGACCGATGGGACCACACCATTCCCCTTGGTTCCTGTGGGCCACGGAAGAGTGGCTCAGCCCTGCCACTCTTACCCCCAGGGTTCCCATCTACCTCCCAACCCAGCCCCTCCAACTCTTCACAGACACCTCCAACTCAGGCTGGGGCGCCCATTTGGAGAACAGTCATGCCTCGGGAGTGTGGGACGCACAGACTGCCCATCTCCACGTCAATGTTTTGGAATTGGAAGCGGTCAGGCTTGCCCTCCTCCGCTTCCAGTCCCAAGTCGAGCACCGATGTGCCCTCCTCCTCACGGACAACACTTCGGTAGCTTGCTATGTCAACAGAGAGGGGGGCTAGCTCCATCAACCTCTCCCACCGGACAGAGGCTCTCCTGCGCTGGTGTCTCGCGCATGGAGTCACACTCCAGGCGAGATACATCGCGGGGACACACAGTATCCTGGCAGACTCCCTCAGCCGGTCCAGGTCTCTCCTACACACGGAATGGACCCTCAGCATGCTATCCCTATCGCCGGTGTGGGAACATTGGTTCAGGCCGATGGTCGACCTATTCGCCACCCAGTTCAACCATCGTCTGCCAGTCTATGTCTCTCCCATTCCCAATCCCCAGGTGTATGCAATCGATGTCCTTTCCCTGCCCTTGTCGGGCCTCATAGCCTACGCCTTTCCCCCCTTCCCGATCCTCCACAAGGTGATCAGGAAGGCGAGATTGGAGAGACCCAGGCTGATCCTGATAACCCCATGGTGGCCGATCCAGTCCTGGTTTCCGGACCTAAAAGCCCTCTCCCATGTTCCCCCTCTCCAACTAAACCCCAGGTGGGACATGCTTAAGCAACCCCGCTCCGGACGCCCCCACTTCAACCCCTGCAGGAAAAGGAGAAGAGGTATTGGGAAGAGAAGGTATTGGCTAAGAAAGAAGGCATGTTGAGAAGGTGTCTGAGCCATCATTGTGCCACTTCATGAACGTGGGTCTCTGGAGAAGGCATGAACCTCACTCACCCTTCAAGCAGAACCCAAGCTAAGTAAAAAGTATGTTTTGAGAATGAGGTTCTCGACAGCCTTTGGCGAGTGGCTCACAGTCACTGGAAGACAGACACTCCAAAACCAGTAGTGGTCTCCACTTGGAGTATATACTGGTTCCAGCAGTACCTAATGAGCAGTTTGCAACTTACTCTGACCGGAACAGTCAAGGTCTTTAAACCCATAAGTCTGAAGCTTTCAGCAATAGCTGACCTGAACCCTTACTATTATCGTGCATGGTTTCCTTCCCTTCTGATAAAGGTTGTCCAGAATGTGGGCAACATCTTCAATCTCAGTAGCCACCAGACAGATCCTAATTTGACGGCATCATTTTGAGAAGACCTTCCATTTGTTGTCGAACACTTTCAAAGTGCTTTAACCCAATGCCTACCAGATCAACCTTTCTGAATACCAGATCGACCGAGATCGACCGCTGAATACTCGGTCAACGACTTTCGCTTTCACCATCGCATATCCAGAATGCAATTGCGACAGAAGAGTCTTCCGGTACTTCCGTTTCTGGACGCCATTTTGGTTTTTGTTGCATGAGTTTTGGTGGAGTAGTTTCACTGCTGTGAATTTTCAAATTTCGGATTTTTTTCGCGAAGATTTTCTGGGAAAATGGCGGATCAAGTAACTATGCAACTTGCAGAATTCATTTTCTGAAGTGATATTGATGAAGAGAGCGTATTTGCGGGTTACACTCTTGAAGAAGATTTGAAGCAAGACGATTCGGACGTCAATCTTGACCTAGTTATGAATAAAGATCGACTGCTGACTGATTTTGAGGCCGGAATCAATAATGATTCAGGCGATGAAATGACAACATCAAATAGCCCATTGCTGCTGGGCCCAGACCCTCAAAAAAGAAAATTCGAAAAACAAAACTTGCTAGAGATTCTTTAATTCTTGACTGGAGTGGTTGGCTACAAGAAGTGAAGCCCCCCAAAAGTTTCCCTTGTTTTGATAGCCAGGAAAACCGGGTCAGTCAGTGGGTGTGTCCCACGATTTGCCTGTAGGAGCATCACCATTAGCCGTTTGATTTCAGAAGAATTTTGGCAGATTTTTTAACAAGAAACAAATTTATTTGCTGCACAAAAGCAAGCAGAAAAGGATGAACATAAACTCTGGCCTAAAATAAAAACTGCCTTTTTATCAAAAAGCAAAGAGGAGCCGGACAAGAGGTACATCATCACCACAGTGTGTGTGTGTGTGTGTGTTGGGGGGGAAGGGGTGGGGGGTTGCTCAGTGCACTTGTGCAAAAGCACATTTTTGTTGAATTCCATCACAATCTAAAGCCCAGTATTCAGTAATCTGTTCTTGTTATTTTTTTCCCCTCAGTAGTTGGAAGACAAATCTTCTTGTATGTAAATGCCTCCAGTTTAACAAAATTGTTGAAGTTTGGGTGGTTGTTTTTGCTTCACAACAAAAGTTGATTATTTAGTGTGCATACCATACAGAATACTTTAATTTTGTTCCTGAAGGTTTCAGTACTTTGTTTAGACTTGGAAAATCACTCTGTGCTCCTAATCCATGAATGTTCTGTGGGTACAGTGAATTTAGGGAAAATTGTTTTTAGCACCGAGAACACCCAAGTACAGTTAGTCTGTTCGTTTGTTTTTTTTCCTTGTGTACCAGTTACTATATGTGGGGGAAATGGCTGTTTTGGATGGAGTGATGTCTTTGAATTTTTTTCATTACTTTTACAGAATAGATAAGTTAAAAATAAATTTTCTATTGAGGTTTCTTTATGGCAAGTGTGTATGTGTTGCGGAGTTACCTCTCTTGGCATGGTATTCTCATAGTCATATAGCACAAAGTCATGCGGTAGGCAGAGGGTTAAACAGCCTTGATTTTTTCCACACATTAGGAGCAGAAATGTCTCTCTGGAGAGAGGATTTGCTTGACATGTTACTGGCTTGGAGAGAAAGAGAGAGAGACGGGGTCCACACGCCACTGGGCTGGTACAGCAAGTCCAGTCTTGCAGGGAAGGGAATGGAATCCTGGACCAGCAGACTGATTAGGAGGTTGATCCAGATCTTGCTCCAGTTGAGAAGGCAAATGCACTTCTCACGGACACCTTATTTAGATCTGATGGAATGAGAGAAGAGGGTGGAAACTTGTATTATAAGTAAGAATCGCCAGTGTAACCGTAGCAAATGCCTTAGGGTCTGGAACAGGGAACACAAGAACTGTAAGTTGGTTGTTCCACCTGGTGGCAAACAATATTATGTGAGGTGTTTTCAGAACTTGGCATATTGACATGAAAACGGTCTTTTTCAGCATCCCCTGAAGGCTGAACGAGCCTTTGCTGGAAAGAGAGTCCAATAGGATGTTCAGCTTGCCAGGAATATGTCTCATAAGGAGAGAGATCTTCACAGACTGACGGAGCAGATGAAGAGACATTGCCAAGTCGTTCAAAGTCTTGGAGCATTAGTTCAGATAAGCCGCCCAGCAGAGTTGTCTGTACGTAATGTGAGACTTGTCTTCCAATTTCTGAAACCAGTCATTCAGGGTGAGGAAGACTGCTTTCAACTTGAAACTGTATATATGATCTGTCACCTCCAGCAACAACTCCTGCTGGGACCAAGTATCACTGGTTTTCCAGAAAGAGAGGGAAAAGGTATGGACCATGGCCAACCTAGCTCACATGCTCGTGTTGGCTTAGACTTTTTGTTTGGGGGGGGGGGGGGGGGGGGGGGGGGGCAAGTATCCTGGATTGCAACCAAACTAGGTTGAGCCAAGGTTGAAGAGTGGACACAAAGGGCTGGGTCATGGGAAACAGGACATCCCAGTTGGATGACAACAGATTCCAAGCGTAGCTCAACACCTGTTGAAGGTAATGGAGATGGAGACAATTCAGAGGGACAAGTTCTGCAGCTGCAGAGGCGAGTCCAATCATGGTCTGAAGACTGTGAGGAGATGCATACTGAGAATGAAGGCGGATCTGGGCGAAAAATTGAGTTATTTCTGTCCCGGAATCCAGGATGCAAACTAGACATAGAGCTGTCAGATTTCTCAAGTTCCTGTAGAAAGCCCAGAGAGGAGAGGGTCTGCTCATAGGTTAAAAGATCCTTGGAAGAATCTGTATGGATCCTGGTGCTTCTGGTCATTGAGGTATTTTGAAGACACTGAACTGGTTCTTTGCCTCACCATAGAGATGACCATGTCCATCACTCTGGCAAAAATTCAAGGGCTGAGAGACAGACTGAATGGGGAAAGCCGTGAAGGCAAAGATTTTTCCTTGGAAAGCAGAGTGAAGTTACGTCTGGGATTACCTGTAGAGAATGTAAATATCTATGTTCAAGACCACCCATCTTATTTTGCACGAAAACCCCCTTTTCACATACAAATCACGTCCATCACATATTAGTTTTGGCCAAAATTAACACCTGTTTTCCAAAAAATTAACACACAAAACCTCTAAAAATTGACGTAATCAGCACATTGAAACGGGGGTTTCCGTGCAGAATAATATGGGTGGTCGTGAACTCACATATTTACACTCTCTCCAGGGACATAAAAATTTAATGGTTTACAGTGTGCTCTTCTACTATAACACTATTTAATAAATTAGAACAAACAACATCCCCATCTTGATTATTATTTAAATATTTAATGAGTTTAATGTCTAGTTTTAATTTAATTCTTTAAATTGACTGTCACCACCAAACCTTTAAAACGATAATCGCAAAACCCTGCCTTTATTTTCTGGCAGTGGCTCGTATAACTGTAGAGTGTTCCCCATAAATAAAATGCAGTCTGTTTTTTAACTCTTCAAAATAGTCATAACAGCATCTGGTACATGAGAAAATCGCTTCCTGACTGCCTACATACTCATAAAGACTGCTTTCAACGTACAAAAGTGTTTTAATATGATATTTTTCGCCACTATCATAAAAATCCTAAAATTCGTGCAAGCCCTCTAGAAAAACGTACACCCTTTCTTTAAGTTCTGGAAAAATCATAGTAACTATAAGATATGCCTCATTAATTTTTAACAGAAAGTTAAAATTGTAAAAACTTCTTTTAAAGAACAAAAGGTTGTAGTTAGCCATCAGGTATTTTTAAATGTTTTTAATAGCTTGTCCTTGTAATCACACCCTTAACATCTACCCAGTTATTCTTATCTCTTCAGATATATTAAACCATTTATTTTAAAACCAATTTCTTTAAGGCAATCCTATAAATACCACCCGCGCCTATTGTTAATGGGATCGTTAATAACACACTATTGGTTTTGTTGGTTTATATAGACGTGCATCTTTTTTTTATCAACTATTTTTAAAAACTATTTTAAAAAAATGTAACTAAACCTTTTTAAATATAACAGAAAGCGCCACTTATCAATATAGGAGCGTTTTAAAACCCAAATCTTTGGACATATCAGTTTACTAACCATTGCAGTAGAGATTCATATGTCTTCCGCCAATTAGACTTGTAAACCCACAACCTAGATATTTAAATTCCCCAATAAATAATGACAGAGTGCCATCAGCATGGGCATCCTCCCTAATGACTTTTTACCAAGAATCAGTTAAATGTATGTTTGTCGTTTTTTACTGCGCAACTACTGGCTGTGGGGTTATTCAAATGCAAACCATTTAAACCACCCCACATCTTTTCGTAAGTGTCATATATAACTTACATTAAATTACCATACAGACAATACTAACCTGAACTATAAGAGTCCCCAAGCTCAGCCGCGATTAATCCATTTAAAAGACCAATGACAATTATGCATAATGAAAGAATCTGCAACGAATTTAACATTAAACCTTTAACTGATTTTAACAAAAGTTAGACCGCAATCAGGTTATGCACGTTGTATATGTGGGGCACAAAAATAGAATATAATTATGACTACTGGCCTGGCCACACCTCTTTTCAACCAGAGCAAACATGTTCCGATAAGTATCCATAATAACAAAAACACCTAATGCTTGTTCCACATTTAACTTAATGAAAGTGAAGGCCTAACAATGCCAGAGTGCAAAGGCATAATACTCCGATACGGACATACGTTTGGGTGACTATTAGGAGCACAAGCACAGACCAAGTCCTATCATAGTTGATCCCGTCTACAGGCTTTGACCTGCCAGAAAACCATTTCTAGCTAATTAAAGAAGATGCAATTGAACGCAGCTGTTATTTGCCTGCCAGCAAACAAATGAAACAAGCCTTTCTTGCACATGCTAGGTCAAAGGTTGACTTTGTTTGTAGGCCACGATTAATACATGCAACCCTCCGACCTTAGACCTACAGATTTGTATTATACAGAATTATAACAATGAATCCTCATAGCTGAGACGATCAAAAACTTAGGACACAAACAAGGCCCCTTTTTAAAACACAATGCCAGCTCCACCATTTAAAAAAAAGTACTTAGTCCTGAAGAAAGCTATCCATTATAACTCCCCTACAGCAAAGAAATGCAGCCCAAACGGCACGCCACCTGTTGATCTGCCACGCACTGACAGTCATACTAGCGAAAAGACAGCCCACGTGTTTTTAACTTTTACTGGATTAGCCTACTTTATTTCACTAAAAATTAATCCACCGCTAATCACTCCTAACGTCCACAATGTCAGGCCATATAACGGCAGCAACTTTGCCTATAGTAGAGAAAAACGCCAACTAACAACACTGCCTATTATGCCAGGCAGAGCATCAAGCGCTTTTGGCTGCTAACTTCCTTTTAATAATTTTTTGCTAGTGATGTTCAATTGTTATCTAATCCTACTTTTACCAGCTGAGGTGTTGGAGCAGATACTGGTCCGGTTTGTGCACTGCCGGTTTAAAGCATAAACGATGTGTAGAGATAGCAAACCCAACAGCCGTTAAAGAAGCTAACTGAATGTAATCCCCGTTCCGAACAGAGTCCTTATTCTTTCAGTAGCGTAGTATTTTCATAAAGTATTCTGTTTATAAGTTTCTCTTATTTCTCTGTTTGTGAAGCTACTGCGCTCTGTTAGTAGACAGCAGCTTCTAACCTGGCCACCCTTTGTAGCATTAAATCCTGTATTTTCTGCTTGTATTAAAGTCTCCTTCTTCTTGAGTCCTAAATTGTTATCGTCTGCATAAGCCAGTTTATTTTTTTCGTCCTTCTATCTCTCTCTCTAGCTCGCCAAGTTTTGCCAAATTGTTTTCTAGTTCGCAGCCTCTTATTGACTTGAGACGATCATTAAGCCCCAGGATTTCACGCATAGGCAAGGGAAATCTACAATTTTTTCTAATGTTTTCCGACGGTTTCGCTCATTAAAACTCGTTCAATTTCGTTGCCGCATCATTTATTCTTGGCCTAAATCTATAAAAGGGTCCATATCTATTTCAGATTGTGTTGGCAACGTCTTCCACCAAGTTCTGTAAACGACTAACAGCCTCAGCCTTTAATAATTTAAAATGTTTAATGCGCCTTTGGTCGAGCACAGGAATCCTCTGCCTAATTTGTGTTATTTTAAAACTTAGTGGGTCTTGCTTTGTAGTAACAATTGATAGGCCTTACAAGATTTCCTTTACAGTTCTTATATACAGATGGATACTTTTATCCATACCTTAACCTTGTCGGTGGACGGAGGGTTTTGCGTGGTCGCAGTGATCCCTTAGTCTTTGCTGGCGGGGGCATCAATACTTGGAGAAAGGCTGTTTTTTTCACACTGCTTTCTAGCTGAGAGGTGCAGATGCTGTTCTGTTGGCCAAAGCGTAACGTGTAAGGATTGATGCCTCCTGGTAGGTCTTTCCCATTACAGATAGGCTAGGGTGAGGATCCTGACTAAAAACAGTAACCCGCCTTTCTCCTTATCTTGTATTCTGCCTCCTTATTTTGTCCCTTTTCTATCTTCGTCCTTCCCCTTCAAGTCTTTTCTTTGCCACAGCTCCTTTTCTCACTGTGGTCTCCTTAAGATCCGCGCGCGTTTGCCGAGCGGTGCGACTGTGTCGGAGGGTAATGAGATCCTGGTGATTGAGAGGGCCCTATGCGCTCTCAACACATCACTTTGGCTCGGACCTCTCCTAGACAGAGTGTTGGGGTGGAGTCCACTTTGGCCCTGTGTACTAATCGCTCCCCTTTTTGGGGTTGTGTCAAGACGGGCATTTCCCCCATCGTGGCCAAGTAAACCCCTGCAGTGCTCAGCTCCTTCTGTTCCGTGAGTTGAAGCATGATCAGGGGATAGGGTTGTTGCTTCTGCTTTTCTATGTCTCCTCCCGACGCCTGAAGGGTCAAGACATTGGTTTCTTGCCCAGGCCCTTAGTTGGACACCATTGAGGGAGGGTAAGGGAGGGAATAAATATACTAAAATACACATGGCTTTTCAAACACATCCCCCAAAAAGAGGAGGCTGCATCCCCTATTTCAGTGATTTCGATTCTGACAGCGATTTCGATATGGATGGTACACAGAAGATCAGTTTTTGGGCTTCTGTCTCGTTTGGAAGGAACGGAGCAAGAAAGACCCCTTACAGCCCCATTGAGCCCTTTTTCTATCCAAAAGGGCTTTTCAAGGTATAGCCAGTTGACCCACGTCCATCAAGAGGTTGAGAATGGTTCCTATTCTTATTCAATGTAAGTCCGAAAAGCAATCCTGAACACTGCTGAAAGCATCGAAACTTGTGGACAGGAGTCAGGTAACTTTCCCCACAAACAATTAAATACATCAAAATTAGTGATTAGCTGGCAGGGAAATATTCTGGTTTTTCAGAGGCAGAAATCAAAACGGATGCTGGCATCCCAGGGTGGTGACGGATGTTCGCAGGGTGACATATCAAGAAGGGTGCAGAAAGAGTGGCCACCAACACCCTCTATCTGACATTCTGCCACCCTGTGCTGCCTCCGTCATCAAAGTCGGCTACCTGATAGTCCTGTTCATTTGTACGTTCCGTCCCCGTTGAGTTGCTTCCGATGCCATAAGTTTGGTCAATGTCCCCAGAGACCGTTGGTTCTTGGCAGGAGGTGTTGTGTTATTTGCTGCAAGGCAACCCATGATGGGCTCTGTTTAAAGACCGCACCTAGTGCCAACTGCGGTGGCGACCATCCTCCTCTTCACCGGAATTGTCCCACTGTGGTTTCAGGAATCGCAATAGCAAAGGGTTTAAGACAGAAAAGAAGAGCTCCTATTTTAGAAGCCCGCCAGCAGGGTTGTGGCAGGTCATGTCGCCGACAGCTACTCGAACGCTTCAGACCGTAAAGAAAGTTTCCAACATTCCAACCGACAGTTTCCTTCTGTCAGACTGATAACTTTACTTTTCGAAGACTATTGCAAGGAAAAAACTGTCAGCATCTGGTTAGCAGGGTCCAACCACCTTCCCAAACCAAAGTGACTGCCCCTGTGGAGCAAAAAAATCCGCCACCGCCCTCCAGAACTGCCCCAGCAGTCTACAACATCTGCTGCTGTCAGATTAAAAAACCAGCAGTTCCCCCTCGGACTCCTCTGTCCAGTGCCCGTGCGGGCAAGGGAGTACCATTCCAGTGTGGAGATGGTGGAGATAAGGAAAAAAAAACCCCTCCACCATCTCCCAAATCCAGACTCCACCTTCTCAGAATTCCAGGCCTTGTCACCTTCGGAGTTCGAGCAGTCTGCCACGGTCCAAGACCAACACAGTCCGCAGTAAACTAAAAAATAAGTTCACTCCATTGGCCGCAGATGCTGATGAGGAGTATGACCTGGATCTCGACACCTTTTCGCCCTCAGCACCAAGGATAATACAATAATCCATTGGAATATCCGTGTCTAAATCCAACGTCGAGGAGCTGCATCTTCTGTGTCAATCTAAGAATCCTTCTGTCGTGTCTCTTCAAGTAACCCACAAATTCAAAGCCAGAGACCTTTACTACTCTTTCTGGCTTTAATATTCTTTCAAAGCCGCACAACCTTCCACCGTTGTGACTGTCGGGCGTTGTTGCAGCTTCTCACTTCACAAAAACTTTGTTGTAATATGTCCCCCTGTCCTCCTGTCTACCTCCTTCCGCCTGTAGCTGTTTAGAGTCACTCCCTCCACAAACTGTCACAATCTGTTCTCTTTATCTACCTCCATCTGGATCCCGGTCTGTCGTCAGACCTTGTCAGTCTGTTATGGAAATTCCTCAACCTTGTTTTGCAGTGGTGACAATTAACGGTCACAACCCTCTTTGGGGTAGTACCGGGTTTTCGTCAACCGAGGTCGTTCTGATTGAGGAATGTCCTTTCGGTGATTTGACTTTGTGTTGTCTGAACGACGGATCTCAACTACCTCCATACTTCCACATGTTCACTTTCGTGTTTAGATTTGTTCGGTATGTAGACCCTACCCTTCGCTGTCGCTGGACATGAGAGGTCTGTCCATGACGATCTCATGACGGAAGTGACGCACTTCCCTGTCCATCTACAACCTTGTAATAACTGAACATGTCCCTCTTCCTCTCCATCAAATAAATTATAAGAAAGCAAACTGGGACCTCTTTGCAGCCACGTTTCCTAAGGAGATCCAGGACACTGATTTTTTTTCAGAGTCCCTGACCCATATCTGAATCACTGACTAACATTGATGATTAAAATGTTCTAAGGACTGTACTCCCAGTGTCTCCGATAAAACTTCAAAAAGCCAAAAACACCCTGGTTCGATCAGAATGCCAGCAAATTTCCAAAGTTAGAAAACGGGCTCAATGCGTCAGGTAACCAACTACATCGGGTCCCAACACTCGAATGCCCAGCAGAAACTCCGTGCTAAATCAAGACCACTTTAAAATCAGTAAACGACGTTCCCTTGAGAAGCTTCTGCCCAGGCTGACATCAAAAAACTTCTAAGAAAAAAGTTTGAACATCATTAAGAAAATAAAAGGGAAGAACACCTGTCCCACTGTGAATCATCTCAAGTTTTCGGATTCTTTAATAACAGATAAGAAAGCAGTTGCTAAATCTGCTAGCTTCAACCATTAGAAAAGATTCCTCCTCTTCTAATAAACATCCACATTTGTCAAAAACAAAGCCCTAAAAGAACTATCATCCTGGCAACTTTTCAAAGCCTGACAACGATGGAAACTACAATCTTCCTTCACTGTTTAAACGATCTAGAATCTGCCTTACTCTCTTGCCAGCGATTTCCCTCCAGGTCTAGATGAAATTCATTATCAACTGTTGAACCATCTTCCGCAAGAAGTCTGAAGCTACTTCTACAAGTACTATAACCAATGTGTGGACTTCAGTTGCTTTCCTCCCTTCTGCGGAAAGCCCCTCATTATTCCCCCATCTTCCCCAAACCGGAAAAAACTTTCTAATCCATCAAATACTAACGACCCATCGCTTTGACCAGCTGTGATAGGTAAATAATGGAAAAAATGTTCAATTCTAGGCTCATGTGGAAACCATGAAACCGATGGCCTTTTGGCGAAAAGAACGTGTGTTTCCGCAACGATGTCGTAGTACCAGATTACGCAATTGATTTCGTCTGGAATCTACACTTAGAACGCTTTTTTGAACAGACAGGCATGCAGTGGCAATTTTCTTCGACTTGGAGAAGGCCAACTAAACCACCTGGAAGTCGGGATACTTCATTGATCCTCCACGATCCTTGGTTATTTCGAGGGTCCCCACATCATCCTCATTTTATTCAAATTTTTTGGTCATAACCACGAAAGTTTCAGTGTCCGGTTTGGCATTCCACTCTCTCTGATGTCCCTGAGCATGAGTTTGGGTGTTCCACAGGGGAGCATCCGTCACCTTGCCATCTTTATTATTAATATCAACAACATTGTTAAATCAGTTCAGCAGGGTCAGACTGCTCATTGTTATGTGGATGATTTTGCTGTCTACTCAAGCTGGAAGCCTGTACCCGATTGTCCAGCGCAGGCTCCAGCTTTGCGTATATAGAAAAAAAACCATCGGTGGGTGTGGCGGTGTGAAAAGGTATTCCACCTTTCTGCTACAAAAAAACCCAGTGTATTCCACTACCATAATTTCCGTCAGTTTTTATCCATAACCGGAAACTTCAGTAGGGAAATCTCCCATTCTTCCCAGCTGTTCAAGAGGCCCAATATCCTGGAGTCATTTTTGACCAAAAACATTAAACGTTTTCTCACCATATTAAAAACCTCAAACTGTTGCCAAAGGCACTGATATTCTGTGCGGGTTCGTAGCACACACGACTGGGGCGCTTGATAAGAAAACTTTGTTGCACCTCTTACAGAGCCCTGGTCCGTTCTAAACTGGACTAACGTTGTGCTGTGTACGGCTCCGCAAGATCATCTACCTCAAACTCTATGGACCCTATCCACGCATCAAGGCTTTCGTCTCCTGTCTGGATCATTCCGCACCACCCCTGAGTACAGCCTGTACGCAAGCAGGTGACCTTCAACTGTCCAATTCGCAGGCTGAAACTGACCATTTGAATTTATTACATCCGACTGTTCTTCAGAACCGCAGATCCTGCCTATGACTGTGATTTTTGACCCTCCGATCCAAAGTAAGTTTGGGTAAAATGAACCCTAAATGTATTCCGCCTTTTGGCTACCGTATGCAGCCTCACGTCGGAATGCAGTAAAGTACATTGGGAGTAGTTTTCCGAATTTATTCCAAGTTTTCCGGATCAACCGTCGCATGGACCTTTTCACACCAGAAGATTCGTTTTGAATCTCGCACTTTCCGTAAGAGTCTACGCAGGCTCTCTGGCGTACAAGGCTTAGTATGCCCGAGCTCAGTTCCAAATTTCCCATCCTATCTAAAAAGTTTTCACTGACGGTTCCAAGTCTGAGGATGGAGTGGCGCTGTGCGCCACTGCCCTTGGTCTCCTTCTCATATATTGATTGGAAACATATACAATCCAGATGGCTTCTGTCTATTCTGCTGAACTTACTTCTCTAGTACTGGCTTTGAAGATAATCTCAATATCATTCTTCCGAGGAGGACTGTTCTGTTCCTGTCGATTCGCTGTCAGCTTTGGAGTCCATAGCTGGCCGCAACCTTCAGCATCCAGAACTTTTTACTTTTTTTAGAACTTTTTAGCAATTGAAGGCGGAACGGTTACAACATACACATGCTTGGTTACCTGGCCAGGTTGGCCATCGGCTTTTAACGGAAAGTGGTTGAACGTTTAGCCAAGAACGCCACAAGAGAGAAACTTTCCAACACTTTATATCCCCTGCTCAGATGTTGAAACCCAAAATTAACAGATTATGGTGATAGACCTCTGGCTGAGGGAATTGGAACACACAGACGAATAAGCAAACTCTTTCAGATCCTTCCAAATCTTAAAGACTTCCTCCCATCTACGTCGTTGTCGTAAAGAGGAAACGGTTCTGTGCCGGCTGCACACGCGGCCATTCAAGTTTTACCCATTTCTTAATACCTTTTAAAGAGTGAGAAGCTCCGTTGGGCATTCCATGCATGCACCACTCACAATGAAACATGTTTCTTTTAGAGGTTTTGGGGGACTTGCACGATGTATACACAACATTTTACAGCGGAGGTCCCATGAAGATCCTGTTCCTGATGTCCCGCCTGATGTGATCCTTGGTTTTTAGAGAATTAACTTTGTTCATCGATTTGAAATTTTACGGAAAGGATTATTAACAAAGTTTTCTGGTTCGTTTGTAACGATGTCATTTAACGAGGATGTGTGAAAAGGTTTTTTTTTTATTTTTTATAGACTGGTGAGTTGATTATAACGTGTGACATCCCAGATGTGGCCCTCTGTCGGTCGGCTGGGCTATAATGCAACAATAAGCTTATGCTATCTTACCCATACTAAAATCCAAAAGGACTGGGAACCTTCTGGCTGTTCTAGCCCAAAGCTATGTTAAGAATTAGTTAGATTCTATTTGCTAATAGTTCTGCACGAGATAGCGCATAACTGAGGGATGTGTTTTCTGCTTCTTCCTAATGAAGGGTTTGAAGACCCTTCTGCTGCTCTTGTCAAGTTCTTTCTCGCGGCAATGAAGGACCTAATTCTGTTTCATCTTCTTCAAGTGAAGGCCCGGCAGATCTCTTTTTCTTCATAGGATCAATCCGCAAAATCTTCATCCATATTTTTTATGTAGTATATTCTTTTTTTTTTATAAAAAAATGAACTTCTACTGTAGTGACCTCGACCCATACAGAAAAGAGAAGGTGGCCATCAAGCGTAAAAATTTTAAAAGGCATGACTGTAATTAGTGTAAATAGCTCCATCAACATTCAACCTGACAAGCTTTAACAGTTATGTTCCCCGATCTTGGCGCTGGATGGATGTTATAATTGCGCAGGCACTGCTAAACTAACATTCAAAAAAGAATAACAACTGGCATATCCTAATGTCAACTGTTGTAGGCTAATTTGGGCAGGTCCATCGTTAATCGTATATCAAATAAACCTGAGGAATGGCAAAAGAAGTCTTTGTACTCATAGAGGAAATATTTTTATACCCTCTTATTCTGATCAATGGCTTGCTAAAAAGAAAGAAAAGAGAAAGTATATCAGGTGAATACAAAGACTCAAACGGCCGTCGAATCATAGGCTTAAAGCGGAGGATCAAAACAATGATTTTAAAGAATGATGCATTATCAGAAGTCATTATGGCAACAGAATCTGCATCCCTCTAGATTTAGATTTGTTAACGAAGCATGATGCCATAATTACCAAGCGCACTAAATAAAAGACTTACTTATGATCTGACATTTAATTCTAGCGGTTCTTTCGATCTGTCCTGAAGATCCTATAGCTAAATACACATTTAGTGATCTCTCTCTTGGAGTTTGATGTTTTTACTAACCCCATTAGCTGGCTAGAAACAAACTTAACCCATTATAAAAGTAAAACGTAATTTATTATGAAAACGTTATGCACGCATTACCGAAAATAAAAACAAGCGATACACTCTTTGGCACATACATCTCAATCATTCTCTAACGTCTTTAAAAAGGAATAATGTTCATAATTTACTGAATAAACAACTCCTTTCATAGAGAATCAGAGCGATTTATAATCCAAAAATTGAGAAGGTTGATCTGTGAAATAAATTGGCAAGGTCCCAGATCATTGTATTTCCGGGTCTCGTACTTTTACCTCACCAACACTTTGATGAAATAGAAAGTTATTTGCTTTAGGATGCAAAGAGATTCCTGCAGATGATCGCGTAAGTAAAAGAAACTTCGCCTTTATGATGTAATACTCGAAGACAACATAAAAACTAAATATGGTCAGTGGCTTGAGTTTTAGATCTACATTTGACAACAGATTGTTTGAAAGTGTAAGAATTGATAGGGCATGAAGGTAATAAAAATAAATATTCGCAAGAAAGTGCCAGACAGGAACCGCCCCAATTAAAAAATGGCACATTTATATGTTTGTGATCTCAATAAACATTTAATAAAACAGACCTAAAAGACCGTTGGCTTATAAAAAATGTATAAAGAAATATTCTAATGAAAAACAGATTTATGAGCTGAAGACTCTGCCTATAGATCCGCACTGTTCACCATTACCTGCGGATTACAGGTGTGGGAAAAACTTTCTCGTACTTGATTTGGTTACAAAACATAATACATGTATACATTACGAGCACATAGTTATATTTCTGCACAACTCAACAAAGTCACAACAAGTCTTAACAACGTAAGGAGTTTATATTGACAGACTAGAATATATTTTTATTTGATCAAGCCGACAAACAGAGCGACTGTTTATAACATAACATTACTATAGACTATTTGAGGGAACTGAAACACTGTTAATTACGATGACTGTTCACTGAAACGAGACATTGTTAAAAAAAAGAAAAGCTCTTTCAAAGCTAGCCTTTAGTGGACGCCAACGCCGTAGTTTCTGTGTGGCTCTTAACTCAAAAAGACTAACGCTGTTCTAAAAAGAGTTTCGATCGCAGATAAAATCGGGTTGTATTATTTAGCAACCAAAACAAAGATAGTTTGAAGAGATGTTTTAAGTGAAAAATTATATAAAAATTGTGATCAAAGATGAGTTAAAAAAAAATAAAGAGCAGTAAGGAAAAATCTAAGCACCGCTAAGCTTGCTTACAAACTTACCCCCCAGTTCTATACGTTTTGTTTTATTATAATTTGTTTACTACAAATTGCGTTATTAACAATTTGTTTATTATAATTTTTATAATAAAAAAAGAATGTCTATAGTCGCGGAATTAAGAAGCGACAGCGTAGCTCCTAAATGCGCTGCATGTAAGAGCTAAAAGACCTATCATGACACAACTGAGTTGTGATCAAGTATGATGCCATGAAATGTTTATGGATTTGAATAACAGATGAAGGAGTTAACCACGAACAGCCATTGAAGACAAAAAAAAAACGACAGCCCCCACCAAAGAAATAATCCTAACCCTAAAGGAGATAAAGAAATTAAGGGCAAAACGATTTTTGGTAAATATTAATACAAAATTTCATAAAAGAGAGAAGCGTGGGCGTTGCTTCCTGAAAATTGACTGTAATTTAAAAGTTTGACCTACGAATCCCTAATGTAAACTATGATAAGAAGCAGAAATTTTTAGAAAAAGCTTTAAATGCAGGACCCTATCTTGTTAGTACCAGATTCCGTGAACACAACAGAAAAAAACAAAAAAAAGCATATTCGAAATAACCTAATCGGGTTCTGAATAAAGGCTACAAGAAAGAAGACGCTTAGCTGAAAGTGGGAGGCGACACCGTCGTTTAGAAATACCCCAACGCTATAATCACTACTAAGCAAAATGACGATGATTTTTTGTTTTTACTTTATTACTCCGTGGGAGGGGAGGAGTACTAAGTCTGCCGAAACAACGTTAATTAGAGTCATACCAATAAAGTCTGAAAAAAAAAAACTTGGATGCCCCTCTTAGGCTCTGTTATTGTTATTAATAAAAACGGAGTTGAAATAAACAACCATTGTATCAACTGACAAGGTTACAGTGATGGTTGACAAAGACAAACTAACATACTCAGCTTTATTTTTCATTAATATGATAATTTTAATGGCGTTTTCTCTATTGATGAAAGTGCGGAGCAGAAGGATTAATAAGACGATAGTGTATAAGATAAAGTTAAAAAAAAATAATCTTATTTAAAAAAATGCCATGTTAAACAGTTTAGTTAAGCAAATAACTGTCTTCATATGAAATAGAATGCGACTTGTATAGGTATATGAGTTACTATAAAGAAATATTCTAGAAGCTTTAAATACACTTTTCTTATGTAAATATGCACCTGCAGCTGTATCTAGCGTAATGTGCCCGGTTCTAGTTTGCTGTGATAGCTACTGGGGTTGGGGCCCACCACTTTAGCATTAGGAGTCTCGGGTTAGGTTTAGGCGCCTGTTTCTAATGATGTGTAAGTGCGTGTAAAAAAAAAATTAAACTCCTAAATTACAAAAGCATCCCCATGTAGCGTCTCTAGCATTGGCAAAACTTTGTTCATTAAGATTAAGAATAAGCAAATCATTACAGTTTGAAAAAAAATTAACAGACTGAGATAATTTGATAAGCATATGGCTGTATTTTGAGATGTATAAACGGCAAAAAATTAACTTCAAAAGGAGAGGAGAAAGACTTTACTTCCACACCAGGTAGACACTGATGCAATGTTAAACAGAACAATGAAAAACAAACACATGATCAGCTTAAGCCCAGAAATAGTTAAAAAAATTTTAATAAAAAAAAATAAATTATAAGTTATATAGCCAAATACGTTTTTTTTTGTTAACTCACGTGTTTGGCGGACAACTTGCAGCTCTTCACGAACAAACGATCTTTAGTTGCAGCTTATTAGACGTATAGCACCGCTATGAAGAGAGAGTCTCTTCTTTAAATAATATACAGGAGGGGTATGTTAATTCATAATCTTTCAAACTTCATAGACGGTTCTACGCTCCATATGGGGTCTGTGGCTCTAATACTAACAACGCCCTCTGCCTCTCCATGAGCCATACAAGGAATCAGTCTTTTAGTCGCAAACGGTAAGATGTTTTTGAGTCCCCTGCGCATCTTCAGTAATGCTATTTGTTTTTATAATTTGATTGCGTGTTTACTGTTTTAAGAGCCTGTTGCTTAAATTCTTTCATTGTTCATGGCACGGAAGACTGCTGGCAATTCTCCTAACCCAATCTGTTTCCGCGTTTCTGTCCATAATTTCTCTGTGATATTTGATTAGGTAAGACAGGGCGTTCAGCTAGATCATATTAAAGTTTTCTACAATAGCTAGTGATCGATGTTGCCTGGGATCCCTCTCGTTAACTGTAACATGGATGTTTTTCAAAACAGCTGTTTACAGAGCTTTAAAAACTCTTTCCATCATCAACTTGAATCATCCTAGTTACTTATAATGGACCTCTCATTATATTTGTTGTAGAAGACCACAGTCCACAGCGATTGAGTATTTTTATATATCCGTTAAAGGTTCAGCTTCTTTGTCATCTTGAGGCCATTTCAACAACTGTCAGAGCATACATAAACATTTTTCTTCTAACTTTGTCATGTTGGAAGATACGCAAGACCAACGGGTTGGTTGTCATGTAGGAACGAGTTAAGCAAATCTAGTCCTAATTATTCTTTTGGGGGCAGGTCAGATATATTGCCAAATTGCTTGTTTGGAAAGCATTCTTTCGCATCTGATACATACAACCTAGCAGCTTTACCTCAGTTTTTCAATAGCGGTCTTTCCTTTCCATACCCTTTAGGAGAATAATAAAATTTTTGTACTTCGTATTGTCCAAAAGAAGGACCGTATTTAGAAATGTATTTTTTATTTTATTTTAGATTGTTTGCGTATGAATATAGATTGCTCCCCATACGCCCACATTAACCCCAATTTCTGCTATTTTCTGTTCTACTGAAGGTTCATAAAAAGTCAGACAGTCTGGCGGCTGCGATGTTAAAACTACTTTCCTGTCACAAATTAATACCATGTCATTGGCCTCTTCTACGTCTGTAAATGTGGGCCTGCAATGGCCCTGTTCTCTACTTTTTTCTTTTTATAATAAGTCCTAAGTGGCAATTCTTCTTTTCTCATGAACCTCTCTTTGCCTGGCTAAAATCTTCCTATGCCTTGTTATGACGTTCTCTTTCTTCGTCAGACCGCAATTTACTAAACATATAATGCTTCCCATAGAAGGCCAAGGCATTAACAATCGCTCTCCTACCATCATAACTATCCCGCCATCTTTTTTATAAATCAATATTTACTAGATTTAATCTTACTATGAACTAACATTTTTCTGGATAATCCCCTGTGTAACAAGAAAGTTCTTTTGACGCAATCCTCTGCAGTGATTACAACTATAACCTTAACAACATTCATGTCTAACCTTCTAAATCCGCCGGGCTATCATTTTAAACAAGTTTTTTGCTAACACACTATAAGCGCAATAATAGTCCGCCAATTATCTGGAGGAAAGGGGAGGGAATCAGAATGGTAAATCTATTAATAATCTTTTTCACCGTCATCTTTTTATTAACTAAAAAAATAAATAAAAATTAATCATAATACGAAAGCGGTCTAGTGTTCTTTTTAATCAAATAATCTTTTTGTGTAAAAGCTAAAAATAAAGTTGCAACTAGTTTTTGGCGGAATCTTCTTATCTTACCCATGTTGGGGGTCGGTTTTATTCTTTCCTAACAAACTCTTTGCAAGGGTTTAAATAAACTATAACACCAACGATAGTCACTGCATAATTAACCCAACTTAAACTCATGTTTTAAAAGAATTAATATTATTTTTTATGTGCTTTTAAAAATGTATTGTGAACGACCTAATTAAAGTGTGGTGAGCAAGCCAACTACTCCGTAGACCCTCTGCAAAAAAGAAAGATAACACATTAGCTGCTTGTGGAAAACAAAACAGTATTTAGGCACTGAACTAAGTATTGAACAGATCCAACAACTGTCTACATCAGACATTGAAAAGTACTACGCTAGGTACGGAAGCACAGTAGTGACAAAAATGTTTATAATCGGTGGTCAGACAATGATTAGTTTATATGCTAATTTGTAAGTAAGATTGCGCCAGTTTATTGCAAGAAAAGATTTAAAAATACGACTTAATCACAAGAACCGTTTTAAACAAGTCCCTAGAAAGCACTCGCATGTGACATGTATTACAGATTCTGGTACTAAGTATGCCCATTCATTATGGGATTAATTACTTTTAATCATATTAATTTTGGATCAATAAAGTTTAATCGCAATAAAATAAAATGAGCTAGAAATACGGCCGCAGGACAGTCCGCAGAGCAGAATGCACCGCAGTGAATTCGCCATACAGGTGAACGTACCACAAGTAGTAATGTTACGTAAGACTAAAAAATCTGGAGTGTTGAGGCTGAACGTAAACTAGCTGAATGTAACAGAACTGTCAAAAGCAAACCAACAACAAAACAAAAATTGTTAGATAGTAATACAACATCCCACCAAGCAACAGACAACAACAAATTAACAACATCAAATCACAAACAAACGATAAAATTTATTATAATGTATTTGCTGCTGTTGTTGTGGGTGGGGAAGTTTTAGCATTACAAATGTCTAACAGGCCATACTTTAGCACAAAGTTACCAACCCCACAAAACCATAAAAGAAGAATAACCAGTCTTCAGCAAAAAAATTTCAACTCCCGCGTAGATCCATTTTCTCTGGAATAGTTTTAACGAACTAAATAAAGTCAAGTAAATAACTAGATAAGTACAAGTTAAGTACAAGTTAAGACAAGTTAAAGTTAGTAATAGAAGTAATATTTAAGTTAGATGCAATTAAATTAACAAGTAAAGTAACAAGTAACTAATAAGTTCCTTGTTAAGTAATATATAAGTTCTTAAATTATAATTAGTTAGGTTCTAAAGTTCCTAAGTAAGATCTTGTTAGGTTTTTAAATAAGTACTAGTTAGGTTCTTTAGTTAAGTACAGGTCAAGTCAGTCAAGTTAATCTTTTAAAGTTCTCCAATGCCCTACAGCATATGAGAACTCAGGACTGACGTAAGTTCTCTTGTTATTGTTAGAGACTAGTGATTTTTTGTTAACAGCAGTTGTGTTTACTTGATGAAGAGTAGAGCGCAGATTAACATTTGTGTGATAAAATACTTTGTTTTCAAATAGAGCTTGCTTGTAGTTATTGTGAGTTATATTTTTTTTGACAACTTCTTTACTTATGCCTTTAGCCTTCTTTATTACAGAAGTCTGGCTAGCAACGCTGTACATCTTCGACCTCAAACCAACATATTCTTTGATAACTGTTCCATTGAGTTCATCCTTCATCTTCCCAATCACTTTCTTGTTCACAGTTGAATGTAAAGGACTGTCTTTAGGATAGTCGCATGTGTCGTACCACCCATCGCTCCTTTGGCTACTTGTTTCTAAATCCTTGTAAAAGTCTTCTGTGGGGACGTCTAGAATAAAACTATCAGTATCTGTGTAAAGGACTCTTGCTTTTGGGTACTGCGGTTTAAAGTAGTCGTACAGAAATTCTAACATCAATAACTTTGACAACTCTAATACGGTAAAGCCGATAAACACCGGCTTGTCCAACTTAACATCCTTTTTCTTCATCATAATGCCAACCAAGCTGTCGTTAAATCTTCTAAAGTCTTGATAGTTAGGTTTAGAGACCAGCTTAATTGCTTGTTTTTCTTTTGTAACTAATCTTACATCTTTACGATTGTGTACGTTCTCCATAGTTTTGCCAAAACAGCTGTTGTTCATCAGTTTAAAGAAGTCTTTTTCTGAAGCGTCAGTGGCTTGGGTTCTAAGATCAGTATTCTTCTTGATGTATGGCCCATAAAGGGCTCTTGATCAAAAGCAATGATTCTATGAACAGCAGTCAGTTTCAGCCCGTGTCTTAAGTAAAACTGTAATAGTCTGTAATGGCACACATATTTAGTTTTGTGGCGAAGATTGGGAACAAGTTTAGGAGGTTCTGTGGGGGCCATCTTTAAGCTTTCTGCGGCCAGAGGATAATCATTGTGAAGATCGTGTAATTCTTTAGGATATTCTAAGTCTACTTCCAAGATTAGTCCTGCTGGATTATCAGGCGTAAGCTGTGACAGAATACCTAACACAGTGTTAACATCATGAGGTCCCTCGCACATTTTAAAGTTTCTCAGTGGAAGTGGTTGACTTATGGCCCATCCATACAGATTGTTAGCATCTAAGTACATTAGATAGTTAGGCGGTTTAGTTGGGTCATAATCATCTAAGTACTTGTTGTTGGCTTTGCAGTAAGGATGTGAGGCCATGCTAATACCTCCCTTAGGCCGTCTTCAATCATCTGAGTGTGGGTAGATCAGAAATTAAGTCAATCTTGATGTTTGTAGACTTTAAGAAAGCATCCCAAGAAAGGCCTGGGGCAGAGATGTAATGCGATGAGTCTAGACAGTAATGTTTCATGCAAGTAGTTCTGTAATTATTGAAAAACGTCCGCCAATAAACACACGTCAGCCATCAAGTAGTGATCGTGATAATCGCCCATTGTTTCACAGTGTAATTCTGCCAGGCTTTCTGAGCGTATTCATAGTCAGAGTCTGTTATGCCTTTCCCTGTAAGCCTAGAGTAAAAATCTTCCTTATGTGGTAGCGCCGGCTCGTCAAAACTTTCCCACGAGTCCATGTATTCATAAGGATAGACGCCTTTACGGACTAAAGATGGGTCAAAGTATTGTTTAGTTATTGGAAAGTCTGTGTAGAGATCCTGCTAACTTATCTAAACTCCCCATCAGATGTTGGGCAGAGTCATAAAAGGATAAACAGTCAAGAGTAAAAGTCATGTACTTTTCTGAAGACTGTGCAATGCAGGTAACCCTCTTATATTCAGAAGTCACTGCTTGCATGATGAAATGAGAATCGTAGCCTCTTAGGTTATGAAAGAAGATAGGCAGTTTCCATGTCTTAGGGTCAACCTTAAGTTGAAGATTGCAATTGTTGTGTGCGGCCCCTCTGAACTTTCCAGTAATGTGATCGTGGTCTCTTACTGTCACGTCTTTACTGTTAGATGTTAGCTCTAAGCCGCAAATCCAACAGTGTGTAGATGAGTCATAACGTTCTTGGTCTTCAGGAGTCATAACAATGTCTGAAAGATTTAGTTGGTTGGATAACTGATTGCGAAGTTGTTTCATCTGCTCTAAAAATCTACTGGCTGCGTTGGGGCCTCTATAAATCTCTGGTGTTGTGTGTTGACCATCTGACCTAACAACAACAAACGCATAAGAACAGATTTGATGGTGGGATAATAAGGAATGTTTTTTGTTCTTGCTGTTGTGGACCGTAGTACTGCGGCAAGATTGATTCAAAGTCAGCATAAACCACGTACGGGCTCATTTGCATTTTGTGTATATTCTTAAAACTAACTTTAGCCCGGGTTTAGGTGTGAGGAGTTTGGTTTCACAGTCTACAAAACTTTTACAGCGTTCCTTATGCTCGGCAGCTTTTTTTATAGTGGAGATTCTCTCAAAACACCTTCTACAAAGCTCTTGTTTAAAATTGTCTTTTGTAGTATAGGCTAACAGTCTGCTTATTGTTCTGATTAATACATAATGACTTTTTGTACTATCTGCAAACAGTATTAAGTCCACATGTTTGTCAAGTGATTTGCCAAAAGTAGGAGCGTTGGGAAGAAACCCTTAGAGGCACTAGATTGTCTACTACAGACCATGTGTATACGTTTACAGTGATTGGTTTGTTTTGCTCTTCAAACTGAGATATACTGTTTATACTTACTGGAAAGGTTATGTTATCAAAGTTCAGCTCTTGTTTGTATGCATCATAATTGGAGACTCTGTTTGCATGATTTTAACAGGATGTAAATGCGCTAAAAACACCACATAAAACACATGTTGTCAAAATTTTATGTATGTTTAAGACTGCTCGTTTTAAAACTCTAACTCTTTTGGCAGAGGAAGGTAAGAATTGCCAACTATAGGATAGAACTTTGTTTGTCTTAATCTGATTTCAAGGACTGTCCCTTCAGACCAGCCAGAACCCTTAACTTTGCCTCCTCACTTGCATGGTTAAACTGTGTAAGCATGTAGTCGGCGCAGTCAGAGTTAAAGTCGTGATAGCTGATTACTTCTTCTGTTTAGTTGAAACCCAGACTTCCATATTACTATCATAAGGCGTTATATAATCAATCAGAACGGTCAACAGCACTTTTACTGGAGGCTCCATCTGAAGAGACTCTGGGATTTTAGAGATAGCATGTGCTACGCTTTCATGAACGTTCATTGGGTTAATGATGTCCATGTCTACTTCGCTAAACATATTGCTTAATTGTTTGTCACTACTGAATATTTCTTCCATCGTATATAGTTTTACGCCCTCGGATTTACTTGTGGTCGTCATTTTTAAAGCCACAATATTTACGTAGATTAAAAAAAATAAATGTAAATAAAGTAAGTAAAACGGGCTTTTTATTCTTCACCCAAGCGTTGCAACACTTCAAGCCACGTTAGCCTTACGATAACGCCTGCTAATATTTTAGCTTTTTCTAAATCACTAACAGTCAATGTTCATCGCTTTGGTTGCTTCTTAATAGTTCGCTATGATCTTTATTATATTGTTTACCATCATTCTCAAACCAAAATTCACTAAAATCAATGTTTAATGCTTTCATTGTTTCGTCAAATAGTTCATTATACTTCTTAAATCAGATTCACTGAGTTTGGCAGCCATTTTTAAATCTAAAATAAAATAAAAAATAATTGTAAATTCAGTTATTATTTATTACTCAGTCTTTTTTCTAATCGCAAAACCCGATCTTCAACAAGTGAATAACTACTCCTTCAGGGGTGGTAGAAACAGTTATATTATCACCATAAAATCAGAATCCATATAATCAATTAAAATAGCAAACAACTTTATAGTTGGTTGTGTCAAAGAACCTTGTGTTTCACTGATGAACTTCTTCACTCTTGGTTGTATATTTATGTGATTAAAAAGATCAGTAATTGATTTTTCAAACCTGTCCCTTAACACTTCTCTATGAACCTTCCATTTCAACTTGTAAAGCATATTAGTAAGCCTTTTAATTTTTTCGGGCTTCATTTTAAATCTAAAATAAATAAAAAATAATTGTAATTCAACTAGTGGGTTTTTTCTCGGGGTCCTCCCGTTTTCCCTCTCACCCCTTGGGGCTTGGGTAGGGCAACCTACCCTTGGGTCAGACTTGGGTCGGATGCTTTAGGCGGCTGACCCCCTTCTCCCCCCCTTGTCATTTTTTAAAAAGCTTTTTCGAGTTTATTGTATCTTATTTATTGTGCTTTCTCTTGTTCATTTCATTCATTATGCAACACACCCCCTACATACCATCACACCCTCCCCTCCACTCACTCTCCCTCCCTCCTCTTCTCTCTCTCACTCTCCACTCTTCCTCTACTTCCATTCTCTCTCTGTCTCTCCCGTCTCTTTTCCCCCCTCCACCCCTTGTCTGTCATTTAAAATGCTTTTTCGAGTATATTGTATCTTATTATTGTGCTTTCTCTTGTTCATTTCATTCTTTTGCAACACACCCACTACATACCATCACACCCTCCCCCTCCACTCACTGTCCTTCCCCTCCTCTTTCTCTATCTCATTCTCCACTCTTCCTCTCCTTCCACTCTCTCTGTCTCTCCCCTCTTTCCCCCCCCCCCCCCCCCCCACCCCCCCCCCCCCCCCCCCCCCCCCCCCCCCCCCCTCTCTCTCTCTCCCTCCCTTTCTCCTTTTCCTCCTCCTCACTTTACTCTACCCTCTTTCCTTGTGCCCTATTCCTTGAACTCTACTCACCCTCCCTTCCACTGTCCCTCTGTCTACTTCACTCACCACTTTGACTTCACAAGGGAAGTATTGTGCATGTTTATGTCTGTACTTTTTTTGTTTGTCGCTGAGGAAGGCATTTTGCCGAAAATTTCTTGTCCTGTTTTGTGTCGTGCAATAAATCGTCGTTACTTCACACTTTGTTTTGTGTGCTCTTCTGCTTTTTTGTCGTGTTTCAGTAACGCCGCAGTTTGTTTCATTTGCCGTTTGTAATTCAACTGTTATTTATAGTCTTTTCTAATCGTAAAACCTGATCTTCATTAAAGCGAATAGCTACTCCTTCAGGGGTGGTAGAAACAGTCAGATTAACATCTTCAGGAGCCATATTATCTAGTAATATAGCAAACAACTTTACTACTGGTGGGGCCCAAGAATCTGGTATTTTACTGACAGCTTCCAATACACTTTCTCGCATGTCTATGCGATTAAAAAGATCAGTAATTAATTCTTCAAACCTGTTCTTTAACTGATCTTATCGTCCTCCCTCTCCCAATCCAACTCGTAAAGTATATTAATAAGTTCTGTAGCTACTTCGGGCTTCATTTTTAAAACCAAATTAAAAACAACAATTAAAAAATTAAGTAATCAGTTTCTCTCGTTTTTACGCAATAATCAGAAGAAGTTATATATGTGCGTGCGTGGGCAGGGGGCGGTTTAATTAATTATGTCAATCAATAGCAGGGCGTTTACTGCACTGCTTTGTAGGGCAAACGCTCGCACACAAACAAACAACAAACAAACAAACGCACACACAATAGATGGAGAGGTGCTTGTGGGGGGCTTTTTGCAGTTCACACTTGAACAATGTAAATTCGCCTTAAAGCAGGTGAAGCAAAACGACGAAGCAAAACGGCGAAGCAGGAGCAATGCGTTGAAGCCACAACAACAAAAAAGCCATTTTCATTATATACAAAAGCCATTTTCATTATAGTGGGGCAGGCCGTCTGAAAAGGCAGTCAAAAGTTAAAGCAGGACGTTTAACAGAGTAGAACAAAAATGTCAATACTAGTTGACCTATTTCAGCGCTACAGGCAGTGGCGCGACCTATATCAGTGCTACTGCCTGTAGCGCGGCCTATTTCATTGCTCAACCTCTTTCCCCTCAACCGCGGCCACAGCGTGTGGCGGTGAGTGAACTGACTGGCATGATAGATCAGTTCCACCATTTTTACTGAGATTGTTGCTGTTGCTGTTCACAGTCAAGAACAATTAACAGCGCCTTCTTTAATTTTATGTTCTTGGAAAGAATGTAAATATGTTTTGTTCACAATCGCCCTATCTTATCTAGCACGTAAGCCTCCAGACTTAAATCAGCCATTTGTTCAGTGTAGTGAGGTCGCTAACGCACACACACGTCTTCACTAACCGACTGCCAGCTCAAGAATGAAAGCAGTCGGCAGCTGGCTCGGAAGCCCCGGCCAAATGATGTCATACCCCTCTGCCGATTGGGTGAGCGCGCACACGCGATGATTAAAAATGTATATAGCTCAGGCCTCCCGTGTGTGCAACGAACTGTGCAAGCAGCCTCGGCAACCAATACTGATTAGAAGCAGCCTGGAACAGATTGTCAAACCATATACATTTTTAGTTAATTTTATGTCCTTGGAGAGAATGTAAATATGTTTGTTCACGATCACCCTATCTTATCTAGCACGTAAGCCCCCGTTTTAATGTGCTGATTACGTCAATTTTTAGAGGTTTTGTGTGTTAATTTTTTTGGAAAACAGGTGTTAATTTTGGCCAAAACTAATATGTGATGGACGTGATTTGTATGTGAAAAGGGGGGTTTTCGTGCAAAATAAGATGGGTGGTCTTGAACATAGATATTTACATTCTCTCCTGTGAATGTGAATGTGGAAATAAGCGTCAGAGAAGTCAAGGCTAATGGCCCAATTTCCAGACAGAATGGAAGGATGTAGCCTTCAAAGAGTCTTCAAGGTGAACTTGGCAGGAGAAGGGAAAAGATTCAGACTGTTGAGGATGATCACAGGCCTCCACTTGCCTTTTTTTCTTTGGATCAAATAAAAGAATGGTGAAAAAAAAATCAAGCTGAAAAAACAACAACTTTCAAATGAGGGAATCAACCTCTTGGAATTGAACGGAAGCCATAGCTAGATCTGAAGGAATTTTGGTCCAAACTGGGGTTGATGTCAGCGGTGATGGGGTGAGGCCTTCAGTTGTCTTGACAGAATCCAACCATCCAAATGAGAGCCTTCCATTGAGGGATGATTCCCCCACTGGAAGTGTCCCCTGAGGGTGATGATAGTCACATCTTTTGGCCCAGGATCTGGGATTGACCCCTGCTGGAAGAGCAAGCACAGGGGGTTCTTGAAAAAGACAGAAGGCTTGGGCTAGACTGACTGCTGCATTCCAAAGGAGGGACAAAGGCAAGGAAAGAGGAGAAAGACGCTGAGCCCACAATGGCTGTGAGGACAGAGGAACTTCACTCTAGTGAACCATAACTGGGACCTGCAACAGTGTCTCACTGAAAGAAAGCCCCTGAGTTACTGATCTCTCAGAATTTCCCTAAGATTGTCAGAAGGGTTTAAGACCAAAAGGTTGTCATTCTTGGCCAGAGACAGAAGAGAGGACTCGAGTAAAGAGGACAAAACCCCTGAAAATCCTACAGAGGCTGAACCTTTAGCAAGGCAAACATCTCTAAAAGACATCTTCAAAGGCAGTCCCTTTTCTAAGGATGCTCAAGAAAGTACGATCAAATCTAGAAATAACTTGAAACAGATGTCATCCTTAGTCGAACAGTATGCACACCAGAAAGTAAAAATTGGAAGTTGGAATGCCTTGGTTGGACAAAAATGGGGAAAACGCAGATCAGGGTTCCAGGGTTCAAACACACACATGTACCCAAGTGAGTGTCCATGCTGATGGACAGCTGTTCTGGGCAAACAGCCTGAACCAAGGCAATACAGGAGAAATGAAAAACAGAAATTCAGCAGTGCCCTGATACAAGGCATAATGAAACTAGGATACTTTTCTGTATGCCAAAATGGAGTGAGAAACTTTGTTAGACATTTGAGCAAAGACACTTTGGACACTATCGGTCCATAATTGCAGTTGAATCACAGTTCACAAAAAGGAAAGTGAAAGAAGCAATAGAAATCAGGGAGAGAAAACCAAGTTTGAAGAGAGACTGTGGCTATGACCTGCCCCCCATTTACAAGTGTGTGTTGAACACCAATCACTCCACCAGAGAGGACAACTCTGAGGACACCAACACCCACCACAACTACCAGTCAGTGGGGGCTGATGAAGACCAGCAGTAGCTGGCCAAAAATTTCCCTAAGGTAAAATTTTTTATTAGACTCTGAGTCAGAACACACAGAAACACTTTGTTAGACATGGTAACTTTGAAAAAAGAGGACTTCACATGCACCCCCTAAGGAGAAGGAGGATCGAAATAGGAAGACGGAAGAGTATCTTGGATGACAACCAGGCATGGGAAATTGTAGTTCTCACGAGAGAATTCTTTAAAGTCAGAGCTGAAATGCTGTATTTTCTGTAAATATCATCATAGATCTCATCAACTTTGCCAACTATACCATATTAGTTCTCCTTCGTATTGAATATATCTGCATCTGAAGGGTATAGTCATGGTCAAAGGACACCCAGACCTCCCAACCAATGTTCACTGAGGCTTGCCCTTTTGTGGCAGGAACCTCTATTAAATCTCCTCCCAGCAGGACACAGTCATCCACAAGCCTTGCTGGGGACAAGCGCAAAGCACATCCCAGATGAATACAACTGCCTCAGCCACTCTTCTTCACGATAAGGCCCTGAGGGGTCGAAAGTGCGGAGCAGGCAGTGGGAAGACACTGGCCCATCTCTACACCTCAGAACTGGTACTGAACTGGTATAGCTGGGAGAAACAGTGTCTCATTTATAGCCAAAACTGGCAGATTATCTTGATGGTTTACTGGGATATCAAATTGGGAATAGGCTGGAATGCAACACAGGAGGAATTCTCGCACAAGATGCAAGGTTTGAGGGAATTACTTAGAGCAAAAGACGCTGTTCTTTTGAGTGTAGGTTTGAAAGGGCTAATAGAAACACAAAGGGCAAACGTGACTCTGCATCTGAAGCAGAGGGCATGGAGGACAAAGAAAGATACACCATGGCGATGACAGAGCCAGATGCTGAAGAGAGAGGGCAATAAAGCACAACTTGCAGACAGTTACAGATAAAATTTTCCCTTGTGAAGGAAGAGAGAGAGAAATTCCCTCAACCTAAATGAAAGTAAGCTTGAAAGGCTGCTTGATAGGATCCAAGAGCACCAAAAAGACTAAGACCGAACTCGGAAAAGACAAAGGGTGTGTGTTGCATTACCAGGGAAAAGGAGAAAGCTTATCTGTATTGGACTGAATGTGATTTATGAAGTGAATTCACAAAGAGCGATCTCTCTTACAGCTTCATCGGTTACGGAAGCATGATTAGCTGTTTGCTCTCCCTCTTCCTTTTTTGTGGGGGTGGGGAGGGGAGTTCTTTTTTTCCCCTGATAATATGGATCCTAATAATATGGCAATGTTCCATTCCAAGTACCCATAAGGCATTTGTTGGGACAGGTGGGCATGAGAAAATTTGTGCATGAAATGTTTTTACTAAAACTGCAAATAATGAGAACTGAGAATTTGTAGGTATGAAAGAAAAAAGTTTGGAAGGTAACACTTTCAAGAAAGGTTAATATATCGGTACAGAGAAAACTTCCACAGAGGGGAAGATAAAGTGCACCAGACTGTGAAGAGAGAGAGAGTGCAAAGGTAAAGGAAGTCTTGCTTGTTAATATAAACACTGTGTTACTAGGAGTTACCAGTTTTTAAATACTGATATTTACACTTTGTTTTTGGGAATTTCAAGTCTGTTGATACTGACATATAGTGTTTCACTAGGAGGAGCTGAGTTTTTAATGCTGATATGCATTTTGTTGTTAGGAGCAGTGAATTTGTTGATATTGACTTGTACACTCCGGAGAAAAAGGAGTTGCTAATGGTGACATGTTCATTGTGTTGGTAGGAGCAACGAGTTCGCACGCCAGACGACAGGTGAAGCAGGGAAAGCAGCTCCGACCCGAGCCCAGCTGTTTGATATCACCTTCCTCATGCTGTGTCACATCATTCAATTGCATGGGATGGAGGTCAGCAGGGACTGAAAAAAAAAGAAAAAGAACATAACGCCGAAGTTTGCTCATTTTCTTATTCTGTTTATCTAACTGTGTTCACTCTTGATATTGATTTCTGTTGTTTGTTATCATATTCATGGAAATAATGTCTTTATTGGTGGTGTTGAAGGCCAAAAATTCCCACATGATTTTTAGCTGTTCTGGGGACAAGTAAATAAAACAGTCTACTTATATTTCTTCTTGCTCTCCGTAAGTAAAAGGACCATTAACCCGCCGAGTGCGATGGGCCACGATCGTGGCTTTACCGCCTAAGTGCGTTGGGCCACGATCGTGGCTCAGATGAGAAC
The DNA here is from genome assembly GCA_018398815.1 of Conus ventricosus. Taxonomy (NCBI): domain Eukaryota; kingdom Metazoa; phylum Mollusca; class Gastropoda; order Neogastropoda; family Conidae; genus Conus; species Conus ventricosus. Next base: position 57,410,519 of record CM031597.1, on the reverse strand, counting down.
CGTTATACCACTGCCGCTAAACATCCGGGTTGATCAGTACAAGTGACTTGCTAGTAGCCATTGTGCACCGGCAAGCCTTGTCAGTCAGTTATCTCCAAGTTTTTCGTCTGTTTTGACTGAAATAATGAGTGAATCAGTGACCGAGTTTGAGCAGGAGTTGCATGGAAGTGGCACGAGTGAAGAATCAGTTGCCGAAAGCAGTAGTAACGAAAGCGAAGCAGGTGAGTTGATAAACTTTGATTATTTTGTTTGTCGAGTGATGGAACACTTGCTGCGTGCGGTTATTGGTTGTTTTACATTTGTTGGTCCGCCACATGAAGGAAGGGGGGGATGGAGGGGGACAGGGTACATGGTTACTTACAGGAGTGATAGGCTTTGGCCTGATCAAACTAGAAGATCGTTTCTGGGTGATTATAGGTGTTTTGAAAGCACTTTAGAGATGAATAAAAGTGGTGATTTGAAGAGAACAATTTATAACTTTTGTTTGTTTGTTTGTTTTTTTAGTTTGGAAACAGTGTGGGCGTGTCATGAGTGGGCGTGTCTCCAATGAAAGCTATAGCCCTTACCCTTCCTTATATGCTAGTGATTCAGATTTTATTCTTATTTATGATTTTATGCATGACTTCATTTTTCATAGAATGAATAAGTAATGTTGTTCAAATTTTTTTCTTTCTGAAAATCAGACTAATTAGTGGACTCTCTGTAACAACTCTTGCACCATTATGAAACAATGAAATGAACAGAAGACTTAGGATATATGTTTTCTTGTGTGATCCAGAATAGGATATATGTTTTCTTGTGTGATCCAGAATCTGGAAGCACTACTGCAGAGGAGAGTGATGCTGAGAGAGGAGGTCAGGAAAGAGGAACTGTGCTGCTGGCCATCCTACTTGTGTGCGCTCTGGCTGGGAATGTTCTGGATGCGACGTGGGACTGTGCCCCGAGTGCTCTTCAGCCTTCCACAGAAGACCAAGGCCCTAACTTTGTTCTGTGTCTTTCAAGGACATGTTCTTCTTGTTTTCTCTGAAGTTTCAAGTGTTTTGACATTCAAGCAGGAAAACTGTGGTGTTTCAAACAATGTGACTGATGTTTTGGATTACCTTTTCGCCAATGTTCTGGATTACACTGTGAAGAATATCTTCAGCTGCCATCAGGGTACTGTCCTGTAATTGTTTTTTGCAGATTCCTCATTATCTCTAGTTTACAAAAACACATATTTTTACCTATCTAGCTTCAAGACAAGCCTGCACAAACCCCATTTCCTTATATAGTGAAATTTGATAGTCCGGATGCTGAATTATAGGTACATCATTTGAGGCACAATTCATTATACATAGCTCAAGTCAAGAGAATTATCATCTTTCCCATGTTTCCAGCACATACTTGTCTTTATTTTATCTCCAGTCTGAAGTGTTTAGGTAGTACAGAAGAAAAACTGTGTCTCTCCTAACATTTGACTTACTTTTCAAATAACTTTTCAGAAATTTTCTCTGCTTATATTTTGAGGTCAGTCTCCAAGTAGGTACCACCTACAGTATTTTCAGTTATTTCACTAGATTCAACAACATCTCTAGTTTCTAAAAATGTATAGGTTTGCATATCTAGTGCAAATAATATGTATGCAGAAGCCAAATTCTCAAGTGTGGTGTGTGACGAGTTTCCCATCCTAGATTTTAACTACATTTCTTTAAAGTTTAAATTGATATACAGAGCACTGTGAGGGTTAACAAAACTAAGGGTAGTGCAATGATAAGTCAGTGGACATGATTCAACATGGCATCTGCACATGTGTGATAAATGTTTGAGAACAACATAGGCATAAGACAAATTAAGACGATTTTTTCTGTCACCATTTATACAAATTATGAATGAAGAAAAAGTTTTCCACTGTGCATTAAAGCACAAGGAAAGAAAGTGTAGGATTAAAACTGTCATTCTCCCATTCATAGATTCCTAGGCTTATTTAGATTGATAAAGTATCCATACGCTCTCTTCCTCATCGTCACATACGCATTCCACAATAATTCCCATACATATCTACACACATTTAAGAAGAAAGGAACCAAGTACACTGCATTCATGCAGCTGAAAAGTGAATTGCTTTTTTTTTTTTTTTAATGCACCTTGTTGGGAGTTGGGGGTGTGAAAAGGGGAGGAGGGATGTGTGATCCGTCTGCCTTGATGCTGACTGCCAAGTCACCCTTTCACTGACAGTCATAAATTGGTTTCTCAATGGACAAAGGAATTGCCACTTATCCACCATAAGAGTTGTACTGAACAATAGGACAGGTGGATACTTCAAGCGCTGGTATTTGAGTTTGTCAACTATTGTATTTTTTCACCCAGTCTATCCCCCCTGTCAGTTCTTGTCCTTCAACTGCCCTGTCCCCTCTCTCTCTCTCTCTCTCTGTCTGTCTCTCTCTCTCTCTCTCTCTCTCTGATAGTTTCTCCCATGTTTCTGTCTTTCTTTTTAGTTTTAGCCTTCGGCTCTCCTGTCCCTTCTCTCTCTCTTTCTCTCTGTTCTCTCTCTCTCTCTCTCTCTCTCTCTCTCTCTCTCTCTCTCTCTCTCTCTCTCTCTCTCTCTCTCTCTCTCTCAGAGCTGCCAAGTGCTGCACTTTCGGCCTAGCACACTACAGTTTCTCTGACAGAGCTACGCTGCTACACTTCGTGACACAATGCTGCACTGAAAAGTGAACATGTTTAAAATTAAAGTTAACTTGCTTTGTGGACATAATGGCGGCATACAAAGAATGGAGACAGTATGAATCCTTGCAATGTGAACTTCCTTAATTTTTTTGAAAAAAAAAAAAAGGCATTGTTCGGTGAGTATGAAAAAGTAGAAGAAGAATCACTGAAGTTGACCATGATTTGGCCACCTTGTTGATTGGTTTCATTGTCAGACATTTTGATTTTTTGTAGGTCAAGTAAAAAGTAAGTGATAGTTAGCAAGATTTCTGTCGTCTTGGTCCACAATCATGTCATATGTAAAACGAAGTGCAACTTAAAGTGCTTTTGAGTCTGACTTAATGCATCATATATGAGTGCTACCATTAGATTTGGAATGCTACACTTAAAATGTGAAAATGCTACACTTTGTGTTTGAAGACCTTGCCAGCTTTGCTTGCTCTGTTTGTTTCTGTCTCTCACTCACTCTCTGCCTCTCGTCTCTCTGCCTAAGTAGACTGCTCCATGTTGGGAGTATTGTTTTATGCATTTTTTGTCTGATATTTGTGACATCTGTGAAAGGCATCCTTGTTAAAAATTTGTTTGTCTGTTTTGTACTGCATATTAACTCACTCGCTACCAATGTCCGCATATGCAGACATCGTTCGACGAAATGTTCGCTACCAATGTCCGCATATGCGGATTAGGATTTTGAAAATTCGCGCTGTCCGAGTGACGTGTCGGTTACGAAACTCAAGAAGGAAGATGATTCCTTAGTTATCCCCTACCAACTTTTCATTCACTTGTGCTGCGTGTGTAGCGTGGCTCGCTCGCGAGCCAACAACAACAAAGACTACTGTTGGTCAGCTCTGCTCCATGATTGAAAAGACGGCGTCGCGACGAAGCCTTCGACACAGTAGGGCTGGTGAATTCTTAGTTAGCGTTGAAGACGCACTGAAACTGATCCAGACTGAAGGGTCAGATGTCAAAGCCGAAAGGAGACATCAGCAATTCTTCTGATGAGGATTTCAACCCCTACAGTGGGGAGACAGACGTGGATTCCGACACTGAAGTGGGCGCTGATAGTGGCGAAGAAGCAGACAAAACTGTGCCAGCAGTTGGGCCTCAACA
>CM031597.1:57386632-57406376 GCA_018398815.1 Conus ventricosus | reverse complement strand
CCAGTCAACAACACTTCAGCCTTTGCAGTTCTTTAAGTTGTCCTTGCATTCCGCAGAGGTGAGTAAAAAAAAAATTATTACTACATAAATTGTGCTGTGTTTAAATGTGTCATGTATGTTTTACACACTGAGTGCATTTTTTTGCAGTGATCCATTCATCTATCAGTAGACTAGGGGGAGAGAGGGGAAGTGGGGGGTGGGAGAAGGGTGGGATAAACAAAGTGAGTTAGTGATTATATGTTCTGAGTATTGGTGCATTACTCTGTGTGTGTGTGTTGAGAGAGAACAGCTACACATGTTCATGTTTTGTAACTCTGTGCATGGGTATGTTGTTGTTTCCAGGCATATTTTTACTGATATTTATTGTGCAAAAATCCATAATTTGTGCATTTATAGAATAAACTGTTAAATATGAAGTAATTTAGTTAATTAATATATTGTGGTGCTGGTATTATATTAAAAAAAATCCAGGTTGGTTCTACTTTATAGCTTGTAAAAGCACCAAACTATGCATCCATACACATGAATGTTTATTACAAACAATGGGATGCACTGATACATAAGAAAAAGAAAAGAAAAGCTCATATGATCATTTTTGTGTGTATGGCTGCAGGTCATGTTGCTGTGCTGAGGTGGCAGGGCAAAAAACCTGTCTACGTGCTGACGACAGTGATGCTGCCAACCACCATGATGAGCTACACAACACGGCACCACCCTGAGAGACAGAAACCAGCAGCAGTACAGGACTACATGGCAGGAGTAGACATGAGTGATCAGCTCATGGCCTACATGCCCCTGAATAGGAAAACCATGAAGTGGTGGAAGAAACTGTTTTTCATCTTTTGACCTTGACTCTTATTCAGGGGTCTATTCTCATTTCTGGACAACAAGCATCTTGCAGTCCATGGTTTGCCACTGTGTGTGAAGCTGTGCCCAGGATGCAATGTCACTTGTCACCAGTGTTTTGTGCACAGTTAACTTTTTTTTTCATCCAGCAAAAACACATTTTTTGTATATTCACATTCTTCATCGCCTGCTTGTGATTCCATATTATATCTTCTGTGTCTTCAGTGCTAGAAGGTGATGTAGAACATGTCTGAGCTGCTAAGCAACACTAAGTATACATATTTTTGGTAGGTGCAAAAGTGCTGAAAATAGGGAAAATTTTGAGACAGTTTTCGCCACCAAGATGGTAAGTAAATTTATTTATTTTTTGTTCACATATAGACTAATATGCATTGTATCCACTCACCAAATTTCAAGTGTCTGCTCATCTATAATAGTGAGAATTTTTTTCCTACCCTGTACAAACCCCGGGTATTCAGGGATTAGCAAGGGGGTGAGTTAACCCTTTGAATGCCTTACCCCAAACTTGATTTGGGTTGGAAATGGCAGTCTGTGTGCATTGCCTCAAATGGCACTAGACTAGATAATAATGATCAACTTTGTTTGACAAGCTAAGGGAAACAACTGCATTTTTACATCTAAGTAATGCCTGATTATGTCTCTTTAGTTTGTACAGTTCTGGTTCACATTCATTCTTGCAATAAGACTGGACTGAGAGTGAAGTTTAGTTAATATTTTGTACTTCAAGACGGTGGTGAGGGGAAGTGCAGCAGAGCATGACATACCAACCTCATTTAGTGGCATGACATACCAACCTCATTTTGTGCTGTTGATGTTCCTGTATTTCAATGCTCAGATAACTGTATTTCAATGCTCAGATAACGTTTCCATAGCATTTTACTCTTAAACTGAGTAAACTTTTTGTTTGCAAATGTCACAACTTTTTTTAAAATTTCATGTCAGTGTTATGCATCACAATTTTTTTGTTTGGTGTGCTCAAGCTGACTTTTTTTTTTTCAAAAATGTAGTTTAGGCCCAGAGCAACAATTTTATATGGTTTAATTGGGAAAAAAAATTCTTGGTAGTTACTGCGTTATCATGATTACAAACCCCCCCCCCAAAAGTAAAATGTCAGTTACTATTCCTCAGCATATAGCATGCATGTAGCCTCAGCAGTGAAGGGTTAGATAAGCATTACTTCACAAATTCAGCAGGTATTCCTTAGCATATAGCATGCATATAGCCTCAGCTGTGAGGGGGTGAAATATTGATTCACACCTTGTTTTGTATGTTTTTCTGTATTTTGGTTTGTTTTCAGTAACATTACAGTCTGTTTCAGTTTTTCCTGTGCATTTTTTTCTGATTAAAGTCTCTTTCTCTCTCTCTCTATCCCTTTTTCTGTGGATTGACAATGACTGTCTTTCTGTGTCAGATCGTGGCAGGCCACAAAGAGGCCTTGGATTCGTTCATCATCCAGTGGGCCCAGAGATGGCTGCCAGAGGATGGCAAGTACCGTAGTCTGGACACAACAGCGGTGCCAAGTGACCAATCCAAAGTAGAAAACCTTCTTATGCAGTTCATGGCTGGAGGTGACCTCAGAACGAGGTAAGTCGGTATCAGGAGTTTAATGTGGTTTTTATATTTCCATTCCTTTCATGCAGAAATACAAATACCATGTCAGTGGTGTGGTTTGGGGAGCTGTTTGAACCTCATGTTGTCATATCCATTAGTTTGAAACCAGTGAGCGTATAATAGACTGTGAATGTGGTTTGGATTATACTAATCGGTGAAGAAGCTGGAGCCAGTGTTATTGACATTTGAAAAGTTCCTTCAGTTTTTTTTTTTTTTTTTTTTTTCATTTGATACTTTTATTGATGTTCTGACTTTGTAAACTTTTGCTTGATGTTCTAATGCAGTAATATTTTGTTAAAAACGAATTTGTGAAATTTTTTTGGACATTATGTCCTTGTGAAGCTTTGCTAGTGAAACTGACCTTATAAGGATTTATAAGTCATGAATTTTTCCTCTTTTGTAATGTTTTTTGGGTCAAATACGTATCAATAGAATGACTGCAATAATCCCACTGTATGTATGATTGCTGTGATAACCAGTGATTTTAATGGTTTTCAGGTAAAACCTTAAGTCTTAAGATCTGGTAGTGAACTTCTGTCACGAGTCATTTCTGTGGGTTCCATCAAAGATTTACAAAGTAGAGAATCTGTGGCCTGCAGGATCTTCTCTATGCAAAGGTCTGTGTCTTCAGGTCTGCAAGAGGTTTGCCACACTTCAGATCGCTATGAGTGTGCAGGGTTCTAGATCCTGATACATAGCTGCCAACTGTTACGGGAAAACCGGGACATATCGTTTTTTTTTAATTTGTCCCTATTTTCGTTGTTTGCTGAAAAAATTCCGGTTTACGAGTTTTCAAAAAAAAAAAAAAAAAAAAAAAAAAAAGCCCAAAATTAAATAAAAGAACGTTTGGCAACTGGTCCGACTGAACAGAAAGCGTAAACTCGGAAGTCAGCATGAAAGGGGCATAACTAGGCCCATTCCGCGCATGCGCATAGCTGCTGTTCAAATAGTCAACATGGCGTCTTCAAGTGGTAGCACGGAGAAAACCACAAAACCTAAACGATTCCAGCGGTATCTGCCAGCTTATAAAGACAAGTTTCCATGGGTCACTTCTTGCCCTTCAAAGGGTGAAAAGTTTGCTTTCTGCACCATGTGTCGATGTCCGGTGAATATTTCACATGGGGAAGAAATGATCTGGCCGATCACGAGAAGACCACAAAGCACAAAAAAAACAACGAAGCTGAGGAATCGGCAGCCGTCAAAAAAAACATGATGGTGGCAAAGGCCAATCTTCATGGCTCTTGCTATGAGCAAAAGTTCAGCCAGGAGTTTCTAAAGAAGGCCAAGTCCTCGACTGCACAAATAGTAAAAAAAAACCCTAGATCTTTGAACACAGGCTGTCAACTCAGGGTGTGGGAGTAGTGGTTGGATCATGACGACTGGGAGTGGGGAGTAGCTTGATGGAGCCTTAGAACTGGGGTGGGGGGCGATGGTAATTAAATGGAGCCGGAGGACTGGGGATGAAGTTGTTTGAGCAAGATTGTGGGGTACAGTTGATGAAACATAACTGTGTTGTGTTGTTAATGAAACATGACTGTGGGGTGTAGTTGATGAAAGATGACTGTGGGGTATAGTTGATGAAACATGACTGTGGGGTATAGTTGATGAAACATGACTGGGGTATAGTTGATGAAACATGACTGTGGGGTATAGTTGATGGATCCTAAGTCCTATGGGGTGTAGTTGTGAGATCATAAGGGCAGACGGGTGAAGTTGATGGAACTTGAACTGAAGAATGTGGGTGTAGCTGATGGAAGCCCAGGACTGTGAGTGCTGTTGATTGGGAGGGCAGAGCATCTTTTATGTTCATCCTACATCAATATGGAAGATAAAAAAAGCTGTTTGGGTAAGTCTTATTTTGTGTGTTTTGTATATTAATCTATAGAAAAAAATATGGTGGCTACCTACATAAGAGGCTTTTTTTTACACAAAATATTGCATTGTATGCAACATACTAATATGCATGCCTTGATATGGTTTAATAATAGGCTTGCTTTTGATTAGTTTTCTTATCAGGAGATGAAAAATATGCCTGTCAGAGTGTAAAAAAGGCTTCAGCTTCAGGGGCTGCGCCCCCTGACCCCCGCTGATCAGGAGGGGGGGGTCAGCCCCCCTCCCGAACCCACCCCCCGTGAGGTGTTACTCTTTTTGACTCTGGGAGGTTGGCAGCTATGCTGATATTACTACCTGAAACATGGTTGAAAGAGGAGATAGTCCATAAAGGAAAGCCTGTCCAGGATTGCCTGTGTGCCTTGCAAAAAGATTGATCCATGGTTTTGTACATTTCATTTAGTAAATGTATGCAAATCACACAGAAGGTTCGTTTAGAGATTTTGTTCAGAAGAGAAGGGAAAAGATAATCAAATATGCTGTCCCAGCTGATGAAAAGTGCATCTTTGGCAAATACTAGATGATCTGGAACAAGAGACATACATTGGAAACTCATTGTTTCACCAGGTGGCGGATGGGTCCATGTGAGTCCCTTATCAAGCAAAGAGATCTTAATACTCTTGTAGAGAGACCACTCCTTAGATCAGATCTGACTGCTGAAGAGAGGGACTTGGCCTGTCTGGACTAGTGGGGTCCAGAAAGGAGATGTGCGATTGCTGGCAGAACCATAAGAGGGAAGCAACCCATTGATTCCTCCATTAATTTTTTACGTAAGCTTCAACACATTGTGACTGCCTGCTCCTGAGATACAAAGTAGCAAACCATGTCTCACAATCAGAAACAACAAAAACAAAAAACGAAACAAAAAGGGAAACTGGTCTATTATTGCCACTTCAACTCTTACTATGCGTCAGTTAAGGAAGAGGAATCCGCTGAGACTTCTCCAGAGTAAAGCCTCCCCATTTTTGGTAAAATTCAACTGATTACAGGAACTTCACGCATAGTACTCAGTTCTTTGGGTAGAGATGAAAAAAAGCAGACCATGTCTCACAATCAGAAGGAATCTAATATGTTATTGCCCCTTGAGGAAGGAGGAAGGAAACTGATATGTTGTTGCCACTTGAGGAGGGAGGAAGGAAACTGGTATGTTGTTGCCACTTGAGGAGGGAGAAAGGAAACTGGTATGTTATTGCCACTTGAGGAGGGAGAAAGGAAACTGGTATGTTAATGCCACTTGAGGAGGGAGGAAGGAAACTGGTATGTTATTGCCACTTGAGGAGGGAGAAAGGAAACTGGTATGTTATTGCCACTTGAGGAGGGAGGAAGGAAACTGGTATGTTATTGCCACTTGAGGAGGGAGAAAGGAAACTGATATGTTGTTGCCACTTGAGGAGGGAGGAAGGAAACTGGTATGTTTATTGCCGCTTGAGGGAGAAAGGAAACTGGTATGTTATTGCCACTTGAGGAGGGAGAAAGGAAACTGGTATGTTATTGCCACTTGAGGAGGGAGAAAGGAAACTGGTATGTTATTGCCACTTGAGGAGGGAGAAAGGAAACTGGTATGTTATTGCCACTTGAGGAGGGAGGAAGGAAACTGGTATGTTATTGCCACTTGAGGGGGAGGAAGGAAACTGGTATGTTGTTGCCACTTGAGGAGGGAGGAAGGAAACTGGTATGTTGTTGCCACTTGAGGAGGGATGAAGGAAACTGGTATGTTGTTGCCACTTTACAATTTAGTATGTAAGAAAGCAAATAACATCTTAGCTTTCTTATACAGGAATATCAATGACTGCCCCCAAAAGGTTAAAGACGACTGCTACAAAACACTGGTTAGACCAGTACTGGAATATGGTTGCTCAGTTTGGGATCCTTACCATCTAAAGGACATTGATAACCTCGAAAAGATTCAGAAGAGAGCAGCACGGTTCGTAACAGGGAACCACATCAGAGAAAAGGGGAATACTAGGAAGAACATGAGGAAATTAGAATGGAAACCCTTAGAAGAGAGAAGAGCTTTTATCAAACTTAACATATTCTTCAAAGGCAGAGCTAAAGTAATTGATATTCCAATGGAACAACTGGTATTGAATAGGGGTAGCACCAGGAGTGGCGGTCAATGTTATACCATACCTGCATCAAATATTGACAGCCACTTACATTCTTTTTATCCCAGTTCTGTACGGCTGTGGAACTCACTGCCGGGTGCCATCAAGATTGCCACAAATGCAATCTCATTTAAAAAAACAAATTGATACGACAGTTTTGAGATCTGCATATTGACGATTTTCTATTTTTACTTCCCCAGATATTTTACTGTTACCTGGGCCTGAATTTGGCCATTGCTTTTAACTTCTTGAATATCGAGTGCGACCCCTTGTTGCCAAATTTGCTCCAGGGCCAACAGTCTGAGTCGCACTGTTTTATGTTATTTTATTTTACTTTTTAACATGCGCGCTGGTGACCTACTCGTTTTTGAGTGAACCAGTATTTTAGGAAGAAGAAGAAGAAGACTTGAGGAGGGAGAAAGGAAAGGAAACTGATATGTTGTTGCCACTTGAAGAGGGAGGAAGGAAATGATAGTTATTGCCCCTTGAGGAGGATGAAGGAAACTGGTATGTTATTGCCACTTGAAGAGGGAGGAAGGAAAGGAAACTGATATGTTGTTGCCACTTGAAGAGGGAGGAAGGAAACTGGTATGTTATTGCCACTTGAGAAGGTATTCTATGTCAAGGGAAGCAAATCCTCCTGGACTTATAACAGAGTGAAAACTCCTCATTTTGTTGGAGTTCTTATCGATTAACAGTGAGTTTACCAGAAGTAGGATTATGGTACTCAGTTTCATGGGTAAAGATGAAAAAAACAAATATGCAGATGCTTGTATGCTCAGTTCAACGTAGACATGCACACTATCATGTTGATATTACTAAGATTCACACAAGGACTGTCACTTGTCATGTTTATATAACCTTGCATAGATGTTAAAGAGTTGATGCAGCTCCATGAAAAACTAAGCCCACTCGAGAACTCCAACACACCCAGTCCTCCTTACCCAAACCCCTCCCACCTCCATCAAATTACATATATATCTCTGTGTGGTGTGGTCAGCTTGCAGAGATGGCATGAGGTATGTCTCAACACTCCCTTTGCCATACAAGAGGTGCTGTTTGCCTGGGAACACCAAGCACTGTCTGTGGACAAAGTCAAGGTCAGTAATTGTTTTGTCACTCTTTGGACTTTTTTTTTTCTTTTTTTTTCTGTGCCTCTCGCTGTCATTTATTATTCCATACTCCCTCATTCTGGATCATATGAGCAGGGCTTAAAATCCTCCTCGGATCCGAGAAATTCCTCGGAAGCCAAAAAGTTCCTCGGGGGAAAAAAAATCGATTTCCTCGGGGGAAAGAAACCCGATCTAAAACGCCCCAAACGCGTCCGCATTCGCATATGGTTCTGATTCGTATTCGGTTCAAAGTCGCAAACAGCCATTTCGCACCGGTAGCTTTAGGCGTCTAATCTATCAAGATGGCGACTGTGAGAATCATCGAACGTGGAGAGAAGTTTGACGAAAGCGGGATCAAAAACAAATGGAGGTGGGAGTGGACTTTAAAGTCCGTGAAAGTGAGGTCAGATCCCGATGAATTCGAGCGGATCGGTCAACATAATATCTGTATGGATGTACCTTTTCTGCATTAAATCTTGCACTTTTTCTGTGCAATTTTTTTCCCCAAAATAGGGCTCAGAATGAGCCAGAGTGCACAGATTTTGTTCTAGATTTTAAAAATTTTCCGGGGGGCATGCCCCGGACCCCCCTAGCAGGGCGTGCCTGCTTCGCAGGCACGCATTCGTGGCTTCGCCACTTCAGAAATTTTCCTCTGATTTTTGGATAGACCATTTTAAGCCCTGTATGAGTGCCAGTGTTCACAAGGAACTTTCAGTACAAGGAAAACTACTAATAGAGAGATTTTGTTGATTTTCAACTGTGTCCGTTCTGTACATAAGATACTAACCGTTTAATAATAATGTTAAGGGTGTTCAGTGTCATCATATCTCCCCGAAGACAGCTTTTATGATTCAGGGCTTAAAACGTTCCGCGTCTGGGCGGAATTCCGCGATTTCGGTTTGTCAAAAAAAAAAAAAAAAAAAAAAAACCGACAGGAGCAAGGTATCCGTGATCGGCTTGCAAGCGTTCATAGCAACTGCGCGCAAGTTATGGCCCCTGATTATTCTTGGAAGACGTTTCCGGTCGGACTTCCGGAAAATACAAAATGGCGGAGCGCGCAGTCATTGTTCATGCGGGTCGATCTTTTGACGAATCTGCAATTAAAAACAAGTGGAAATGGGAGTGGACGCTTCAGAAAGTTGACGAAGAAGTCATTGGAGACTTTCTTCGCAAAGTTATTGCACCAGGTTTAGCTTGGTGCAAACTGTGCTTAAGGGAAGTGTTACGGTGGTCGCGGAAGAAAGCTCTTGATCACATTCGTTCAGCGAAGCACGTGTCAAACGTCAAGGCACTGAGTGGAACTACAAGAAAGGTCACTGAAGACACTTTAGCAGCAGTAAAACGTGCCAGGATAGAACATTGCAATCCTGTGGGAAAAAAGAGGGTGATATAGAAAATGTGGAGAGTGCAAGCCAGGCGGGAGGCAGCAAGGAAAAAGATAGGGTTCAAACTAATCAAAGTCAAGTTGTCAGCAAGAAGGTGGATGAGAATGAAATAAAAATTGTAGAGTGTGAAAGCCAGACAGGAGAAAGCAAGGAAACAGCAGACAAAGATAGGGTTGAAATTCAAGTAAGCAAGAAGGTGGATGGCAAAGACAGTGCAGACAATGCAAGCAGCAAGAAGAAACAGAGTTCCTTGCTATGTTTCTTTAATGCCTCCAACACCCAAATGACAAAGCTGTGTGTGTGTGTGTGTGTGTGTGTGTGTGTGTGTGTGTGTGTGTGTGTCCATGTGAAATCCTGTATTTCAGTGTTTATTATAATTTAGGAACTTCAAAATTTGACTTTCAGTATGTGCTGATTCCACAAGTTTCTCATTTATCAAAATTTGGATATTGTGACTTTCAAAATGTGCTGATTCCGCAAGTTGATCTCTGTTATATGAGACTGAACTTTAAAGTGTTTGATGCAGTTACTGACTTTGTGTGCACCAACTTCAAACTTGATATTGTGTGATCATTTAAACATGAAAAGTGAAACTTATTGAGCAACCCCAAAAGTGAGATTTCATCCAAAGACTATAGTTGGTGAACACCTGTAAAACACTCAAGTTAAAGGGGGAGTGTTCATTTTATTATGTGTTTAACCCCTTCTCCCCTTGTCCCAAATATGTCTTCCTGTAATAATTATGTTTTACAGCAATTTTTATGCACTAAATAACTCTTGAAATTATGTCCAGAAAGCGCGAAATGGCATAGATTTACACTCGGTTTTTAAAAAATTTTCCCGGGGAGCATGCCCCCGGACCCCCCTAGTTTCAGTGGTTTTTTCCTCCTGTTTTAAGCCCTGAATTGATTACCAGTTTTGTAAACCTGCAAATCAGAAGTTAGAAGTAGATGAGAAACTGGATTGACCTCAGGACCAGGGAATTGGAGATTATTTGAAGCCTTAGGGAATTGATACTGAACACATAGGCAGGGTTTGCACAGGTTGGGAAAGGTAAGGAAAAATTGAAGACACTTTTCCAGGTTGGGAAAGTCAAGGAAGAGTGACACTGGGTTGGGAAAAACAACATTTTTACTCTGGAGACCTTAAATTGGGTGATACCACTCTACTGGCAGGTGAACAAAACATTATGAAAAAATATGAAGAAAAAAACAACCAACCAACAAACAAATCAATATTGTCGAAAATCATGATGGTTTTGTGTGATTTGCGCTTTTGGAGACAACCATCTGTTATCAAGAGTTACCGTTTGTGATCAATATCCTTCTGCTGGCTTCCATCTTGACTCTGCCGTCATCACAGAGTGAGACACTGCAACACCATGCTTGGAAACTGTAGTTTTAGTGATTTTTGGCTGGAAAAAAGATGTTTACAAAGCTTGGCTGTGCAGAGATAATGCAGACAAAACATAAAGCTTTTTGCAGCTTACACAAAACGTCAATCTTCTTTGGCCCGCATGGGAGAAGGAGCTCTCACCAGTCGCTGCAAAGGTAAGCTGCTTCCCCAGCTGAAGGCATACTGTTCAGAAGTCAAAAAGAAGACTGTGGCAGAGCCTGGCAAGCAGTCTTTCAAAGATCTCATGGCTGCACTGGGTGATCCTTTGCTGAAAGTCAAGCTTCAGTTTTTAATCTGCATAGCTCGGGAAGCGCAGCCTTTCCTTCAGGTGTACTAGACAGATCATCCCATGATGCCCTTCTTTGCTTCAGACCTTGCTTGCCTGCTGAAAGATTTGATGGCGAGATTTATCAAGCCTGAAGTCCTCGCTATTTGCGAGTCAGTGCTATCCCTGTGGAGCATTGATTATGCTGACAAAACGACACATTTGGAAACCCATAAGGTGGATGTTCATTTCACAGCAACCCAGAGTCTTCAAGTGAAGAATGTGGCATCAGATAAGGATCGCCATTCTTTCCACAAAGAGGGTTGTGATTGTTTGTGACACTGGTGAAAACTATCATAGAGAAAGCCCACATCAAGTATTAACTTGTCCGCAGCCTGACATGGATGGATTCAAGATTGTTGTTAGATGAAAAGAACTTCTCATCCGGTGTTCAGCAATTACACTTGACGCTTAAGATCCTGTGTGATGCTGGTAGGTGAAGGAGGGCAACTACAACTTAAGAAAGTCTTAGTTCCGCAGATTAAAAGAGAGTATCCTCTCAGAATGCAGTGAGAAGTTTCAAAACTTCAGTCCCAGTGAAGACAGAGTTGATGAACTCCTCAATGGGCACCTGTTAGGCCAGAAGGAGTATTTGGCATCATATACTCTACCATGTCAGACAGCAGCATTCTACGGCAGTTAGTTAGCTCTGAAGGCCAAATTTTTTGTGTGGCTAACGCAGTAACAAAGCACCCACCCTTCTTCCGTCTTAGTCAGAAAGCCGGTGCAAACTTCCTGTTCCTCATTCAGCTACAGCCTTCCACCACAAAAGGACAGGTTTTCTCGCTCTGACTCGCCTATCTTCTTTTTTTTTCTTCAGTAGATTGCTTGTGTTTTGCTTTCTTGCTTGTTCTGTTGTGGCATGCGCTAATTCTCTTTATTACAGCTGCTTGAGGTTACGATCGCTCGCGCATCACGTTGTCTTTTCACACTTGATGTTCGATCGATCATCCCTCCTTCGCCACGCGCTTCGCCATTTTGTCTCTACTTTGTGTTTGACCACTCCGTGTTTGCTCCGTCCACCACAGCCCAAGATGGTGAAGGTGAACGATGGGTCGAGAGACGACACCTTTCCGTCATACCTCTCTGCCCCGGAGGCCCAGCATTCCGATTCCAAGGAGCTTAGAGGGGGGTTCAAAGGAGGGGACGCTTGACCATGATCGCCATCATGCCTCCTCCTCTAATAGGCCGGCGGAGTTGCGTTCACAGCGTTTGGGTAGGAAGGGGCAAGCTGCACATGTTAAAGGCAAAAGTAAACTAAAAGATAATCAGAAAGACAAAGGGAAAGCTTCGCGTAAGCTTACACAGTTTTATCCCTCGCCCAACACTCTTCCCCCCCCCCCCCCCTCGTTCGCCATCTTTGCGGCGTGAGTACAGCTTGCCCCCTACTTCGCAAACGGAGAGGGTGGCTGGCACTATGACTCAGCACTTGGCTACCCTCTCTCTCCTCTCTCTATCTTGCTGAGTCATGCGGCCTGCAGTACCCGGGTATTTTCCCGCATGCTGACTTGGCGACTGGCACGAGTGACAGGTTCGCCTCAGAATCAGCACACATGACTCGCCTTGGTGAGACTCAGTCTATCTGCTATCCCCCCACTGATAGCACTCAGTCTCATGGCGCTCCCCTCTACAGTAAATTGGTGCAGCCACCACTAGTGTACTCGGAGCGCCCTTTTGCCGGTGGCAGGGTGGAGCCCTTTCCCTGGCAGGACCAAACTGGGCAAAACCCTGGGTCTGGTGCGCAGATTCCGACACCTCCGGACGTGCATGAGCCGGACCCACGCTGATCGATTCGCCCCGATCGACTGGCGAACTATCCCCTAGGGGCACAGGACATTGGGGATCAGACTTATTCTGTTCCCCACTTGGGCAACGTCTACGGTCCCGTTCCTCCGGGGGGAGGATTGACCCACGGGACATCGCTCACTCCACCGCTCCTCCTAGGCAACTGTGGGATTACACTCTCTCGACCATGGTTCAGGCACGGACCGCTCTGGGGATGTGCATGCAGCTGTGCACTCTCGGGGGGGGGGGGGGGGGGGTCTTCCCCCCCCCCCCCCCCAGTGCTTCATGTTACCTGGGCCCACATGGAAATTCCGCCCCCGGGTCGCCACAGCCCACTTTCCTCCATGGGGACCGGTGGCTCTATGCCCCTCTGAGGGACAAGTGGCTTGATGCAGACACTCATTGGCTCTCCAGTCGTCTGTGGCATCCAGCTTCCTCTTGCTGGTTTGACGTTGGTCTGCCTCCCTCTCAGGTGCTGTCCGATCAGCATGACGGACATTTCCCTCGTTTGTCTGTCGCCGATCATGGAGCTACCAGAGACCCGCCCTCGCCTCTCCCGTCGACCTCTCGGCTAGACCACCTTCACACCTCCGGATCGTGGGACTCCAGGACGGCTCAAATGCACATCAACATCTTGGAACTGGAGGCAGTCGGACTTGCTCTCCTCCAATTCCAAGCCCCTGTCACACACCGACACGTTCTCCCTCTGCGCGAGACACATAGCGGGAGCTCACAACGTTCTGGCGGACTCTCTCAGTCGGTCCAAATCCCTTCTACACACAGAATGGACCCTCAACAGCCACACCCTGCACACTGTGTGGACCCATTGGTTCACCTCGGTGATCGATCTCCTTGCTACCCGGTTCACCACCATCTCCCGGTCTATGTCTCACCAGTCCCCGACCCTCAGCGCACGCGATCGATGCTCTCTCCCTACCCTGGACGGGTCTCATAGCCTACGCCTTCCATCCATTCCCTATCCTTCTCAGAGTGATCAGGAAAGCAGGACTGGAGAGACCCAGACTCAGTCATGGTTTCCAGACCTCAGGTCTCTTCACATGTTCCCCGTTCCCTCTGGCTCCGAGCTGGGACATACGCCGACAACCACGCTCGGGTCGCTCCCACTCAAACCCACAATCTCCGCATACACGCTTGGCTCCTTTACGTACCCAACTGTGAACATCTGCCCCTCCCTCCCAGACAGACAGATCCCAGTCCGTCTTAGACAGGCTCTCTGTTGGAGGCGCCTCGCAGGACCTTCGGGACTTTGCGACGGCCCCTCGCAGATCCAGCACAGAGTCCCTCTACGACTACCATTGGGCGAGATGGTCACCTGGTGCTCAGGTAACTCCGTCCCGCATAACACACATCAATATTCAATTGGGCAATTTCCTATCTCGCCTTTCCTCGGTCAGAAACCTGTCGGCTAGCTCAATCCACGGCTACAGGTCTGCTATCTGTACCACCATTCGTCACCTTGGGGGGGGGGGGCCCTCCTTTGCCAGCGACTTCCTGCTCAGAGAGATCTCTAGGGGCACTGCCTCACCCGAGGCCCAATCCCCTAGACGCGTCCCACTTTGGGATCTCTTCGTCGTCCTCGACATACTCAGGAGACCACCGTTCGAGCCTTTAGTCTCCATCCCCTTTGACCTCCTCTCTCGCAAAACCACTCTCTCCTCGCACTCGCTACTGCTCGCCTACGTAGCAAGATCCATGCCCTCAGTGGTACCCCAGGGACATCACCTTCCATAGGGACGCCTCTGTCTCCCTCCGGTTTCTCCCCGAGTTCCTTGCTAAGAACCTAGAACCGGGCACACCTTCTCCCTCCCTCGTCATCAGATCACTCTCCGATATCCTCAGGAAGGAAGAAAGGGGGGGTGGGGGGGTGGGCATGGACTTGTGCCCTTCCAGGTGCCTAGATACTACTGGGAACGAACGCGACCTAGGCGCTTCTCCCAGAGGCGTCTCCTCATACGAGGGCCACCCCATAAGTTCTCGGATGGTAAAAGATGGAAGTACACTGGCATTTCTTACGTAGCCCATCTTTTCAAAGTATCCTCCATCAGCGTGTATGCACTTTTCCATCCTTCTAAACCACGAATCCATCACCCCAGCCCCTCCGACTTAGGTATACCAGAAATTCAGCCCTCGGCAAACGCTTGGCATCTTCAGGGCTCTCAAACGGCTTTCCTTTCAGTTGTTTTTTCAAACGAGGGAACAAAAAGAAGTCACAAGGGGCTAGGTCAGGAGAATACGGAGGATGAGTGACGAGCTGCACGCTGTTCTCTTGCAAGAAGTCTAAAGTTGCAGCTGCCGTGTGGGCGCTGGCGTTGTCGTGGTGGAGGAGTAGGTGGCGGGTACCGGTCCGTGGTCGCCGTGCACTCCAAGCCTCGAACACTTTTGGCAGGCAGGTGTTGATGTACGATTCAGCGTTAACTGTCATTCTTTCCAGAAGCGGTACAGTAGTCGAAAACTGCAATCATTTTTTGTGTGCAGCTCCTTGATCTCTTAAATTTCACAGGTGGGGTTTCCCCTGGAAACAGCCAAACTGACGACTGCTGCTTTGTTTCGGGGTCATACTGGTAAACATAGGTTTCGAAGAATGCAGTCTAAGCTTCCTGATGAAAAGTTTAGAGTATCCTTGAGTTCATCCTCCGTGATTTCGAGGATTTTCTGTAATCATGGCCTTCACTGTGCTCACGTTCCCATCGGTAGTAACTGAAACTGGACATCCACAATGGTCACGATCTTCCAACGACATTGTACCAAACTGAAATTCTTTGAACCACCTATGGACTGTGGATAATGATAGAGCCTTGTCGCCAAAACAGTTTGTCAAACTTATAAAACTTTCCTTGAAAGACTTCCTTTAAGATAGTCATAATAAATCATGGCACGAAAATCTCTCCAAGACAGGCTCTCTGCAAAACTTTGAAAACCATCCCCCTTGCCATCCATTTTGCTGTCTAGAACAAATTTGGCTCTGACGATTTTTATCATTTTTTGTGTCATAGCTGTTATGACATTGCTTGTGATGATGATATAAAAATTGAAATTATGACGTCAGTGGTTTCTGCGCATCCGAGAACTTATGGGGTGGCCTTTGTATCCATCAGTCCTAACAACTACAAAGACATCTTCGCAGGCACTATCTCCAGGTGGCTCTCAAACACGGTTAAGACCGCATACGCACAAGCACATAAAGTCTTGCCGGTCTTATCTCCCCGGGCACATGAGGTTTGAGCGCTTGCCACTTCCACAGCATTCCAACACTCAGTACCCCTACGCCACCTTCTGGAGGCAGCCTACTGGCGTTCGGAGAATCTCTTCATAACGTCTACTTGAGGGATATCCGCAGGACCAGGGCTGATGGTTCTAAAGGGATTTCTTTGTTGCGGCTAACACAACCATCTCTATCTGGACCTTTACCCCCAAGAACCATTAGGGCACTCTACCCTCCTCCAATTCCTTTAAATTCTGCTACTGTCTGACATGGTAGAGTATATGACGTCAAAATGGGGAGTTTTTATCATACTCCCCGTTTGGCTAGTATACCTACCATGTCAGACTCTAACGCCCGCTCTTCCTTCCCCTCTAGCGCAATGGTCCTCGAGGGTTTACCTTGCGCATATGCCTCGCTGAATGAGGAACAGGAAGTTTGCACCGGCTTTCTAAGACGGAAGTAGGGTGGGTGTCTTGTTACTGTGTTAGCCACACAAAAAATTCAGCCTTCAGAACTAACTGCCGTAGAATGCTGCTGTCTGACATGGTAGGTATACTAGGCAAACAGGGAGTATGATAAAAACTCCCCATTTCTCTTTTATGGGAAGTTGCCAGAAGGTGCTCATCCTCTGTCACAGTCAGGCAACTGTGGAGAGGGGCTTTAGCATCAACAAGGAACCATGGAAGTGAACCTGAGGAAGAAGTCCCTGGTTGCCAGGCGTCTGGTTGTTGATGCTGTCAGAAGAGCAGGTGGTCCTGAGGAACTTCAGATAACCAAAAGGGGGTCGGAATAGCTCAGTTGGTAGAGCGCCGGACTCGTGATACTGGGGTTGCGGGTTCAAATTTCGGTACAGGGGATTTTTCCTCGGAATTAACATTGGTTCTGACTCCATTCCCGATACAGTCCTTCGAATGAGACTATAAACCGAGGTTCCATGTGTGAATGCACACGCAACATCTTGCACACACATAAAATCCCATCACCAACTTTCGGAAGAGAAGGCCAGTTTGGCTGTTGGTGTGGATGACACGTTACTCATTGCATACACCTTCCCCGAAGATGGGAGTATGGCTGCCTTAATGGCGGGATAAAAAATGGTCATACACACAAAACTCCACTGCCTGTCTATACAGGCAGTGTCCGCAGGAGTATCAGCGGAAAGAAAGAAAGAAAGATAACCAGAGATGCTGGATTTTGCATCTTCAGCCAGACGCCAGTATGAATAATACCTACAAGAAGAAAAGAAGGGGAAAACTGAGGCAAAAGAAAAAAAGAGAAAAGCAGAGGCGACGAAGTGGAGCACCAAAGGGAAAAAAAAGGATGGGAACACGACTTCTGGCTGGGGCTGCCCCGCCAAGAACTTGAAGAAGGCAAAAAGGGCCCCGAACGGGGGGCTCTGCTCTTCTGGCTTAGTCAGAGGGTCTGGGCCCAAAAAAGCACAGAGAAGAAACGAAATGTCAACTTTTAAAGGGGGGGAAATTTTACTTGAGTGCCGGGCCCTGCAGCAGTAAAGAAAAAAATGTCGGAGTGGCCTGCTTCATCTGTCCGGGGCAGGGGGGTTAGGTCTGTGGGGGGGGTGCTCGGGAGTTTGGGGGTGGTTTTTTCGCCGGTGGTCTGCAGTCATGAAAACGGGCGTACCCCAGGGGAGTACTTTTTAAAGGGTGTTTGAGCTGCATCCGTAGTCTAATTTTTCCTCTGTTTTAGGAGCATTTTTGTCCCTTTTATCTTAAGGATGGGCCTGGCGTCCCTGACCCATCGTCAACCATCAGGCCTCCCCAAGGGTTACAGACTGCTCTAAAGGCAGGCGAAGCCGTGCTCTCTGGGTCCTCCCCACACCTCGGGGGTTTCTTTTTTTTTCTTTTCCTTTAAAATAGCGACCCTGGGAAAGGTCCGGGGGTGAGGAAAAACCCACTGACCCAGGGGAATCCCGTTGCCCGTGGAAGACCAACTTTGGATTTCTCTTTAGGCACTAAGACCGTATGGCGAAACTTGGCTGTTCGGAGTGCCTTTTTTTCACTGCCCTGGCAGGGGTGTTGGTCTTGGGGTTTGCTCGGGGTTGGGGGGTGGTGTTTTTCGCCGGTGGGGGCGTCCCTAAAACGGGCGGGACACCCCTGGGGGGTGCTACTTTAAGGCGTTATGGCTCATCCTGTAGTCAATTTACCCGTTCAGGAGCATTATGTCCCTTGAATCTTAAGGGGTGTCCTGTGCGTCCCTACCCATGTAACACAGTGCAGGCCCCCAAGGGTTACAGGACTGCTCTAAAGGCAGCGAAGACAGTTGGGTTCTCTGGGTCCTCCCAGCACCTTCGGGTGTTATCTTTTTCTTTTTTTGCCTTAACTAGGCTGACCTGGAGAAAGGTCCAGTGACGGTGAGGAAGACCCACTGACCACAGGGAAAGTCCTGTTGACAGTGGGAAAGACTACAACTTTGATTCTCTCTTGAGGGCACATAAGACCGTAAAGGCGAAAGCTTGGGTGTGTCTGGAGTGGCACTGTCTTCATCTGTCCGTGGCAGGGGTGTTGGGTCTGTGGGTGTTGGGTCGGGAGTTGGAGGGTGGTGTTTTTCGCCGGTGGGGCTCTGCAGTCATGAAATACGGCTGGTACACCCATGGGGATGCTACTTTAAGGCTGTTAGAGCTGCATCCTGTAGTCTAATTTACCTCTGTTCAGGAGGGAGTTTTTGTCCTTGATATCTTAATGGAGTGTCCTGTCGTCCCTGAACCCATCGTCAACACAGTGCAGGCCTCCAAGGTTACAGGGCTGCTCTAAAGGCAGGCGAAAGACAGTGCTTCTCTGGGTCCTCCCCAGCACCTTCGGGTGTTTTTTTTTTCTCAGCTTAAAAAAAAAAAATTTGCGAAATGACAGTGCAAGTTTGTGATGTACAGCAAATATTAAGGAATAATGGGTTGGTCTTCCCCAAAGGAGAGAAACGGCAAGAAAACTTGAAGAACTGGAGACCTGCTCACTTCTAAATGTGACCTACAAAATTGCTCAAACCTGTATTGCAAACAGAATAAAAAAAAGTGTTGCCAAAACTCATATTTCTTTAGCCTGTATTTCAAACAGAATAAAAACAGTGTTGCCAAAAATCATAAACGAGGACTAGACGGGATTCATTCCAGGAAGATACATAGGAGATAGTTCATGAACAATATATGATTTAATACATTATTTAGAAGTGAATCGCTTACGAGGGTTACTAATTTCTGTCGATTTTCAGAAAGCTTTCAATTCAGTCAACTGGTCATATCATATATGAGTAAAATTCTGGGTGCATTTGGATTCGGAAAAGGAATACAACGATGGATATCACCTTTTTATGATAAGATAAAGTCTTATGTAATAGTGAATGGGAAAATGTCTTCTAAGTTTTTCAATTGGAAGAGGTTGCCATCAAGGGGACCCTATATCTCAGTATCTATTTGTTTTGTGTGTTGAAATACTAGCGACCAAGATAAGGTAAGACCATGATATCAAAGGCATGAAGATAGAAAATACAGCATTCAAAATAAATCAGTTTGCAGACGACACTACCTTTACGTTAGAAGGAGATAAGAAATTATATGAAAAGTTATTTAGAAACCTTTATGAATTTGAGCAAATATCTGGACTCAAATTGAACTATGAAAAAACATTTAAGGTTTGGTTAGGTATGGAGAAAAATTCCACGAAAACAAATTTACCCAACTGTAAAATGGAATGGAACCCCACAAAGTTAAAAATTCTTGGACTCTGGAGTATGAATAGTCTGTCAGATATGACGGAAATTAGTATGAGATATAAATTCTCAGAAGTCCAAAACCTGTTCAAAATATGGTAAAAAAAAATTTTTTAAACACCATTAGGTAGAGTAGCTGTGCTCAGATCATTAGTGCTATCAAAATTGGTGTACTTATGGATCTTTGTACCGAACCCTCCTTATTCACAGATAATTTGTTTGGAACAACAAAATGGTACTAGACACAGCCATTTGGTGCAAAGAAGCCAAAGCCATACTGTTTTCATCAAGCTAGTGTATAAATCCGTTTATGATAGTTTTTGGCAAGT
>CM031597.1:57317627-57376706 GCA_018398815.1 Conus ventricosus | reverse complement strand
GCACTGTCCATGATGGAAAGATTTTGGAGAAGACATGCGTGGTTGTGATAGGGGGTAAAGGTTATTGTGTCAATGTAATACAAGTCATTGTTAGAGTGTCTCAATCTGTGTCAATGTATAGTTGTCTAGAATTATATTTTGTTAGTGCTTAGGGCTCATTGTTTGGGATAAGGTGTTAATATAAGTGCTCATTTTAATTAGTTTTATTAGTAGTATTAGGATAATGATGATGATGATGATGAATATTAATATTACTGATTGACCAGCCGCCATGGTGCAGTGGTTAGTGTCGCGGACTCCCAGCTGGGAGGTCGTGGGTTCAAATCCCATCAGAAGTCATGTGGGTTTTTCTGCCCCGACCGGCTCCTACCCAGAGTTGAGTTGCTGCGGACTCAGTTGGGAAGACTGGGACCACACAGTGAGTTTCATCCACTTAATGGATGCGTTTCTGAGAGTGTTGCTCAAATTTCCAGACCAACATTGCAGGTGCCTGTATCTCTCGGGCCTGGTTGACGCCGGGATATATTATGAAAGGAAGCGTAGAGTACAGCCCTATCATGTAGTCTCAGACCGAAATGGAAATCCGCAGCATCATCTTAATCATCCTCATTCTCATCGATCAGCATTAACAAAAAAAAGTCTCCAATTCTGTGGCCCTTCATGCCCTGCTTTCATGGTGACTTCAATTTCGATGTCCTCTCCACGTCTGTGACCTTGGTTTGGTTCCGTTATCGGTGAGTTCATGGGGGCTGTCGTTGGACGGACGTGGTGGCGCCCTCCAGAGGGAGAGCTCACTCACGCCGGCTCCGCGACTAAGCAATTATTGTCATCAGTAGGGGGCTTAGTAGGTGGTGTCCTGCGTATGTTAGATCAGAACAGGTGCCACTGAACACCACCGAAGTGACTCGGCGGCAGTGCAGTGTCTCCTCCAGTGGGTTGCCTCTTGACGACTTGACATTGACTGCTCCCTGTGGATTGCCGGTGCTGGGGTTGTGGTGGGGCCAACCGGGCTGTGGCTGTGGACGGGGTGTCGGAATGAGCGGCGTGGATGCACTGCCTCTGAGGTGGCGTAGAGGTTGGGACAGAAAAAAAAAAAGTATAATACTGATTGATTTTGAGTTACATTCTTGTAAATGTTTGTGTTTTTTTAATAATCTGTATATATAAATTTCAATAATGTACTTTATCATAAATATATATATATTTTTTTTTGTCCCATCTTCTGTGCCACCTCAGTGGCAGTGCACCCATGCTGCTCATTCTGACACTCCGTCCACAGCCACAGCCTGGTCAGTCCCGCTGCAGCCCTGGCACTGGCAATCCACAGGGAGTTGTCAGTATCAAGTTGTCAAATGGCAACCCACCAGAGGAGACATTGCACTGCTGCCGAGTCACTTCGGTGGTGTTCAGTGGCACCTGTTCTGATCCAACATACGTAGGATGCCCCCTACTGACGACAATAATTGCTTAGTCACAGAGCCGGCATGAGTGGGCTGTCCCTCCGGAGGGCACCACCATGTCCCTCCAACAACGGCCCCCATGGACTCGCCGATACTGGTGACCCTGATGGAACTAAACCAAGGCCACAGACGTGGAGAGGACATCAAAACTGAGGTCACCGTGAGAGCAGGGCATGAAGGGCCACAGAATTTGAGATTTTTTTTAATGCTGATCGATGAGAATGAAGATGATAAAGATGATGCTACGGATTTCCATTCCGGTCTGAGGCTGCATGACAGGGTTGCACTCTATGCTTCCTTTCATAATATATCCTGCTGTCAACCAGGCTCGAGAGTTACAGACACCTGCAGTGTTGGTCAGGAAACTTGAGCAACACTCTCAGAGACTCATCCATTAGGTGGATGAAACTCGACTGTGTGGTCCCAGTCTTTTCAACTGAGCCTGTAGCAAACTCAGCTCTACATAGGAGCTGGTTGGGGAAGAAAAATCCCACGTGACTGATGGGAATCGAACCCACAACCTCACAGCTGGGAGTCCGCAACGCTAACCACTTGGCCTTGGTGGCTGGTTTTGTCATAATATTGAGTATTTAAAAAAAGAGGTTCATACACATTGTTACACCTAGTCAAAATTAGTAGCTTTTAAAACACATATATATTAATTTTCCACACATCTTTTGCATAGAAATATTTAAGACACTGAAAGTTCTTAGAATTTTGTGCATGCTAATACAAATCTAGGTAATAAAAAGAAGAAAATACATGTATTTGTTTAGAAGGTGCTCTATGCAGACTGATATAACAGATGTTTGTTTATGCGAGTTCATGAATGTGTATTGGTTTATCAGAGAAAGTGAACAACATGTAAGTCTACACACACAAAGCACATGAATATTGTCTTGCCATATCTTTAGTGAGAATCAGTATGTCAGGCTGTTATATACCCGGTGAGACTTGAACAGTATGCCTTGGAGTATTTTGAAGGAACTGTCTGTGATTTTCTGAAGGATATACTTGTAGGCAGTGTGAAGAGTATTGGTACTATGCGCAGGAAAAGGAGCAAGTGATGAAGCAGGAACAGCAGCAAGCTGAGGAGGGAGGGTGTCTAGCCACTGGAACAACAGAACCTGCAGGAGACATTCCATCCATCGAGGTCACCCCTTCTGCCTCTGTCAACAGCCAGCAGTCGGATGCTGATGATGCATCTGTTGCTTCCACCACAGTTGCTGGTATGTTGGAATCAAAAAGGAGTGGACGGAAGAGGAGGGCTGGGGGTGATAGGAGTTGGGGGGGAGTGTGGGTAGGGGTGTGTGGTGGGGGGGAGGGGGGGGGGGTTGACAGGCACAGGTGTATGGTGAAATATAGATTAGCATCCAAGTACCTGCATAAGAAAACATATATGAAAGAGAATTGTAGATCAGCATTCATAGACATGCACCTGCTTGCTATAAGATAGGTACGTGGTAAAACAGAATTGTTGATAATACAACATTGGATGCAATTACGTTTATACTATAATACAAGTGCATAATAAACATAGGATTCAAGATTGGCATACATTATGTATACCTTGCATACTATGTCAAAAGATACATGGTCACAAAACCATACTGATATCAGTGCTGTCTCATTAAAAAAGAAAATAAATTCATCCCGTTCACTTATGTCATGGATGGCCTCCTCGCTTCCCTCTGTCTGAGTGGTTTAACCAGGGGAGAGGTGAAGCAAGCTGTCTGTGCAATCCTTACCTTCCTCTTCCATTCCCCAACCTTTTACTCAGTGTGGTGTGTCGCTCATCGTGGCACGGAGACCTTATGAAGCATGCATGTATCTCCAAACGTTTACGACAACTGTTTACTGTTCTAGTGCTAGCAGAGTGTGTGTAGGTGATTTACTGTTTGCTCTTGAGTCAGTCCTGCTTTTATTTTCTTTGTGCGGTCAAGTCTACAGAGGTCTGGGTTGTCCCGTCTTAACAGGTGTGAGGCGACGGTCCTGTCATTATTTTTCTTCTTTTTACCCCATCCACCATCCTGTTGGTAAGCACTGGAAGAGTTTGTATTTATGTGTAGATAGGGCAGGCCAGTACGAGTCAGAATTCTTATAATTTTTCATGATAGCAGCTTAGAGGTCTTGTTTTTTTTTTTTTTTTTTTTTTGTTTTTGGAACTAGTTGTTACTCTCTATTTTTTTTCTCTGCAAAGGCGTTGATATAATAGTCGGAACATTGCTGTTTTTCCTCATGGGAAATAGCAGGAGGTCGTTTCGGAAATCTTTTCTTTATTACCTGTAGTCCCATTCGGGGAAGTGTTCACTTTGAAGAGGACTAGTTGTCCTGTATTGTTTTGGTAGCTGTGTTAATAATCCATGTCATAGTTAATAATTGAATTTATTACGAGTGTGGAAACATGCTAGTTCGTCTAGCCATATGGGTTCCAATATGAACTCACCCTCTGCTGGCCAATATGAAATTCAGCGTTCCTCTGTATACTGGGCGTTTGTACATATTTTTTCTAAAAATCATTAAAGAATTATACCACAACAAAAATACTTGAAATTTGGACACATGATTATTGTGTGATTCAACAGGTCAGTGCAAAGTTTCAAGGCTGTAGCATATTCCATACTCTTCCTGTAGCCAGATGAAGAAGGGGTTATTTTTTATATTTTGTGAAACTCAAGTTAGTTACACAGGCATATGAGTGAAATTTTCTCTGTTGTTGAAAAAAGGCCCATTTTCCATCATAAATCACTTTGAAAAACCAGTAGATTGTAAAAAATAGCCACTTGCCAGTTTTTTTACTAAGCAAAAGAACTAAAATCAGTGAAATATGACAGAGTACTTTGTAGTTTGTCGTTCAGCATTCTTCACGAGACTGGGTAGTTGTTTAGCATTGGAAAAGAATCATAAATAATAATGGCTACACACACACTCTTGAAATTTTGACACATAATAACTGTGTACCTGTATAAACAAAGTCCATAAAAAGTTCTTGCTTATTCAGTACTCTGTCAGTCACAGGAAGAAGATGGGGTATCTTTCATGATGAGGTTAGTTGGAAGTATAAACAGGTGTGAACCTATGCTTCTCTTGGAAAAAGGGCTTTTTCCATACACATCTCCTTTAGAATGTGGAAGTATGTACACAATGAGTACTTGAAAGTTTCTACAGTATCAAAAATGAACAAACTTCAGTTGTACACTGTTGGCCATGAGCTGGTCACTGCGGTCCACTCCTGCCATGTTGACTATGTGGTCCTGAACAGCTTTGGACTTCATCTTCCTGCCTGTCCTTGTGTTGACCTCCCCCACTTCAGCTGGATCCATTTTGGTGGTTTTCAAGTCAGACAATCAACAGAGTCATAATCTCAGTCTCAATAAACAACAGCGTCATGATCAAAATCTCAACTTGACTCAGTCTTCTTGTCAATAAAAAAAAGAAAATTTGTCAAGTTCAGCATATTTGTCCATATGTACATGAACAGAGTTGAAAAGGAAACACACATACACACACACACACACACACACACACACACACACACACACACACACACACACACACACACACACACACACACACACACAAAGTTCTGTAAAAACATTAGATGCATGTGTGGAGAAACACTCAGAGTAGGACATCTATTAATCAGTTGTCCAAGAGCAAGGGAATTATATCGTAAGTCGGGCGTTTGTAGTTTATCTGACGGATCCAGTCCGTCATCTGTGCCCAAGATTTTGAATGACTACTCTTTTCTTTCCTCAGTTTGTAAATGTTTGTTACACAGCCCTGTGGGCATTTACCTTTGATGTTCTATCCTTTAATATTAGATTGTTAATCACTTAGCATTACTTACAGTACTCTTGCTGCTATGCTACAATCAATTTGAAGCGTACTTGCCTAATTCTGGAAAAATTGACACATTTACATACAAGCACGCATGCACACACACACACACACACACACACATGCACGCCTGCGCACGCACACACTCGCACACACACACATACACTCACATCCACAATTTGTCCCTGTATCTGGCCATCTCCAATCTTAACTCATATTATAAGAAATGTTTATTCATACTACACATTTTCAAGAAACAACCACACAGTTAATAGGCACATTCCATATACTTCAACACATTGTCTGAAATCACTTTTAGTGGAAGGACGTTACACTGAAGAAACTAACTAAACACAAACACACACACACACACACACACACACACACACACACACACACACACACACACACACACACACACACTCACACACACACACACACATATACCCACACACACACACACGCAGAGGCACACACACGCACACACACACACGCACGCACGCACACATGCATGCACGCACGCATGCACGCACGCACAGGGTAAATGATAATGACTAAATACTTTGGCATAAAGCATGAACCTGATCTGGTCAAAAAAACCCACATGGTCTTGCAACTTTATTGATGGAAAAAAAGAAAAATCTCCATGCCAGTCTCTCGCCATGTACCAGAGAAAATCTTCCCCACTCAGGTCTGTTGGTGGTTTATTTGCATATGCATCGCCTCGAGCTACGCCACCCCCACTATCTGACTCCTCCTACTCCTCTCTCTGAATGTCATCATGTTCACTTTCCAACCCAGTTTCACACTCTTCAAACGGGCTAAATTCGCTGTCATCATCATATTCAATATCTTTAAGGTCTGATTCTTCAGTTTGAACAAGTTCAACAGCTCCACGTAAGCTGTAAACACATGTCCCCAGTCTGTTTCTCACACCACAACCCTCCGGGGGTTGCGACCTTGTCGTGGTCGGAGGGCTTGCGCGGTCCAGTGATCCCTTAGGCTTTGCTGGCGGGGGCATCAATACTTGGTGATAGGCTGGTTTTTTCCAACTGCTTCTAGGCCTGTGAAGTCCAGATGCTGCCTGGCCTAAGCATAACGTGGTAAGGAGTTGATGCCCTGGTAGGGCTTCCCATGTCAGATAGGCTAAGGGTGAGGATCCTGACTAAGAGTAACCCGCCTTTCTCCTTTTCTTCTTTTCTGCCTTTCCTACTTGGCCCTTTTCTATCTTCGTCTCCCCTTCAAGTCTTCTTATCCACACTCCTTTTCTCTCTGTGGTCTCCTTAAGATCCGCCGCGTTTGCCGTGCGGTGCGACCTGTGTCGGAGGGGAATGAGATCCTGGTGATTGAGAGGGCCTGTGCTCTCAACACATCACTTTGGCTCGGACCTCTCCTAGACAGGAAGTACACTTTGGCCCGGGTGTACTAATCGGCTCCCCTTCTTGGGGGTGGGTCAAGACAGGCAGTTCCCCTGCTGGCCATGTGAACCCCTGCAGTGCTCAGCTCTCTTTTCCCCGGGAGTTGAGCATGATCAGGGGGGATAGGGTTGGTGGTTTCTGTTTGTCGTATGTCTCTCCCGAAGCCTGGAAGGGGTCAAGACAGTGATTCTTGGCCCTGGCCCCTTAGTTGGACTCCAAGGTGGGTGGGTAAGGGAGGGATGAATTACAATAAACTCAATATGGCTCTTTCAAAATCAATCCCCCCAAAAAGAAGAGGAAGGCAGCATCCCCTATTTCAGGGGATTTCGATTCTGATAGTGATTCAGATACTGAAGTGCGACAGAGGACAGGTTTCTGGGCTTCCTGGCTAGTAATGGAAGGGCCAGAGCAGGAAAGACCCCTTTCAGCTCTGAGCCCTTTTGCCATACAAAAGGGCTTTCAAGGTTTGGCAGGTGACCCTCGGTCCATCAAGAGGTTGCGGAATGGCTCGTTCCTTATTGAGTGTAAATCACAGAAACAGTCTGAACAGCTGCTGAAGGCAACAAAATTAGTGGACAGGGAGATCAGGGTAACCCCCACAAACAATTAAATTCATCAAAAGGCGTGATTCGCTGCAGGGATTTATCTGGTGTCTCGGAGGCAGAAATTAAATCGGAGCTGGCGTCCCAGGGTGTGACCGAGGTGCGCAGGGTGACAGTAAAGAAGGGTGCAGAAAGAGTGGCCACCAACACCCTCTTTCTGACATTCTGCAACCCTGTGCTGCCTCCGGTCATCAAAGTCGGCTATCTGAATGTCCGGGTTCAGTTATATGTTCCGTCCCCGTTGAGGTGCTTCAGGTGCCAGAAGTTTGGCCATGTCAGGGACCGCTGTTCTGGGCAGGAGGTGTGTGGTATTTGCTGCAAGGAAAACCCATGATGGGCCGTGTCAAGATCCGGCACATTGTGCTAACTGCGGTGGCGACCATCCCTCCTCTTCCCGAAATTGTCCTTTTTGGATTCAAGAATCTGCTATACAACGAGTCAAAACGGAAAAGAAGATCTCATTTTTTGAAGCCCGCAAACAGGTTGTGGGCAGTCAGACGCCGACAGCTTCATCCTATGCTTCGGCCGTAAAGAAAGTGTCCACTCGATCAGTCTGCTGCCAGACTGATGACTTTACGTTTTCAAAGACATTGCAAGTAAGATCTGTCAATTCTGGTGGTAGCAAGTCCACCACCTTCCAACCCAAACTGACTGCCCCTGGTGGAGGCAGAAAATCCGCCACCCCTCAGACTGCCCAGCAGTCTACAACATCTGCTGCTGGGCAGACTAAAAAACCAGCACTCCCGCCTCGAACTCCCTATCCAGTGCCCGTGCGGGCAAGGGAGTTCCACCCAGCGGGGAAAGATGTTGGAGATGAAGAAGAAACCTCCACCATCTCCCAAATCCAGACCTCCACCATCTCCAAACTCCAGGCCTTTGTCACCTCGGGCAAGTCTGCCAGCAGGTCCAAAGACCAACACAGTCCAGTGAAACTAAATAATAAATTCTCTCCATTGGACGCAGACGTTGAGGAGGAGATGACCTGATCTCTCTCCTTTTCGCCCTGCACCATGGTTTAATACAATATTCCATTGGAATATCCGTGGTCTAAATTCCAACTTTGAGGAGCTGCAGCTTCTGTGTCATTCTATAAAACCTTCCGTCGTGGCTCTTCAAGAAACCCAAATTCAAAGCCAGAAGACCTTTACTCTTTCTGGCTTTAATATTCTTTCAAAACCTGCACAACCATCCACGTTGGGACTGTCGGGCGGTGTTGCCCTTTCTCCTTCACAAAACTTTGTTGTATAGTCCTGTTGCTCTGTCTACCTCCCTTCAGGCTGTAGCTGCGAGAGTCACTCTCCACAAGACTGTAACAATCTGTTCTCTTTATCTACCTCCATCTGTCCCGGTTTGTCGTCAGGACCTTGTCAGTCTGTTAGGGGAACTTCCTCGACCTTTTTTGCTGTTGGGTGACTTTAACGGTCACAACCCTCTTTGGGGTAGTACCGGTTCGTCATCCAGAGGTCTGCTGATTGAGGATGTCCTTTCGGATTTGGATTTGTGTTGTCTGAACGACGGATCTGCAACTTACCTCCATTCTTCCACAGGTTCACTTTCGTGTTTAGATTTGTCGGTTTGTGGACCCCTCGCGGTCCTGGACTATGAGTGGTCTGTCCATGACGATCTGCACGGAAGTGACCATTTCCCTGTCCTTCTACAACCTGTAATAACTGAACACGTCTCTGTCTCTCAGCATCTAAATTATAAGAAAGCAAATGGGATCTATTTGCAGCCACTGTTTCTAAGGAGTTCCAGGACACTGATTTTTTTCAGAGTCCGGACCCAGCTGAATCACTGACTAACACTATGATCAAATGTGCTAAGGCCTGTATTCCAGTGTCTCCCGATAAACTTCAAATGCCAAAAACACCCTGGTTCGATTCAGAATGCCAACAAATTTCCAAAGTTAGAAAACGGGTCAGCGTCAGGTATACCAACGACCTTCGGGTCCCAACGCTCGAGCCCATCAGAAACTCCGTGCTAAATCAAGACACACTTTTAAAATCAGTAAACGTCGGTCCTGGAGAAGCTTCTGCTCCAGGCTGAATCAAAAACTTCCAAGAAAAAAAGTGTGGAACATCATTAAAAAAATCAAAGGGAAGAACACCTGTCCCACTGTGAACCATCTCAAGTTTTGCTGACTCTTTAATAACAGAGAAAAAAGCAGTTGCTAATTTGCTGGCTTCAACCATAGAAAAGAATTCCTCCTCTTCTAACAAATCAACCACTTTTGTCAAAAATAAAACCCTTAAAGAAAAAATCACCCTGCAACTTTTCGCCCGACAACATGGCAGACTACAATCTTCCTTCACTTTAAATGAACTGAAATCTGCCTTACTTTCTTGCAGCGATTCCTCTCCAGGTATAGATGAAATCCATTATCAGCTGTTGAAACATCTTCCGCTAGAAGGTCTGAACATACTGCTACAGGTCTACAACCATGTGTGGACTACAGGTTTTTTTCCACCCTCTTGGCGAAAAGCTTCATTATTCCAATTCCCAAACCTGGAAAAGATCTTTCTAAATCCTTCAAATTACCGTCCCACAGCTTTGACCAGCTGTGTTTGTAAATTGATGGAAAAAATGGTCAATGCTAGGCTCATGTGGAAACTTGAAACCGATGGCCTTTTGGCGAAAGAAAAGTGTGGTTTCCGCAAACATCGGAGTACAGTTGACCATTTGATTCGTCTGGAATCTGCCCTTCGGAACTCCTTTTTGAACAGACAGCATACAGTGGCAATTTTCTTCGACTTGGAGAAGGCCTACGATACCACCTGGAAGTCGGGGATACTTCATGATCTCCACGATCTGGGTTTTCGAGGTCATCTTCCGCTTTTTATTCAAAATTTTTTGGCAGAACGACAGTTTCAGGTCCGGGTTGGCACCACTCTCTCTGATGTCCACGAGCAGGAGTTGGGTGTTCCCCAGGGGAGCATACTGTCTCCTGCCCTCTTTAGTATTAAAATCAACAACATTGTTCAATCAGTTCAGCAGGGTTCAGACTGCTCATTGTTTGTGGATGATTTCGCTGTCTACGCAACTGGAAGCCTGTACCCGAGTGTCCAGCGCAGGCTCCAGCTTTGCGTAGATAAAATCCATCGATGGGCGGATGAAAACGGTTTCACCTTTTCTCCAACAAAGACGCAGTGTATTCACTTCCATAATTTCCGTCAGTTTTTCCCAGATCCTGAACTTCAAGTAGGGAAATCTCCCATTCCAGCTGTTAAAGAGGCCAAATTTCTGGGAGTCATTTTTGACCAGAAACTCAACTTTCTCAGCCACATCAAAAACCTCAAAACCTCTTGCCAGAAAGCTCTGAAATTCTGCGGGTCGTAGCGCACACCGACTGGGGCGCTGATAAGAAAACTTTGCTGCACCTCTACAGAGCCTTGGTCCGTTCCAAACTGGACTACGGTTGTGCTGTCTACGGCTCCGCAAGACCCTCTTACCTCAAACTCTTGGACCCTATCCACCATCAAGGGCTTCGTCTCTGTCTTGGAGCGTTCCGCACCACCCTGTGTACAGCCTGTACGCAGAGGCGGGCGAACCTTCATTGTCCAACCGCAGGCTGAAACTGTCTTTAAATATTATATCCGACTGTTCTCAGAACCGCAGAATCCCGCCTATGACTGTGTCTTTGACCCTCCATTCCAAAGTAAGTTTGAAAACAACCCGAAATGTATTCCGCGTTTGGTCTTCGTATGCAGCCTCACGTGCAGAATGCAGGTCTAAACTTGGGAGTAGTTTCCGATTTTTCCAAGTTTCCGGATCAACCTCCGTGGACCTTTTCACACCAGAGATTCGTTTTCGATCTTGCAGCTTTTCGCAGAGTCTACCAGCTCTCTGGCGTACAAGGCATTGTATGCTGACCTCTGTTCGAAATTCCATCCTATCAAAAAGTTTTCACTGACGGTTCCAAGTCTGAGGATGGAGTGGCCTGTGCAGCCTACTGCCCTGGGGCTCCTTCTCAGATACTGTTGGAACATATCCATTTCCGATGCTTCTGTCTATTCTGCTGAACTTACTGCTCTGGTACTGGCTTTGAAGATAATCTCACATTCTTCAAAGAGGGACTTTCTGGTTCTGTCGGATTCGCTGTCAGCTTTGGAAGCCATAGCTGGCCGCAACCTTCAGCATCCAGAACTTTTGCATTTCTTTGAACTTTTTAGCAGTTGAAAGCGGACGGTTACAACATTACTCTTGCTTGGGTTCCTGGTCATGTTGGCATCGGCGGGAACGAAATGGTTGATCGTTTAGCCAAGAACGCCACAAGAGAGAAACTGTCCAACATTTATATCCCCTGTTCAGATGTGAAACCCAAAGTTAACGATTATGTGAGAGACCTCTGGCAGGAGGATTGGAACACACAGACGAGTAACAAACTCTTTCAGATCCGTCCAAACCTTAAGGACTTCCTCCCACCCACGTCGGGAGGTCGTAAAGAGGAAACGGTTCTGTGCCGGCTGCACACGGCCATTCGTATTTTACCCCTGCTTACCTTTTAAAGAGTGAAGAAGCTCCGTGGTGCATTCCATGTCATGCGCCACTCACAATGAAACATGTTCTTTTAGAGTGTTGGGACTTGCACGATGTGAGACACAAACATTTTACAGCGGAGTCCATGAAGATCCTGTTCAGGGATGTCCGCCTGATGTGATCCTTGAGTTTTTGAGAGAGATTAATATTTTTCATCTGATTTAAGATTTTACGGAAGAAAGATTTTTAACAAAGTTTCTGGTGCGTTTGTAGACGATGTCATTTAATGAGATGTATGAAAGTGGTGTTTTTTTTTTTTTTTTTTTTTTTTTTTTTTTTTTTTTTTTTTTTTATGACTGGTGAGTTGATTTTAACGTGGTGACAGCCCTGATGTGGCCCTTTGCGGTCGGCTGGGCTATAAGCAACATTATCTTACCTATCTCACACCACAAGTCGAAGGCTGAGACGCCATTGTGATCTCACCTTAAACACAGGACTGGGCTGATGTGGAAATAGATTAGTGGTCAGTGAATACATCAGAAAGTGGCCCGCACAGTGTTGAAAGGTTGCTCTATGACAGTGAGACTATCACATGGCATGCTTCAGTTACCATAACTCTGAATGACGTTTGCTCTAAAAATATGCTAATGTGCAGTCTGCTGTCCCGGATGTCAGAGAGAAAGCGTTGTGCGCAGGACGTCCGCTGTAGCATACATCAGAGTGGAGTGAGTTAATGTTCGCTCGATATTATTCGTAACAGAGTGGATAATGTCAGAGTGGATAATTTTATCCATAATGTATTAACTGTTTACAAACGAGTTCCTTTGGTCAAAAGAAATATTAACCCTTTGCTGGGCGCAACATGGCAGTTTGTTTACTTCCTGCAGGGCACAGAAAATGGCTGAAGTGGGCGTTTTCTGTGAGTGTGTGTGCTCAAAAGGCAATATCTTTTGAAAGAAAGCATGGATTTCATTCAAATAAAAAGTAAAACACGCAGAATTGAATAAAGAATGATATATTTCCTACCTGGTGTTGATTTTTCACTGTTTTTGAATGGATCATCAGCAATCCACAACCAGATCACACAAACAGTTCACTATTCACACAATGTACCATTCACTGCAAGTCACTCAGCATTGTCTACCAGGGGCTATCCCTTTGTTGCTTCCTTGCACTCCTAGCCTGTCATCAGATGACCAATACATCTCCTCTCGTGGTAATGAATGAATTCCCATGAGAATCTGAAGGCCAAAATACACTTTGATATCAACGGGTGTGACATCAGTCCACAAAGGATCGCTTTGCGGTTTTGTGGCGATCTTCACACGAGCGTACTGGTTGGTTTGCTCAGGAGTTGTTGTGAATATTTCTGGGACAAACAACTGATAAAAAAAGATCAGCCTGAGCACCATTCTCAGCCTTAAAAGCGTCAATATTTACTCCACTTTGAGCAGTAAACTCCTCAACATCAAATTGTCGTGTTTGTTGACTCCAGCCAAACTGATCACGATCGTCGTCGAAATCGTCTTCCGTATCACTCCAGTCACTCAAATCTGATGTGTGCACACTACTAACGTCACTCACATCGATATCTGAGCCTGCTTCAACTTCATGAGGTTCAATATCTTCAGCACGAAACCCAGAAAACTCCTCCTCATTCTCAGAATCGGTGAAGGGATCCATCTTGAAAATCACCGAACTTTTTCTCTCGCACCACGTGTTGAAATTTGCCTTGTTCTACTCAGTGCAGAGCCACAAGTAAAAGAACGCGGGACAGGAAGTGGCGGAAGTCTTGTGGCTTTAATCTGAACAAGATTTGGCGAGATATTTATGGAAACTTCCTTGTAAGGAAGCTACAAGGATGAACTGATCGTTAGCGGACGCTTTCGGATGTTTTGCCCATCGGCATGAGCAGACATTTTTGGATGCTGTGCTCAGATAAACCAGCAGGCAAGTCGAGATGCGCGATAATGCTGACATGCGGCCAGTGTGGAAATTGTAGCGGATGGGTAGTGACACTCCTCAGTGCACCTGTTCATTGCGCTTGCTCCTTGCCTGGTTTCATCTTGTTTCATTTTGTCTTGCTCTAGACCATATGGAACAGGCATATCCCAAGGAGCTGTGGATGTATGCATACACGGACGGCTCAGCAGAGGAGGCTACCAGAAATGGAGGTGGAGGAATATTCCTAACCTTGAAGGATGGAACTCACGTCCGACAAGCCATCCCCACTGGCAAATTCTCCACAAACTACAAAGCTGAGGCAGACGCATTGCAGACAGCAGCGGAGACACTGTGTGCGAATAGAGAGGCCATAGATCCCAAAGTCGTCATCTTCTCTGATGCACTGTCAGTACTGCAGGCTGTACAGAACCCAAAGAACAAGGACCTCAACCCCCTTGTCTCTGCACTTGCCAGACTGCAGCAGGCCACTGAACTAACTGTCATTCAGTGGATACCCTCACACTGCAACATAGCAGGCAATGAGGAGGCAGACCGACTGGCGAAGGAAGGAGGACAGCAGCCACAAGAGGAACAGGAAATCTTCTATGAAGAGGCCAAGACGATCATCAAGGAGAAGCAGAGGAAACGATGGCTTCAGCTACATCCAGATTATAACCAGACAGATCCCTACTACCTCCTACCCAGACCAGACCAAGTAAACATTGTGAGGCTGAGGATGGGCCACTCCAGGCTACACCATCACATGTTCACAAGGTTCCGCATTGGCGAGTCTGCAGTGTGCCCCTGCGGTACAGCCCCAATGACAGTGGAACACTCCCTACAGGACTGTCCAACGCACCATAACCTGAGAGCAGAGACCTGGCCTGCTGACCAACTGATGAGGGAGAAACTCTACGGATCTATGGAGGGCCTCCGCCGGACGGCAGCCTTGGTCAGTGCATCGGGGGTTCCTGTCTGAGCGAATGAAGAAGACGAAGAAGAAGAATTTTGTCTTGTTTTGTATTCATGGTGCTTGTTCATATGTTACTCTGTGCTTTATTTGTCTTAGAATGTCAGGAATGCAAGGTGATATTGTAAGATGTACTTTTTTTTCTGACTCGGTGAATTTATTTAGGGTGAAACGGAATATATAATTCTTAAGGCACTGCCTGAAACAACTGCACGGACATTTTTAGAACTAACATAAATATGTGGATCTTACGATTTCTCCATACAACCCACTCCCACTCATGAACTGATGACGGGTAGCGACGCCCGCCCCCACTGTTGCCTCCCCGTGACTCTCACTGATGAAGAACAGACATGTGTGAACACACTATTGATCCCCGGTGCAGGGTTGGGTTTTCAGTCTTCTTCCTGATGTACGTTCACCCGATACGGTGAATCAGCAGAGGCGCTCCTGCCCATCTCAAGGGACAGCCTAAGCTTCGCTACATATGCTGATGAGGGAGCAGTCCACTGGTCCGTGGAGCATCGAACTCGGAGAAAGTATCTCCAAGAGAGGGGTGTTCTTGCGTCAGTGCGACTTTAGAGCTGCAAAAGACTTCTTCCTCTGTGGACATCAGTTTGAGTGAACCCTGGTGTCAGTGTGGCTTTGGTGTGAGGCGTTGCAGTGGGGGTCGTCCCACCCCATTTAGGAGCACTCTGTCAGCGGGCAGTTTTTGTTAGGATATAGGCCCTGTTTGTGTGTTAGACGTGTTTCTGGCTTTATTTCTTTGGTGGGGGACTAGTAATAGTGGGTTAGGCATTTTGGACTTAGCGGGTGTCCCCGGGGTGTTCTATGGTTTT
Organism: Conus ventricosus; assembly: GCA_018398815.1. Classification (NCBI taxonomy): domain Eukaryota; kingdom Metazoa; phylum Mollusca; class Gastropoda; order Neogastropoda; family Conidae; genus Conus; species Conus ventricosus. The sequence continues at coordinate 57,361,157 of CM031597.1, read as the reverse complement.
TTTGTTTTTTTTTCTTTGCCCAGTAGGATAGTTAAGTCTTTCCTCTTCTATACCCCTCTTTTCTCCATACACCGTGTCTATTCTCCCTCTTGTGATATGCCCCAAGTCCTAATAGGAATGTGTATGTGTGTATGAGGGAATAAAGTGTTGTTTACATCGTGTACTCTTTGCTCTTGTGCTGAAAGGTGAGTGTGCGACCTGACTGCTGACTCTGTGGTTCCTTACTGACCCCGACAACTTAAAATGTGTACCTTTCGATAAATCTAAGAAACGTAATAATGAGCAAACAGAACTTGTCCGGGAAATAAGGACAAGTGCTTTAATTCGTAATATATTATGACAGGAAAGATTGATCTTGTCATGACAGATCTGTGCCTGTACACCTGTGGCATATGTTTTACATTGTTGTACACTTGCAGTGTTTGTTGTACATAAATTTACAACAGAAAAAACTTGTGCATTACACACCATTTTTACAACAAATACGCAGTATCTTACACAACTCCAAAATACACCTGATACTGGAAACAGTGATCTGTAAAAGTTCTGTGAATTAAATTAATCTCACCTTCTTGTTGTTGTTTTTAAGTTTAGGTGAAATATGAGTGACTGGCCTCTTCTCAGCATTATACAATAAGATCAACCAGAATTGGATATTCATTTCAAAGTTTCACAAGATCAACCAGCATTTGATATTCATTTTAGTTTCACAGTAGTCATTCACAAACAGCTCATTCTTATCATGTTGGAATGCTTTCATCTTCTAAAGCCTTCAGCTTTCAGTGAAGAAACTGTTTGTGCAACAGAGCTGCCGCAAGTGACAATGATGGAGATATTGAGAACAACATCAGACACATCATGAGTAGACTTCTTTGCATTGTGATTTTTGTTTTTCATGATCCAGTTGTTTTGTGGAGATGATGTGTTGAAAATTTTATGTGTATAAGTTATGCATACTTACATGTGTATTTGTGGGACATATGACAGTTAAGAAGAGTCACAGAGTGAGGCACCAGAGACGCTGACTGAAGAAGAACAGAGTATAGAGGTCCCCACCATCAAACAAGGTCAGTGTAGAGTGTACTGCATTTTATGTAGCCCCTTGGTAAATACAGGTAGTTATTATGTGCATGTTAGATAATGCAGATTATATTTGTGGAAAACAGTTACATTTCTTGTCACCCGAATGTAATGACAGTTAATAATTATGGAAAGTAGCCACTAAATGATTACAGGTAATTATGTAAAGTAATACTTTTTGTGTAAATATGAGGTGATTACAGGTAATGATTATGGAAAGTAGTTACTTTTCTTGCAGCTACATGGTGATTTCAGGTAATGATCATGGCTGATCATGCACGTACGCTTGCGTGCACGCACATATACACACACACACACGCCCTTTTAAACACGTATTCATCTGGTCATGTATATGTATTTTATACATCATTATCTAATCTATTCATATTTATTTGTCTTTGATTTGATGTAATCAGTCCCAGAGACGGTCTGCAATCCAAGATGTTTTTTTTATTGTTTTTTCCTGTTGCAAATCTTCAGGACATCCACAAAGATAGTTTTTATTTGTGAAAAAAAAGTCAAGCACACAAACTCTTTCCACCTATGTACCAGAGGTTTTTAATTCTTCGAACACCATTATATACAAAATGGAAAAAGTCAAGCTCACAAACTTTCCACCTATGTACCAGATGTTTTTAGTTCATCAAACATTATGGTACACAGTATGATAGTTCTTGTACCTGTATCTCATGTCTGTCCTTTTGAATTAACAAGCATAAAAGTTACATTTTTGCATCAGGAACAACAAGAGCAGTTTGTCCGCATGTAGTTGCAGCATCAGTCAGAACCATCACAAAGACTTACAATCTTAATCTAAGATTTTTACATGCTAATGTCAAAACTTAAATTCATCTGGCCAGCCAGACACAAACGTTCATAAAAGTGGAAGGACTCCACACACTCACCATACAATGATAATATCCTGATATTGGAAATCTAAATTCATATGAACAATAGGACAAGAACTGAACATTATTCTTTCTTTCTTTCTTTCATGTGTACAGGGCTGGCTGAGTCGCAAACATCCATCCATTTTTGGATATCATTGTCATGCTTATCAAAGTCGAACAGTAGAAAGGTCTTTTGTTCTTGCAGAGATCAAGGAGGAAGGCAGCAGCCAAGAGAGTGTGACATCCAGTGACAATTCCTCTGATCAGAAAGCTGCTGCTGAGGTGGGCAGTAAGACAGAAGAAGAGGGAACAGAGGACATGACTGACCACAAGACAGAGCCTGGCACAGATATAGATGCAGAGGTATGTGTCTTGTGCCATAAAACAAACTTTGTTTCTCACTTTTTCAGGATTTTTTTTTCCTGCTCTTTTAATTTGTTATCTATATCTTTTTCTTTTTAAGGAAAAGTAAAGAGTGAAAAAGAAAGCAAAACAGTCAAATGCTTGAAGAGAGTAATGAGCTGAATGTCATTAGATGGGGAACTGGAGATGTTTGATTGCTATAATTTTGTTTTTGAAAAGTTACCTTTTGTTGATGGATACCTGATAACTTAAATACATACATATGCATATATGTTTAAACCTTTCACACCCTTTCCTCTTTATAATGCCTGCCCACTGTTATTAAGTTGCTTCTGTTCTGCCATTTTCCTCCTGTTGAGGGTGATCCTTTTACTTCCTTTCCATTTAGGGTATTTGGAAAGCTTTGAGCGTTTAAAAGAGAGCAAATCTTCCAGATTAAGCCAGGAATACATGTAAGGAAACAAATGAAAACTTTATATCCAGATTGGAGATTGTTTGTGCAATCTCTGGTTCAGTGCAATTTTGTTTGAGGATTTTGGTGCCAAGATTCTTTGGTCAGTGATGTATTTTTCTGTTTGGTTCATCCTGGATAGACTTTAGTTTGTGTTGCATACAAAATTTACAGTGTGAAGATTCTGGACAGAAAATAATTGATTGAATTTAACCATCATCCAGTTAATTTCAGTTGTAAACAAAAAAAAAAAAAAAATGATCAGGGAGTACTGAAACTCTTCAGTCGGGTAGTACCAAAGTCTCAGATTGGTAAAGTGACTTCCTCTTAAATGATGCACACAAGAGACAGTCCTTCCATGTGGGACCCTCCGGGGGTTGCGACCTTGTCGTTGTCGGAGGGCTTTCGCGGTCCAGTGATCCTTAGGCTTTGCTGGCGGGGGCATCAATACTTGGAGATAGGCTGGTTTTTTCAAACTGCTTCTAGGTCCGAGAAGCTAAGATGCTGTCTGGCCTAAGCGTAACGTGGTAAGGAGTTGATGCCCTGGTAGGGCTTCCCATGTCAGATAGGCTAAGGGTGAGGATCCTGACTAAGAGTAACCCGCCTTTCTCCTTTTCTTGTTTTTGCCTTTCTTATTTGGCCCTTTTCTATCTTCGTCTCCCCTTCAAGTCTTCTTTTCCACACTCCTTTTCTCTCTGTGGTCTCCTTAAGATCTGCGCGTTTGCCGTGCGGTGCGACCTGTGTCGGAGGGGAATGAGATCCTGGTGTTTTGAGAGGGCCAGCGCTCTCAACACATCACTTTGGCTCGGACCTCTCCTAGACAGGGAGTACACTTTGGCCCGGGTTGTACTAATCGGCTCCCCTTCTTGGGGCTGGGTCAAGACAGGCAGTTCCCCTGCTGGCCGTGTGAACCCCTGCAGTGCTCAGCTCTCTGTTCCCGGGAGTTGAGCATGATCAGGGGGGATAGGGTTGGTGGTTTCTGTTTGTCGTATATCTCTCCCGAAGCCTGGAAGGGGTCAAGACATTGGTTTCTTGGCCTGGCCCCTTAGTTGGACTCCAAGGTGGGTGGGTAAGGGAGAGATGAAACATAATAAAATAAATATGGGTTTTTCAAAAAACATCCCCCCAAAAAGAAAAGGAAGGCAGCATCCCCTATTTCAGGGGATCTTTATTCTGACAGTGATTCCGATACAGAGGTTAGACAGAGGACAGGTTTCTGGGCTTCCTGGAAGGGACGGAGCAGGAAAGGACCCTTTCTGCTCTGAGCCCTTTTGCTATCCAGAAGGGCTTTCAAGGTCTAGCAGGTGACCCTCGGTCCATCAAAAGGTTGAGGAATGGCTCGTTTCTGATCCAATGTAGATCACAAAAACAATCTGAACAGCTGCTGAGGACAACAAAACTAGTGGACAGGGAGATCAGGGTGACTCCCCATAAACAATTGAATTCGTCGAAGGGAGTAATTCGCTGCCGGGATTTATCAGGTGTCTCAGAGGCAGAGATCAAACGGAACTGGCGTCCCAGGGTGTGACGGAGTGTGCGCAGGGTGACAGTAAAGAAAGGTGCAGAGAGAGTGGCCACCAACACCCTCTTTCTGACATTCTGCAACCCTGTGCTGCCTCCGGTCATCAAAGTCGGCTACCTGAATGTCCGGGTTCAGTTATATGTTCCGTCCCCGTTGAGGTGCTTCAGATGCCAGAAGTTTGGCCATGTCAGAGACGTTGTTCTGGGCAGGAGGTGTGCGGTGTTTGCTGCAAGGCAACCCATGATGGGCCGTGTAAAGATCCGGCACATTGTGCGAACTGCGGTGGCGACCATCCCTCCTCTTCAAGAAACTGTCCTCTTTGGATTCAGGAATCCGCAATACAAAGAGTTAAAACAGAAAGAAGATCTCGTTTTTTGAGGCCCGGAAACAGGTTGTGGGCAGTCAGACGCCGACGGCTTCTTCATATGCTTCGGCCGTAAAGAAAGTTCCCACAGTTCCCCCTCGGTCAGTCTGCTGCCAGACTGATGACTTCACGTTTTCAAAGACATTGCAAGGAAGAATTGTCAACTCTGGTGGAAGCAGGTCCACCACCTCTCAACCCAAAGTGAATGCCCCTGGTGGAGGCAAAAAGTCCGCCACCCCTCAGACTGCCCCGCAGTCTACAACATCTGCTGCTGGGCAGATTAAAAAACCAGCAGTCCCACCTCGAACTCCTCTGTCCAGTGCCCGTGCGGGCAAGGGAGTTCAATCCAGTGTGGAGATGGTGGAGATGAGGAAGAAACCTCCACCGTCTCCCAAATCCAGACCTTCTTCACCTGTTGGCAAGTCTGCCAACAGGTCTGAAGACCAACACAGTCCAGTGAAACTTAGCAATAAGTTTACACCTTTAGCAGCAGATGTTGAGGAGGAGATGACCTGATCTCTCTCCTTTTCGCCCTCTGCACCATGGATAGTACAATATTCCATTGGAATATCCGTGGACTAAATTCCAACTTCGAGGAACTGCAGCTTCTGTGTCAATCTATAAAACCTTCCGTCGTGGCTCTTCAGGAAACTCAAATTCAAAGCCAGAAGACCTTCACTCTTTCTGGCTTTAATATTCTTTCAAAACCTGCACAACCTTCCACGTTGGGACTGTCGGGCGGTGTTTGCCCTTCTCATACACAAAACTCTGCTGTATAGTCCTGTCGCTCTGTCTACCTCCCTTCAGGCTGTTGCTGCGAGAGTCACTCTCCCAGTGTTGATTCTAGAGCGCGCCCTTGCGGGATTCCCGCAATATTTTTCTGAAGGCCGCAAAAAATCGCGAAAGACGCGGCCCAAAAGCCGCAAAAAAAAGAGAACGAACGCGTTTTTGCACAACCAGCGCGGCTTCGCGCTGCCGTGTGTATAGCCTCCTGAGCAATTCCTTTAGCCGAACGCGCGTTCTACCAAATTTTTTCATTGGCCGAGAAGCAGCAGTTGAGCCAATCAGCGGTACTGGCAGTTCAACAGTCCTCATGTCGGCTTCAACGATGAAGCCGCGGAAGCCAAACACTCTGTTTTCTTTCGCCTTCACGAAGAAAAAACGCACTGATATATCTAAAGATCATCAGCTGGAAGCCGATAATGAGTCTACAGCCACCGTTACGGCTACTCAGTCAAGCGATAGCGTGTCTCAGCCGATCGACGCCGGAGGCGAAAACGGTTGAAAGTGCCAGTGAACCCGAAGATCAGCAAGATAATGAAGATGGTGGAAAACGAAGCCGATCCCAGACTGTCCTGACCAACATGTACCCCAGGGACTCCACCAAGGCTCTCTTCAAGCTTCTTCACACCTACCACAAGGACAGCTTCCCAACATCCTGGCCCTGGCCAAGCTAGCCCTCATCATGCCCTACCACACTGCCGACTGTGAGCGTGGTTTCAGTGCCCAAAATGCCATCAAGACAGCCAGGAGAAACAGGCTGAAAAGAAGACAGCCTCAATGTGCTGATGACCATCAAATGTGAAGGTCCTCCCATCAATGACCATGACTTCACAGCTGCTGCAGCAGAGTGGAAGCAACAGAAGGATAGGAGGATCTACAAGAAATGAATGAGTTCTGTGGGCTGTACATATGTATAAAGCTTTTCAGTTGTGTATGGTGAAGGTGTACACAGTGACTTTTCACAGTTAAAGGGTTTTCTTAAGGTGATACTGATGGTATATAAATCTTGACAATAGTGATGGTCACTTCATATAAAGAGACTGAATTAATTGTGGGGTAGGCTTAGAGTTGCTGGATTCTATGATGAGGTGACAACAGACTTGCTCACTTGCTGTATGACTGCCAAGAAGGGAGCTCAGCTGAGTACATGCACCACCAGAAAAAGACAAGTCTTCTAAGGTTTATGTCAGAATGTGTGTGTACTCTGTGTGTGTGTGTGTGTGTGTGTGTGTGTGTGCGTTTCTGTAATAAAATGTAACTCGTTTCTTGTTTCTTTTTGTTGTTTTAGTTTACTTTGGCCATAATGTAATCATTGTGATTAAGCTTTAAAATCTGAATTTTCACGCGTTTTGAGGGCCCCCCATTTTCACCCTATGGGCCCCTTTTTTTATGTGAGGGGGCCCTTGGGCCCCCTTTTTTGAAATCCTAGAATCAACACTGCTCTCCACAAGACTCTGACAATCTGTTCTCTTTATCTGCCTCCCTCTGTCCCGGTTTGTCGTCAGGACCTTGTCAGTCTGTTAGGAGAACTTCCTCGACCTTTTTGCTATTGGGTGACTTTAACGGTCACAATCCTCTTTGGGGTAGTGTCAGTACGTCATCCAGAGGTCTGCTAATTGAGGATGTCCTTTCGGATTTGGATTTGTGCTGTCTGAACGACGGATCTGCAACCTACCTCCACTCTTCCACAGGTTCACTTTCGTGTTTAGATTTGTCCATTTGTGACCCCTCGCTGGTCCTGGACTATGATGGGTCTGTCCATGACGATCTGCACGGAAGTGACCATTTCCCTGTCCTTCTACCCCCGTAATAACTGAACCCGTCTCTGTCTCTCAACATCTAAATTATAAGAAAGCAAACTGGGATCTATTTGCAGCCACTATTTCTCAGGAATTCCAGGACACTGATTTTCTTCAGAGTCCGGACCCAGCTGAATCTCTGACTAACACTGTGGTCAAATGTGCTAAAGCCTGTATTCAGTGTCTTCCGATAAACTTCAAATGCCAAAAACACCCTGGTTCGATTCAGACTGCCAACAAATTTCCAAAGTTCGAAAACAGGCTCAGCGTGGGTATACCAACGACCTTCGGGTCCCAACGCTCGAGCCCATCAGAAACTCCGTGCTAAATCAAGACACACTTTTAAAATCAGTAAACGTGGGTCCTGGAGAAGCTTCTGTTCCAGGCTGACATCGAAAACTTCCAAGAAAAAAGTGTGGAACATCATTAAGAAAATCAAAGGGAAGAACACCTGTCCCACTGTGAACCATCTCAAGTTTTTCGGACTCTTTAATAACAGAGAAAAAAGCAGTTGCTAATCTGCTTGCTTCAACCATTGAAAAGAATTCCTCCTCTTCTAACAAATCAGCCACTTTTGTCAAAAAACAAAGCCCTTAAAGAAAAATCACCCTGCAACTTTTCGTCAGACAACATGGGAAAACTACAATCTTCCTTTTCACGTTTAACGAACTGAAATCTGCCTTACTTTCTTGCAGTGATTCCTCTCCAGGTTTAGATGAAATCCATTATCAACTGTTGAACACATCTTCCGCAAATAGGTTTGAACATCCTGCTACAGGTATACAACCATGTGTGGACTACTGGTTTCTTTCCACCCTCTTGGCGAAAAGCCCTCATTATTCCCATCCCCAAACCTGGAAAGGATCTTTCTAATCCATCAAACTACCGTCCCATAGCCTTGACCACTGTGTCTGTAAATTGATGGAGAAAATGGTCAATGCTAGGGTCATGTGGTAACTGGAAACCGATGGCCTTTTGGCGAAAGAACAGTGTGGTTTCCGCAAACATCGGACTACAGTTGACCATTCAACGGCGGCGCGGCACACTCGTCTAGACCAACTGCATTTACTTCGCTCAACGCTTTGCCTTTTGACCCCAGCTAGGCAGTAACCAGTCAGCCACAGCACTTCCAGACGCGCATTCTTTTCTCAGCGAAGACGCTGTACTGCTGTGTGTGTGTGTGGACGCTTCGAGACTGGTGCAATATCATTAAGTTATATTTACTGTACAGTTGTTTTTAGACTATAATTTCTGTGTGTCAGCAATAGCTCAGTGAGTACTTGAGAATGTGACAAAAACTGGGATTTCGATCAGCTCTGTGAGTACCATAATTAAGCATGTGTTTAAAACTTTCTGACAGAACTTTGCGAACCGGCCTGCGCGTGCCTGCGTCGTTGGCTGATCCCGGGTGATGTGCTTTTAAGCCGAAGTAGGTCAAACATTGGGAAGCATCTTGTGAATGAAAAGTTGGCGTTTGTAAAGGGGTCGTATTTACACCGTTGTATACACACATATTTCTTCATTGTTGCTACATTTTATATGTACTATGGTTGCATGTAGAGCAACGTAGGCCTAATTAAAGGGAAACGTAGAGGAAAACATAATTACTACAAGCAAATAACATACTGATAACAGTAATGGTAGTAGGCTAACAGAAAAAGTAAAAAATTTTCAAATTAAAAATAGATGAAGCGCGCGAAGCAAACACTCTGTTTTCTTCGCCTTCACGAAGAAAAAACGCACAGATAGATCTAAAGATCATCAGCTGGAAGCCGATAATGATCTACGCCACCGATACGGCTACTCATCAAGCGATAGCGTGTCTCAGACGATCGACCGCCGAGGCAAACTGTTGAAAGTGGCCATGACCCGAAGATCAGCAAGATAATGAAGATGTGAAAAGCGAAGCCGATCCCAGACTGTCCTACCAACATGCACCCCAGGGACTCCACCAAGGCTCTCTTCAAGCTTCTTCACACCTACCACCAGGACAGCTTCCCCAACATCCTGGCCCAGGCCAAGCAAGCCCTATCATGCCGGGCCCTACCACACTGCCGACAGTGGAGCGTGGTTTTTCAGTGCCCAAATGCCATCAAATACAGCCAGGAGAAAACAGGCTGAAAGAAGACAGCCTCAATGTGCGATGACCATCAATGTGAAGGTCCGACCCATCAATGACCATGACTCACAGCTGCGCAGCAGAGTGACCGCAACAGAAGGATAGGAGGGATCTACAAGAAAGAATGGAGAATCTGTGGCTGTACATATGTATAAAGCTTTTCAGTGTGTATGGTGAGGTGGTACACAGTGACTTTTCACAGTTTAAAGGTTTTTCATAAAAGGTGATACTGGATGGTATATAAATCTTGACAATAGTGATTGTAGCTTCATATAAAGAGACTGAATTAATTTGTGGGTAGGCTAGAGTTGCTGGATCTATGATGAGGTGACACAGACTATGCCTCACTTCTGTAAGACTGGCCAGAAGGGAGCTCTGCTGAGTACATGCAACCACCAGAAAAAGACCATTCTTCTAAGTATGTCAGAATGTGTGTGTACCCTTTGTGTGTGTGTGTGTGTGGTGTGTGTGGTGGTGCGTTTCTGAATATAAACTGTAACTCGTTTCTTGTTCTTTTGTTGTTTATAGTTTACTTTGGCCATAATGTAATCATTGTGAATAAGCGTTAAAATCTGAATTGTTCACGCTTTTGAGGGCCTCCCAATTTTCACCCTATGGGCCCCCTTTTTTTATGTGAGGGGGCCCTTGGCCTCCTTTTTTTGAAATCCCTAGAATCACACCTGCTCTCCTCAATACTCTGACAATCTGTTCTCTTTAATCTGCCTCCCTCTGTCCCGGTTTTTCGTCAGACCATGTGCAGTCCTGTTAGGAGAACTTCCTCGCCCTTTTTGCTATTGGGTGACTTTAAACGCACAAATCCTCTTTGGGTTATGTCAGATTTTTCTCTTAAAAATAAAAAAACAAAATAAAACGTCATCCAGAGGTCTGCTAATTGGAGGTGTCACTTTCCGGATTTGATTTGTGCTGTCTGAACGAACGGATTCTGCAACCTACCTCCACTCCTTCCACAGGTTCACTTCGTGTTTAGATTTTGTCCATTTGTGACCCCCTCGCTGGTCCAGACTATGAGTGTCTGTCCATGACGATCTGCACGGAAGTGACCATTTTCCCTGTCCATTCTACACCCGTAATAACTGAACCCGTCTCTTCCTCTCAACATCTAAAGTATAAAAAAGCAAAACTGGGATCTATTTGCCGCCACTATTCCAGGAATTCCAGGACACGATTTTTCTTCAGAGTCCGACCTCACTGAATCTCTGACTAACACCAGTGGTCAAATGTGCTAAAGCCTTATTCCAGTGTCCTTCCCGATAAACTTTTTCAAATGCTAAAGACACCCTGGTTCGATTTCAGACTGCCAACAAATTTCCAAAGTTCGAAAATCAGGCTCAGCGACGGTTATACACAAACGACCTCGGGTCCCAACGCTCGAGCCCTCAGAAACCCGTGCTAAATCAAGAACACACTTTAAAATCAGTAAACGTCGGTCCCTGGATAAGCTTCTGTCCAGCTGACATCCGCAAACTTCCAAGAAAAAGTGTGGAACATCATTTAAGAAAATCAAAAGGGAAGACACACCTGTCCTCACTGTGAACCATCTCAAGTTTTCGGACTCTAAAAACAGAGAAAAAAGCAGCTGCTAATCTGCTTGCTTCAACCATTGAAAAGAATTTCCTCCTCATCTAACAAATCAGCCACTTTTTGGTCAAAATCAAAGCCCTTAAAGAAAAATCACCCTGCACTTTTTTCGTCAGACCACCAATGGAAGACTACAATCTACCTTCCCACGTTTAACGAACTGAAATCTGCCTTACTTTCTGCAGTGATTCCTCTCCAGGTTTAGAATGAAATCCATTATCAAACTGTTTGACACTCTTCCGCAAATAGTTTGAACATCCTGCTACAGGTAAACAACCCTGTTGGAACTACTGGTTTCTTTTTCCACCCTCTTGGCAAAAGCCCTCATTATTCCCATCCCCAAACCTTGAAAGGAACTTTCCAAATTCCCCCCAACCCATCAAACTACCGTCCCATAGCTTGACCAGCTGTGTCCTGTAAAATGATGGCGAAAATGGTCAATGCCTAGGCTCATGTGGTAACTGGAAACCGATGGCCAATTGGCGAAAGAACAGTGTGGTATTCCGCAAACCATCGGGACTACAGATGACATTACACGGGCGGCGCCGGCACACTCGTCTAGACCATCTGCATTTACTTCGCTCAACGCTTTGCCTTTACCCCAGCCTATGCAGTAAAACCAGTCACCACAGCACTTCCAACGCGCAAATCTTTTCCTCACGAAGACCTGTAAATCTGCGTGTGTGGTGTGGACGCTTCGAGACTGGTGCAACATCATTAAGTTAATATTTAACTGTACAGTTGTTTTTAGACATATTTCTGTATGTCAGCAATAGCTCAGTGAGTTACATGAGAATGTGGACCAAAACGCATTTCGAACAGCTCAGTAGAAGTACCAAAATTAAGCATGTGTTTAAAACTTTTCTGACAGAACTTTGCGACCGGCCTGCGCGCCTGCGTCGTTGGCTGATCCCGGCTGATGTGCTTTTTAAGCCGAAGTAGTCAAAACATTGGAACATCTTGTGAAGAAAAAGTGGGCGTTTGTAAAGGGGTCGTATTTACAAAACCGTTGTATACACAACATATTTCTTCATTGTTTGCTACATTTTTATATGTACTATGGTTGCATGAAGAGCAACGTAGGCCTAATACAAGGGAAACGTAGAGGAAAACATAATTACTATCCAAGCAAAATAACACTACTGAAAACAGTAATGGTAGTAGTCCTAACAGTAATAAGTAAACAATAATCATAAATATAATAATACTTTCATTTCCAATCACTACAAATATTTCTATCATCGGCAATTCCCATTAAAGTGTCAGTTGGTAGTACCATTAGGTGTTTTTTATTTGTGTGTGTGTGTGAGTGTGTGAGTGTGTGTTGTGGTGTGCTGTGTGTGTGTGTGTGTGTGTGTGTGTGTGTTGTGTGTGGTGTGAGAGAGAGAAGAGAGAAGAGAGAAGAGAGGGGGGGGTGCCGAAAGGATTATGGCACAAAACGGTCCATTCTCTCACTGTACTTTTAGAACGTTTAAAGGTCTTGTGTAGACTGTGTGGGGAAAAGGTCTAAGAGATTAAAGAAAGATAAAAACAAATCAGTGGTTTACATGTTTGAGTGTTGCTTTCTGAAATAAATGTAATCTTCAATGTGAATGTTTCTGAAATAGGGGAGGGAAGTACATTCAAACATAGTCTGTGTGTTGTTGTGCAAGAACTTTGAAAAATCTGATAAACCGTAACAAAAATTCAACTACAGCAAAGAGCCGTGTATTGCAAATTTTGAAAAAGCCTCAAAATTATGCACCTGTTTGACCCCAGTTTATCTGTCAGTTTCAACAGCAGAGATAAAGGTGGGAGACCAGAGTAAAAGGATAAAGAAATCTGCCGTTCTCAAACATATCCCTACCACAAAACGAAAGTGCCAATCCAACTCTGATCTGATAGTGAATTTCATTTTCTGTCTCATCTGAAGCCACATCAACTCCGTCAAAAAGTCCCAAGAACTGTATCAGTGCAGACTGCCCCAGCTGGCATCAAGAAGCATTATCTCCAGTCAAAAACCAAGTTTCCTTTTGTGTCACATCTGATGCCACATCAACTCCACCCACAGATTCAAGAGCGCTTCAGTGCAGACCGTTCCAACTGGCCATTGACAAAGCATGTCTCCGTTCAGAAAAAAAGAATCCTCAGGCTTGGAGTCAACTGAAGGCACCCCTGATCAAACACAGAAGAAGCTTATTTCACAAAAACTTGCCCGCATTAAGCTCTCACAGTCAGTGATAAAATGACTGTCCCATGCCAAACTGGTGACAGCCGAATGTGCTGAAAAAAATTAACAAAACCTCGAAGCATCAATGAAGCTTCGGACACACACTCAGGAAAGAAGCGAGCAAAAGAAATGAACAAAATTCTTTGTGGAATGTATCAGGAACACTGAAACAAGATGAGGCCAACAAGGGCACAGACTGAAGACGGCAAGCAAAGTACGCAAACACTGTTCTTAATGAAGCGAAATGCGGTCAAGTATCTGTAAACGTGCAAAACAAGGTCCGCCCTTCCGTGCGCCACTTGGCCTCAGTTGAACAAAGTAGCAGACTGCACAAACATTCTATAGGAGGCTCGGGTTACAGTTTGCCAGTGAACAGAAAGAAAGGAAAGAACAATCAAAGCACAGTGTGTAAATTGTCATGATGAGAAGTGTGGAGTCAGGAATCGAGATCGATGGATTATGGAACTGGTTCCAACACCTTCTGCAGGCATTAAGGATGTCCCAGCAGTTGTCACCAAAACTGCTGGTATGCTTATGACAATCAAGGCCGATAAACATGGCATGATGAGAGTATTCCAGAGAACGAAATCTGATCAAGATTGGCGGTGACCATGGAGGCGATCATTTAAAATGATGCTTCAAATAGCAAAACCTGGTGAACAGCTAATTCAAAGCAAAACACAATGCATTATGACCATTGCTGAATGTAAGACACCCCTGAAAACCTAAGAAAGAACTGTTGGACCCTTACAATAGAGCAAATGAAGACCTTGAAAGCATGGAATGGAGAGCAAACAACTCCCTTTATCTCTTTGGAGACTATGACTTTTTACTAAATGTAGATCTAAAGACTGTCATGTGCACAAGGTGATCCACCCGTGTCCAGTACAGCACAACAACGAAGACCACAGATGCAGCCTGCCCACCGAGAAACAATGAAATGGAAACATCACAAGAGAACGGTCAGTCAGATCAAAGGACTACAGAATTAATAAGCGTGCAGGAACAATGAAATCAAAAGCCAAACTATTCAACAATGTCATTCAGAAAACCATTTTAGAACATAGAACTGAAGCAGGTGACACCTCCCTACCTCAGCATCTAGCTGGGTGTTTTCCAAAAAAACCAACACCATGACCTGCTGAAGAAGAGTGCTCATGCTCGGATTGAACGGCGGCGATACATTTGCTTCACTTGATGACATCACTCTTGAAATTGTGAGTATTTTCTCAGTCCAGTTTCAGCAGCAAGTAAAGAGCATAGAGCCATGGAAAGAAAAAAGAAACTGCTGAGACAACTCCATGCCAAGGCCAAGAAGTAAAACTACAAAGGAACTTGAAGAAAGCATAAAAAGAACCGATGAAGAAGTGGAGAAAATGAAATCTACAGCCACTTCATGCTATTCCGTTCTGGCCAATCACAGCATCTAGAGATGTTCCAGCTGCGGGCAAACACGATCATCCCACAGCATATCATTCCCGGGCCTTTGTTGGGAACCATTGCAACAAGTTCAGAAAGAAACGGTGTACAAAAACATTCTGTCAGAGTGTTGCAGAAAAGACAGAGAATCCAACTCGCTGTCCCATACAAAATAACATCCAGAAACAATTCGTGACAAGTTCACTGGAGCCGAATGCCTCTTTCTCTGATGTTCAACGCTGCATATCGCATCAAGAAGCCATACATGTGATGATGAGATTGAGATATTGAAACATCCAGTTAAGCGGTACATGGACTTTTACAGAGAAAAGTTTCCCAAGACACTGCCATCATTCCAAAACAACATCAGTTGTGAACAACCACTGTGTTTCCCTGATCAGACACTGGGGGACAGGAGTGGCACTGCTGGGAGAGCAAGGAGCGAGGAGACACCACGCCACAATGCAATGCACTGTTGAGAAGAGTCTGGGGCTTGAAAAACAAACAGCAACAGCTCAAAGTCCTGCTCACAAGCATCTGACACTGGTGGCAGCCACAGTTTTATGGACTGATACTGCCACCACGAGAGAAAAAAACACAGTCACTGATTACGGGAACGTTTTGTAATGTCAGTTGTACGATTCTTTCCGTTAGCATCTTTATATTTGTCCACTGAACAAAATTCTAAGTATAATGTTTCCCGCAGACTTTTTTGGCAGATCATCCATTTCAGAGCGAGAGAGATACTGGTATGAAAATTCATAACGTAAGATTTTGTTGAAATGAAAAAAGCAATACAATAAGTACAATCCCAATTGACACAAAATAATTATGTACATAATCATCCTATAGGACGTAAGATCATTATAATGTTACTTTCAAGTTGACATATGTTTCACTGATACAAGTTGAATTTCATGTTTGTAATGGTGAATATAATAGCTATAAATATAGACCTTTATTTCCAAGATTCTGCATATATTGATAAATATAGGTTTTAAATTATTACATTAAGTGAGATTAACTACTGAACATCAAACTATAGTTTTTGTTTAGATTTTTTTTTTCAAACGGGCACAGTAACTTCATGATAAAGTGTGGGGGGGGATCGGGGTGGGGGTGGGGGCGGTTTTTGAGAGAGGAAGGGGACAACAGCAAAAGCCCTGTCGTTTAAAAATAATTACATTAAGTGAGAGTAACTACTGAACATCACTAATAGTTTTTGTTTTTTAGATTTTTTTTTCAAAAACGGGCAAAGTGTACTACATGTAAACTGTGGGGTGGGGGGACGGGGTGGGGGTGGGCGGTTTTTTTGAGAGAGTAGAGGGGACAACAAGCAAAAGCCCTGTCAGTGTCACACTCTTCTGTAACACAAGAAGCCGCTGAACTGAGAGTGTAAGGACACACCAACGATACATGTGCAGACAAGACAGTATTGTGTTGTGTTAAAAAAGTGGATAGTGAAACAGTTTATGTGATGAGAAGTGTTATTGACACAAACCATGGCTTTACATTCAAGGGTCGTGAGTACAACGTGTGTTGTGTAGTGCGTGCGTGCGTGCGTGGCGTGTGTGTGGTGTGAGTGTGTGCGTTTGCGTGTGTGTGTGTGTGTGTGTGTGAGTGTGTGTGTGTGTGTGTGTGTGTGTTGAAGAATGAGGACAGAGTGTGTGTGTGTGTGTGTGTGGTGTGTGTGTGTGTGTGTGTGTGTGTGTGGTGTGAATCTGTTTTGTTCCTGATTAATTCAAGCATACACGGCCAGTTTCAATTCAGCTTCTCTCTCTCTCTCTCTCTCTCTCACTCTCATCTCTCATCTCTCTCTCTCTCCTCTCTCTTCCTCCCCCTCTCTCTCTCTCTGTCTCTTCTCTCTCTCCCTCCCCCCTCCCCGACCCACCTCAGTGCCTCGTATGCCGGTGCCGTGTAAATTTGTGTGTGTGGTGGTGTGTGAGTGTGTGTGTGGGTGTGGTTGTGTGGGTATTATTCTGTTTTGTTTCACTGTGAAGTCGATGCATGCACGTCAGTTTCAGTTCAGTTCTCTCTCTCTCTCTCTCTCGGTCTCTCTCTCTATCTCTCTAATCTCTCATCTCTCTCTGCTCCCTCACTATCCTAATCTCTCTCTCTCTCTCGTCCCCTCCCCAGCCCGCCTCAGACTCGTATGCCGTTGAGCCGTGTATATGCAATTTTTAGTGTGTGTTGTGTGTGTGTGTTGTGTGTGTGTGTGTGAGAGAGAGAGAGAGAGAGAGAGAGAGAGAGAGTAGTGAGTGTGTGTGTTGTGTGGTGTGTGTGTTGTGTGTGTAGAGTGAGAGATAGAGAAGAGAGAGGGAGAGAGAGATTGTTTCCTGTTATGAAGTGCAAGCAATTGTCATGTGAAACATATCTCTTCATGATCATGCTTTTATTGATTTTGTATGTACAAAGCTATCTGTCATGTCAAGTTCTTCAAATAAGTATTAAATTGCAGTCCACCCTCCCAACTCCACTCTCCTCCTCTCTCTCTATCTGCAATGCCATTTATTATTTTGTGTGTACAAAGGTATCCTGTCATGTCTGTTTCTTTATGTAAGTATTCTCAATCAGTCATCCTCCCCCACCCCCAATCTCTTCCTCCGCTCTCTCTCGTATTCAGAACTCTCTCATCTCTCACTCATCTCTCTCTCGCCTCTCTCACCTCTCTCTCTCTCTCTCTCGTTTTTGCAGGCGCGCTCGGTGACACTGTGCATGTTTCTTTTCTTCCCTAAGTGATTTTTATAAGTGCTAAATTTTGCGTGAGGTGTCTTTGTGTAGTCATGTTTACTCAACCATTCCTCTCTCACTCTCTTTCTCGTTCCTCCCTCACTCTCTCTCTCATCTCTCTCCAAATTCTCTCTCTCCTCTCTCTCATCTTCCTCTCTCTCATCTACTCTTTCTCTCTCTCACCAGCACAGACACAACACGCAAGCAGCAACACACACACACACACACACACACACACACACACACATCACACACACACAACACACACTCACATTGGGTTGCAGCAGTTTTTCAGCGCGTGGTCCTTGTTTTTTGTTTTGTTTTTTTCCATTAGTCAGGCTGTTAAAAGTTCAATACCTAAACCACATCTGTAATGTTAATAATCATAATGAGGGTATTGACGGTAAGTTTCTGCTTTTTATGTACTATTGTGATGCGCGCGCAATGCGTGCATGCGGTGCGCATTGTGGTGTGTGTGTGTGTGTGTGTTGTGGTTGTATGTGTGTGTGTGTGGTAAGTGTGTGCTCGCAGCAAGCGCGCGCGCGCGACATGTGCGTACTTGGGGGCCCCCCCCCCCGTGGCCCCGGTTTTTCGTGTTATGTGTAAGAATTCAAGCGCATCTGGAACAGAAACTTGTTCAGCAGCGAAGGATGGTGAAGTCTGTCTGGCAGTTGATGCCACTTGGCAGAAACATAGCTCACAGGGCGTTGTGGACAGAGACAATTCCGCTTTTCTCGCGGTTCGCGCCTGTGTGTAGTCGTTGTGTACCTAGGCGCGATACAGACAAGCAAAGCAATGTGTGTTCGCTATTCTCCACGCTTACTCGAAGCCCCCTTCAAGCGAACCGTTTCGGTCCCTTCTCCGACACTCTAAGGGTGTCCAGATACAAGACTTTGCTCACCATTTGATTCTTCAGCTTTAACGTCTTCACGCTTTGTGAAGACAGACTCCACGACTAAATGTAGCAGTAAGAACTGCAGTGCATTTGATTCCTTCTGGAATCTACACTTCGAACGCTTTTGACAGACAGCATGCAGTGGCAATTTTCTTTGACTTGGAGAAGCCTACGATACCACCTGGAAGTCGGGGATACTCATGATCTCCATGATCGGTTTTCGAGTCATCTTCCGCTTTTCATACCATAATTTTTTGGCAGAACAGACAGTTTCTAGGTCCGGGTTGGCACCACTCTCTCTGATGTCCACGAGCAGGCGTTGGTGTTCCACAGGGGACATACTGTCTCCTGCCTCTTTAGCATACGATCAACAACATTGTGAAATCATTTCAGCAGGGTTCAGACCTGCTCATTGTTTTGGATGATTTCGCTGTCTACGCAACTGGAAGCCTGTACACGAGTGTCCAGCCAGGCCTCCATCTTTGCGAGGAAGGGAGTAAAATACCATCGTGGGGCGCGATGAAAACGGTTCACCTTTTCTGCTACGAAAACACAGTGTATTTCACTTCCATAAATTCCGTCAGTTCTTTCAGGACCTTAACTTCAAGTAGGAGAAATCTCCCATTCCAGCTTTCAAGATGCCAAATTTTTAGGTTATTTTTTGCCAGAAACTTTAACTTTCTCACCACATCAAAACCTCAAAACTGCTTGCCGAGAAAGCACTGAATAATCTGGGGTCGTAGCGCACAGGCCGGACTGGGGCGCTGATACGAAAAATGCTGCACTCTATAGAGCCTTGGACCTTCCAAACGGACTACTAACGCTGTGCTGTGTAACGGCTCTGCCAGATCATCTTACATCTCAAAACTCTTGACCCTATCCCCCATCAAGGGCTTTTCGTCTCTGTCTTGGACGTTCCGCCCCACCCCTGTGTACAGCCTGGAACGCAGAGGCGGTGAACCTTCATCTGTCCCAACCGCAGGCTGAAACTGTCCCTTTGATTTATATCCGACTGTTCTCAGAACCAGAAAACCCTCCACTGACTGTGTCTTGTGACCCTCCGTTCAATGTAAGTTGGGAAACAACCCTAGCATGTATTCCGCTGTTTGGTCTTCGTTGCGCCTCAAACGTGCAGAAAGCAGGTCTAGACCTAGGAGTTGTGTCCCGTATTTTTCCAAGTTTCCCGGATCAACCTCTCATGGACCTTTTACACACCAGAGATATTCTTTTGATCTGTTGCAGCTTTCGCAAAGAGTCTACCAGCTCTCTGTCATCAAGGCATTGTAAGGCTGACCTCCTGTTCGAAATCCCATCCTAACAAAAATTTTCAGTTTTTTGGGGGGGTTACTGACGGTTCGCAAGTCTGAAGATGGATGGCCTGTGCAGCCTAATGCCTGGGGCTCCTTCTCAGATACTGTTTGGAACAATACATTCAGATGCTTCTGTCTATTCTGCTGAACTTACCGCTCTGGTTCTGCTGGCGCTGAAGATAACTCACATTCTTCGAAGAGCGACTTTCTCTGTTCTGTCGGAGTCGCTGTCGAGTCTTTGAGGCCATAGCTGGCCGCAACCTTCAGGCATCAGACTCTTTTACATATTTCTAAACTTTTTAGCAAGTTGA
This sequence comes from Conus ventricosus, assembly GCA_018398815.1. Lineage (NCBI taxonomy): Eukaryota > Metazoa > Mollusca > Gastropoda > Neogastropoda > Conidae > Conus > Conus ventricosus. The sequence continues at coordinate 57,341,313 of CM031597.1, read as the reverse complement.
AAGTGACGGTTACAAAACATTACTCCTTGCTTGGGTTCCTGTCATGTTGGGCATCGGCGGGAACGAAAATGGTTGATCGTCTAGAGCCAAGAACGCCACAAGAAGAAACTGACCAACACTTATAACCCCTGCACAGATTGTGAAACCCAAAATTAATGATTATGATGAGAGACCTCTGGCAGGAGGATTGGAACACACAGACGAATAACAAACTCTTTCAGATCCGTCCAAACCTTAAAGGACTTCCTCCCAACCCGTCGGTGGTCGTAAAGATGTAACGGTTCTGTGCGGCTGCATCACCGGCCATAGTTCGTATTTTACCCCATGCCTACCTTGTTAAAGAGTGGAGAAGGCTCCATGTGCATTCCAATGTCCATGTGCCACTCACAGTGAAACATGTTATTTTAGAGTGATGGATTTGCACGATGTGAGACACAACCTTTTACAGTGTAGTACATGAAGATCCTGTTCAGGATGTCCTGCCTGACGTGATCCTTGAGTTTTTGAGAGAGATTCACATATTTCCCTCTGATTTAAGATTTACGGAAGAAAGAATTTTTACAAAGTTTCTGCGTGCCTTCTAGACGATGTCATTTAAAGAGATGTGTGTAAGGTGTTTTGTGGGGGGGGGGTGGGTGGTGTGTTTTTTTACATGACTGGTGAGTTGATTTTAACGTGGTGACAGCCCTGATGTGGCCCTTATGCGTGCGCTGGGCAAAAGCAACATTTATCTTACTTACTATCTTCCATGTGGGAACAAAGATGGGAATTGTTTACAAAATCAGTTTACAGTTGTCTACGTCTGATGTCAAAAAACCATGTGAAAAATGACGGAAAGTGTGTAAGCTTCTCAATCACAGCAAAGTTGACAGCTGGTTGAAGACATTCGTTATTCTGAAGATAATGTTTTACTTGCATGTTTATGCGTATTGTATGCCAGACCTCACTCTCTGTGGAGAAATTGTTGACTACTGATGAAACAATCTTATAACATTAAAATATGTGGTATGAACTTCTTGAATGTGAAGTTTTTTGGGACGTGGTGGGGATGGACAAAGCAACTAGATTATCAGCTAGAATCACGGCAGTAATTGGTTTTGTTTTTCTGTGCTCTCCCTTTGCCTCACATGTTAATGAACAAATTAAACTTAAGGGAGTATATGGAACATCAGGATTGTCTACTTTGGGCTGTCATGAACCACTTCAGATCTTCGATCAGTGTTTGAATGTTTGCACAAGCATTACAGTTCATTGATTTCTTTTCTCTCTCTCGCTCTCTTTTTTTTCTTTAAAATTGAGAAATGGGAGAGTGAATAAAGAAGTAACACATACACACACATCAGCAAGCATGCATGCATCTCTCATTTGCACGCACACACACCACACACACATGCACACTACTACACACCAGCTCACACATGCATCCTCTTACACGCACACAAACACAACACGCGCACACAAACACCCGCAACCGCCCCCCCCACACCCACCCGGCCATTCGTATTTTATACCCTTTCCTACCTTTTATAGAGTGAAGAAGCCTCCTGTGGCATTCATGTCATGCGCCACTCACAATGAAACATGTTTCTTTTTAGAGTGTTGGAGACTGCACGTATGTAGATCACAAACATTTTACATGTGGTGATTTCGCTGTCTACGCAACTGGAAGCCTGTACCGAGTGTCCAGCGCAGGCTCCAGCTTTGCGTGGAGATAAATCCATCGGTGGGCGGATGAAAACGGTTTCACCTTTTCTGCTACAAAAACACAGTGTATTCACTTCCATAATTTCCGTCAGTTCTTTCCAGATCCTGAACTTCAAGTAGGGAAATCTCCCATTCCAGCTGTCAAAGAGGCCAAATTTTTAGGGGTTATTTTTTGCCAGAAACTTAACTTTCTCAGCCACATCAAAACCTCAAAACTGCTTGCCAGAAAGCACTGAATATTCTGCGGGTCGTAGCGCACACCGACTGGGGCGCTGATAAGAAAACTTTGCTGCACCTCTACAGAGCCTTGGTCCGTTCCAAACTGGACTACGGCTGTGCTGTGTACGGCTCTGCAAGATCATCTTACCTCAAACTCTTGGACCCTATCCACCATCAAGGGCTTCGTCTCTGTCTTGGAGCGTTCCGCACCACCCCTGTGTACAGCCTGTACGCAGAGGCGGGTGAACCTTCACTGTCCAACCGCAGGCTGAAACTGTCTTTGAATTATTATATCCGACTGTTCTCAGAACCAGAAAACCCTGCCTATGACTGTGTCTTTGACCCTCCGTTCCAAAGTAAGTTTGAAAACAACCCTAAATGTATTCCGCTGTTTGGTCTTCGTATGCGGCCTCACGTGCAGAATGCAGGTCTAGACCTAGGAGTTGTGTCCGATTTTTCCAAGTTTCCGGATCAACCTCCATGGACCTTTTTCACACCAGAGATTCGTTTTGATCTTGCAGCTTTTCGCAAAGAGTCTACCAGCTCTCTGGCATACAAGGCATTGTATGCTGACCTCTGTTCGAAATTCCCATCCTATCAAAAAGTTTTCACTGACGGTTCCAAGTCTGAAGATGGAGTGGCCTGTGCAGCCTACTGCCCTGGGGCTCCTTCTCAGATACTGTTGGAACATATACATTCAGATGCTTCTGTCTATTCTGCTGAACTTACCGCTCTGGTTCTGGCGCTGAAGATAATCTCACATTCTTCGAAGAGCGACTTTCTGGTTCTGTCGGATTCGCTGTCAGCTTTGGAGGCCATAGCTGGCCGCAACCTTCAGCATCCAGAACTTTTACATTTTTTTTAACTTTTTAGCAAGTTGAAAGTGGACGGTTACAACATTACTCTTGCTTGGGTTCCTGGTCATGTTGGCATCGGCGGGAACGAAATGGTTGATCGTTTAGCCAAGAACGCCACAAGAGAGAAACTGTCCAACACTTATATCCCCTGCTCAGATGTGAAACCCAAAATTAATGATTATGTGAGAGACCTCTGGCAGGAGGATTGGAACACACAGACGAATAACAAACTCTTTCAGATCCGTCCAAACCTTAAGGACTTCCTCCCATCCACGTCGGGTGGTCGTAAAGAGGTAACGGTTCTGTGCCGGCTGCACACCGGCCATTCGTATTTTACCCATGCCTACCTTTTAAAGAGTGGAGAAGCTCCATGGTGCATTCCATGTCATGTGCCACTCACAGTGAAACATGTTCTTTTAGAGTGTTGGGATTTGCACGATGTGAGACACAAACATTTTACAGTGGAGTCCATGAAGATCCTGTTCAGGGATGTCCTGCCTGACGTGATCCTTGAGTTTTTGAGAGAGATTAACATTTTTCATCTGATTTAAGATTTTACGGAAGAAAGATTTTTAACAAAGTTTCTGGTGCGCTTCTAGACGATGTCATTTAAAGAGATGTGTGAAAGGTGTTTTTTTTTTTATTTATTTTTTTTTTTTACATGACTGGTGAGTTGATTTTAACGTGGTGACAGCCCTGATGTGGCCCTTTGCGGTCGGCTGGGCTATAAGCAACATTATCTTATCTTATCTTATCTTCCATGTGGGAACAAAAAGATGGAAGTTGTTGACAAAATCAGTTTCAGTTGTCTACGTCTGATTGTCAAAAAACCATGTGAAAAATGACTGAAAGTGGGTGTAGCTTCTCAATCACAGCAAAGATGGACAGGGCTGGTTGAGAGACATTCGTTAGTGTCTGAAGATAAATGTTGTTACTTTGCATGTTTATGCGTATTGTATGGCCAGACCTCCACTCTCTGTGGAGAAATTGTTGACTACTGATGAAACAATCCTTTATACTATTAAAATATGTGGTATGAACTTCTTGAATGTGAAGTTTTTGGGACGTGGTGGGATGGACAAAGCAACTAGATTTATCAGCTAGATCAAGGCAGTAATTGTTTTGTTTTCTGGTGCTCTCCCTTTGCCTCACATTGTAATGAAACAAATTAAACTTAAGGGAGTATATGGAAACATCAGGATTGTCTGACTTTGGGCTGTCATGAACAACTTCAATCTTCGCATCAGTGTTTGATGTTGCACAAGCATTACAGTTCAGTTGATTTCTTTCTCTCTCTCGCTCTCTTTTTTTTCTTTTTAAGAATTGAGAAATGGGAGAGTGAATAAAGAAGTAAACACATACACACATGCATGCAAGCATGCATGCACTCTCATTTGCACGCACACACACGCACACAACACATGCACACACACACACACACACATGCATACGCTTACACGCACACAAACACACACGCGCACACACACGCAACGCACACACCACCCGGCCATTCGTATTTTAACCCTTTCCTACCTTTTAAAGAGTGAAGAAGCTCCGTGTGCATTCCATGTCATGCGCCACTCACAATGAAACATGTTCTTTTTAGAGTGTTGGGACTGCACGATGTGAGACACAAACATTTTACAGCGGAGTCCATGAAGATCCTGTTCAGGATGTCCCGCCTGACGTGATCCTGAGTTTTGAGAGAGATTAACATTTTTCATCTGATTTAAGATTTTACGGAAGAAAGATTTTTAACAAAGTTTCTGGTGCGTTTCTAGAAGTTGTCATTTAAAGAGATGTGTGAAAGGGTTTTTTTTTTTTTTTTTTTTTTTTTTTTTTAAATTACTGGTGAGTTGATTTTAACATGGTGACAGCCGATGTGGCCCTTTGCGGTCGGCTGGGCTATAACAACATTATCTTATCTTATCTAAATGTTGACCTGGTTTAGCGCTGTGCACCAATACTTGTTTTGTTTTGTTTTTTTAAATGACTTGTGAGTTGATTTTAACGTGGCCCTTTGTGGTCGGCTGGGCTATAAGCAACATTATCTTATCTTATCTTATCTTACGCACACACACACACACACACACACACACACACACACACACACACACACACACACACACACACACCCCACACACATACGCACATATGCACACAGTCACTCACACATGCACATCTTCTGTCATCAAGAGAGATCATCCAGCAGATCAGAATTGGACTCCCAGAAGTGACAGATCATATAAATGTTCTTGGGATGATGATCTTTCATACCCGACACAACTGGTCTCAAATTCTGAGAAACAGGACTGTTACAGTATGCACAGTTGTGGCATACCGGGAGAATCGGGGCGCTCTCACTCAGATTCTTGAATAACTTACCAGTTTCTCTATACCTGTTCTGTCAGTCCACAAAGATCTCACCACATGCAAGGCACATCCCAGGCAAAATAAATGTTCTTGTGGACACTCTTTCCAGGAAAGGTCTGGTCCTCCCGCTGAATTGATGGCAAACAAGTCTGTGTTCAGGTTGATTTGCCAGTTCATGGGAACCTCTCATATTGACCTTGTCGCCACCAGATGGAACAAACAACTTTCATTTTGTGAGTCTCCTTTTCCAGACCCCTCAGTCTGTGCTGTGGATGCTCTAGTGATTTCACGGAAGGGATGTTCCTACCGCTGGTCTTAGAGTAGTTGGCCTCCAGTGATTTTCATCCATTCCTTTTAGTCACCATGGCTTCTGCCTGGGAGTTGAGAGAGATTCCTTTCATCTCTAGGGACCCATAGTCCTTGAAGTGGCATAATGATGGCTCAGTCATACTCTCAATCTCATCGTGCCCATCACTTTTAGCCAAGACCACAAAGCCCAGAGAGCAGCCCCTGACAGTAACCATGCCTCTGCTGCCCACCCCCCACCCCCTCTCCCTGTCATCCAGTCCTAGGCCCTGGTGATCAAAGGTGTAGCAGGTTAATTCCAGTCAGAGCAAAGAAGGTGTTCCTTCAGAGGACAGAGTCAGGCGCATCAGAGAAGATGTACCTTCAGAGGACAGAGTCAGGCGCATCAAGCACTCTTCAACGATGTGGTTAGATTAAGCTCCTGGCTTTGGCAGGTTATTTGCCAGGCTTATGTCTGTGGCCAGAAAACAACTTTTTCTATAGTGAATATATGGGTACATGAAGTCTTGGCTCTTTCTGACAGTTGTGCCCTTTGGTGAAGTGTCATGATCTCAGACATTTGTCGACAAGCATGCTTGCTAGAAGATATAGACTACTTTTGGCAGATTTTGCCTGTGTGACATGATTGAAGACAGAGAAGCTTATGACTCATGGAAGGTAGGGTTGGGAGTGGAGATGGGGATGCTGGTAGTGTTTGCCTGTGTGGCAACACATCCACTCTGATTTTGGTCACTGATTCATTTGTCTACCCTGCCAGTATTTGCCTCTTTTGTCTGTGTATTTTGTCTTGGCACTTTGTTTAAGTTGCCGTTAACATTAATTTGTTTACGGGAGGGTTTTTTTTCATGTTTCTGGATGCTTGAGTTTTTGTTAGTTGGCACTATCAGTATTCACTTGTTGGTCTTCTTTTCCTGATCATGCTTGTGTTTTGTCTTTCTTGGTTTTGCTTGCCTGTTGCTTATTTAAGTCTCAAAGGCTCTTCCTCAAAGGAAGAGCGGGGCAGAAGTGTGTCTCTGTCTCTGTGTCCAGCACAGAACAAAGCCTAGCAATTTGTCATGGGCCATGTGCCACAAAACCAACTGGGAAGAAATTTTACTTTAGTGCCACACGGGATCAATGATATATCAGGTTATCATGAGTAAAAAAATGAATGACACTAGCATATGAGGACTGGAGAAAGTAGCATTCCTGAAAACACCCCTCTTATGTACCATTTTTCTCATTTTGTTTTGTGTTGTAAATGTCAGTAGAAAAAAGGGATTTAACAAAAAAAATCAGACTGGGAAAGTTAAAGAACACCTTCACTTTGTGTACAAGAGAAGAAGAGTGGGAGGTGAGGAGAGCCATTTGAATTTAGTGTTAGCAATGTTTTTTTTAAAAATCTTTGTGCTGTTAAGTTATCATGGTGTGTTCAGTCTCAGGATGAGGAGAAGAGTGACAATGAGGGCCCCAGTTCTATCCATGAGGAGTTGTCTGTAAAGGAAGAGCCCCTCTCCCCGGCCAGCAGCGTCCTGTCCAATGTCAGCGATACACGCTCAGGAAGACGCTCCAGAGGTAAGGGTAGATGTCCTGCAGAGATCTTTGGTGAAAACACTTCAGAGGTAAGGGTAGATGTCCTGCAGAGATCTTGGGTGAAGACACTTCAGAGGTAAGGGTAAATGTCCTGCAGAGATCTTGGGTGAAGACACTTCAGAGGTAAGGGTAGATGTCCTGCAGAGATCTTGGGTGAAGACACTTCAGAGGTAAGGGTAGATGTCCTGCAGAGATCATGGGTGAAGACGCTCCAGCGATAAGGGTAAATGTCCTGCAGAGATCATGTGTGAAGACGCTCCAGAGGTAAGGGTAAATGTCCTGCAGAGATCATGTGTCAAGATGCTCATGAGGTAAGGGTAAATGTCCTGCAGAGATCAAGGGTGAAGATGCTCCAGAGGTAAGGGTAAATGTCCTGCAGAGATCATGGGTGAAGACGCTCCAGAGGTAAGGGTAAATGTCCTGCAGAGATCATGTGTGAAGACGCTCCAGAGGTAAGGGTAAATGTCCTGCAGAGATCATGTGTGAAGACACTCTTGAGGTAAGGGTAAATGTCCTGCAGAGATCATGTGTGATGACACTCATGAGGTAAGGAGTGAGATGTCGCAGAGATCACAAAGCTCCATTGATATGAGATGAGACTGACCAGAGCTCATGTATGAAGAAGTTTTTTTTTTTTCTTTTTCTGCGTACGCAGGCTGGTACTCCTGCAGACAGTCCCTGTATAGACAGGCAAGGATTAATCCCAGCTACCCAACAAAGGGAGTGGAGTTTTGTGTATGACTTTTTTTATCCCGCCATTAAGGCAGCCATACTCCAATTTCAGGGAAGGTGCATGCTGTGTGTAACGTGTCGTCCATACCAATTGCCAAACTGGCCATCTCTTCCGAAAGTTCGTGATGGGATCATTTAACGTGTGCACAAGATGTTATGCGTGCGTTCACACACAGAACCTTGGTTTATAGTCTCATTCGAAGGACTCTGTAGGAAATGGAGTCAGAACCAATGTTAACTCTGAGGGAAAAATCCCCCTGCAATGAAATGGCCTGGTAGAGACTCGAACCCACAACCCCAGGATCACCAAGATTATGAGTCCAGCGCTCTACACTGAGCTGTTCTGGCTCCCCATGGGTGAAGAAGTGTATGTTTGTGGTTAGGTACTTTACAAGAAGTAAGTGTTAGAGGTTAGGAACTTTTAATGACGTGTGTGTTTGAGGTTAGGAACTATAAATGAGGTGAGTGGTAGAGATTAGGAACTGTAAGTGGGATGTATATTATAGATTAGGAATTGCTACTGGATGTGTCAGAGAGTAAGAACTGTAAATGGGATGTGTGATAGAGATTAAGAACTGTAAATGGGATTTGTGCTTTAGAAATTAGGAACTGTAAATGGAAGCATGTTCTAGAGATTAGGAACTGTAAATAGGATGCATGTTTTTTAGAGATGAGGAACTGTAAATGAGTTGAGTGTTTCAGAGATTATGAACTGTCAGTGGGTTGTATGCTTTAGGTTTGGAAGTGTGAGTGAAGTGTGTATCTTAGGTTGGGAACTAGAAATGGAATATGTGCTTGAATCTAGGAACAGCAAATGAGATGAGTGTCTTTGAGGATTGGAACTGTAAATGAGATGAGTGTGTTTGAGGTTAGGAACTGTAAATGAAATGAGTGTTTTTGCAGCTCGGAACTGCAAATGAGGTGGGTGTGCTCAAGGTTAGAGACTGCAATTGAGGTGTTTTTGAAGCTGGGAAGTGTTAACAAGGTGGGTGTATTTATTGTTAGGAAATGTAAATAAAGTGTGTGTGATTTGTTATTTTCAAGCATCTTATACCTCATGTAACCATGGTGATAAATAATGTTTATGGTGATCAGCATGATGATAAACTTTTCTTTTTTTCAAGTGGACGCCCAGTGCTTCTCTCTCACATTGCTAATTCTGGTGTGTCCTGAAAGGGAGAGGATCACGTGGCCGATCAAATCAGAGATCAACACGGAAGAACACTACAGTTGTTATCTTATTCCTTTATAAAGCTTATTTTGTCAGTATTAGCACAAGGGGAAACATTACCATCCACTCTCAGTTGCTAAAAAAAAAAAGTGAATTAAATTGTCATTCACAGTATGGATAAATGAACAGGCAGATTTATGCATGTGAAGATAAATGTACTCAAAGATATTTAAAGATGCATTGATATATATTTTTTATTTAAGGTATTGCTTGCATGCACATTCACAGCTGCACAACACAAAACATACATGCATAAACTTGTGCACACAGTACATGATCATTCACATACACACACACACACCCCCCCCCCCCCCCCCCCCAACAATAGATGCTATTCGCATGCACACATGCATGCATGGAGAAAGACAATTATGCTTACAAATGCGTGCATGTATATGCACATGCATTCATGCACACATTCATGCGCACACAGAGATTTGTGCCTAATCAGCTAAGGTACTTTCTCATACTTACTGTCCAAACAAGTGCCTCATTGCTACTAGGCATGAAACTGGCCATTTTTAGGATGGGTATTTCGAAAACTACTATTGGTACAGTCGAGACCGGATGTAAGAAAGTCGTCGGGACCCACATTTTGTCTTTCATACATCCGGTCTTTACTAAATCCGGTTAACCGGATGTATGAAAATATTGAGGATCGACTTTCATACATCCGGCCACGCTCTTTTACTGATAAAAGTAGTTTTTTTCATATCATTTTGTATTTATTGTTTTTTTATGTTAAATGTTTGAACATATCCTAGTTAGAAGATAAAGTTTGTGAATAACAAGTGGAAAAGTACATGTACTTTCATACACACAATCAGGACAACGGTAAAAGAGCAACTGTTTGTGTAAGAACTGTTCTGCTTTGCATGTGCCGTGCACCCCCCCTCCCCGCCCCCCCCCCCCCCCCCCCCCCCCCCCCCCCCCCCTCCCTCTCCCTCTCTCTGTGTATGCGTGTGTGTGTGTGTGCGTACGTGGCGTGCGCTCGCGCGCGCACGTGTGTGTATGTGTTTGTGTGTGGCACAACTGTATTGTGTGTGTTCCCTCCACAACCCTTTGCGCTTTTGACGATGTTTTTGGTCGTGGAAGCTTGTAAGGACCGTTGGCGTAGCAAATAAAATTAATTTTCGAGTTCTCTCTCTCTCTCTCTCTCTCTCTCTCTCTCTCTCTCATCTCTCTCTCTCTCTCTCCTCTCTCTCTTTCTCTCTCCTCTCCAAAACGCACACATTTATAACACACACACACACACACGCGCACACTGAATACAAAAAAGTGAGTTAAACTTAAAACCAGTTTAATGATAAAAACAACAACAACAACATAAAAAAACAACAACTGAGTCACACCCACGACCAAATGCCTCTGGTTTTAATTGTACAAAAAATGCCTTCCTGGCTATTATGGCTCTTCAGTCATGACAAATTTATAACAGGTTAAAATGACTGAATAGACAAACAAAACAAATTATTAATGGAGTTAAACATAAAATCAGTTTCATGGATAAAATCAACAACAACAAGAACATAAAATACAACAACATAAAATACAACAACATAAAAAGATAACAACTGATTCACATCCATGACCAATGTCTCTGGTTATAAATGTAACAAAATGCCTTCTGGGCTGTTATGGGTCTTCGTGACGAATTTATAACAGGTTAAAAAATGATTGAATGGACAAACAAATTAAGCAGAACAACTCATTGACAGCTATAGAATCTGGATAAAAATCAGTTGGTGGGGAAGTTTCAGGGCATCCTCATTTAGATTACCTTTGTGGACACACCCGCTCAAAATGGCCACAAACATTTCGGAGGTAAATGTTCTCCTCGGACCTGTCTACCCCATTTATCGGGGAAAAGGTGGGTGTGGCAGCCATCTCCGCGAGCATTCGGAAGTGGCTGTGTACACCACAATGGTGGTTTGAAGGAGGGTGGCAGCCGCGAATATCTCTACATCCGACCCCCATGAACGGGGTCGGAGGTGGTTGTGAGCGAGATAATCACCTACATCTCCATCCACGTATGCAGAGAAAGCCTGGTGATTTGTGCACATGAGTCGATTATTTTTCTCGGACAACCATGTGCTGGGCCTGGCTACCACATAAATCAAGGCTTATGGCACGATACAGGCAGTTTCCATCCCCTACAATGTGGTTTAACTCCGAAGGGACCCCAAGATCTTGGGTTGGACACCGTTTCGGGCAAAAACAAAGGGCCCGAAAGGCCCAATCTTGCACACTGGCGAACCCTCCATTCCACATTTGTGGGATGAAAGGCTAGAGGCTGCCCTCGTGTGCACCACAAAATTTTACTTCTCCTTCTTCCCCGTCTTCCCATTTTCTTTTCTCTCCGCTACAACTGCCCCTGTCTCCTCCCTCTCTTACCCCCTTCCTCTCCTCTCTTCCCAAGTCACTCTCTCTCCCTCGCTTTCCATGTCCTTCCAAACTCCCTCTCTCTCTTTCTCCTCCCCCTATGTCTCCTGTCTCATCCCAAGTCCCTCTTTCTCCACTCTCCTGTTCCCCTCTCTCTTGTCCCCTCTCCTCCCACGCAACTCCCTTCTCCCTCTCCTCCTATGCCACTGTCGGCTGGGCTATAAGCAACATTATCTTATCCTATGCCACTGTCTCTTTCAAAAAAGTCTGACCCACCGTGTTTGCTTTCCAAAGTCATCCCAAGTCCCTCTTTCTCCTGTCTGTTTCCCACTCTGTCTCGTCTCCTCTCTTTCCACGCCACTTTCCCCCTCCCCTTCCACTCACGCCACTTCCTCCTCCCTCTCCTCCCAGGCCACTTCCTCCTCCCTTCCTCCCACACCACTTCCTCCTCCCTCTCCTCCCAGGTCACTTCCTCCTCCCCTTCCTCCCACACCACTTCCTCCTCCCTTTCTCCCAGGCCCACTTCCTCCTCCCTTCCTCCAATGCCTCTGTCTCTTTCAAAAAAGTCTGAAACACGTGTCTGTTTTTTTGAATCCTCAATGTGGCGTAAGAGAATCTCCTTGAACCCATTGAAGCACTTGATCAGTTCCGTCTTTCCTGTCAGCATACAAAAGTTGCTAATGACCGTTGCGGACGCCATAGCCTCTCTTGATGACACCTGGGGCATTTCTTCGTCTTCTTCCTCTGAAGATGCATCGGAATCTGGGATTCTGGAAGTGCACGGTTCTGCTGCTACATCCGTTGCGGCTGTTGGATCCTCGGTGAGCACTTCCTCATCAACAGTGAAGTAATCAGATGGGGGGGGACGTTCCACTCCTGAAACAGGCGAGAAAGGAGCGGCTCCACTTCCTGCTGGTCTTTCTCAAGGCAGGGTTCTGAATCTGATGTTGTCTGGTCATCTGAGGAATGATGGAAGCCAGCGTTGCGAAAGCAGTGGGCAATGGTGTCTGTAGTGACCTTTTCCCACGACTGCGTCGTCATGTGTATGGCATCAAGAAGAGTTGGCTGGTAGGTACCTCCTCCGCCCTCAATGCAGGCGAGAAGGTTCAAACACATGGATCTCCTGTACTTCACTTGAAATTCTGAATGATGCCCGCATCAAGGGGCTGGAGTTTTCGATGTCGCATTTGGCGGAAGGAACAGTACCTCGACTGCACAGAGATCAGGCAATTTGTGACTGGAACAGTTGTCCATCACGAGTAGGACCTTCCTATTTTGCCTTTCCATGTCTCTGTCAAACTGAATGAGCCAGGGTTTGAATATTTCTTTTGTCACTCCAAGCAGATGCGTTGCTGTCATATTGCACAGGCAAATCTTTCTTGACGTGTTTGAAGCATCTCGATTCGCGTATTTGCCAATAAAGATTGGCTGACGCTTGTCATGTTGCAACAAAACGTGATTGTCACTCTCTCGCGCGATTTCTTCCCTCCGGTGCAAGTCTCCCCTCTGAAGGCAAATGTTCTGTCAGGAAGAAGTTTCAAAACAGACCTGTCCGTCCACATTGTAGACGTCGTCGGCCTTGTATCTGTATAGCGTTGGGCGCAAAATGTCTTCGACCCAAGCGTCTGTTGACTTCTCGTCGACGGAAGCCCTCTCGCCATGCATCTTTTTGAAGACAAGGCCATGTCGAGTCTTCCAACACTGCAGCCAGGAGTTTGTGCATGTCCAATTGCTTTCTCCCATCGATGCAGCCAACTCCTCGGCTTTGGAGCGATGATCAAGCCGTCAAGGGGAACGTTGCTTAACCTGAATGTGGAAATTTAAAAAAAGTTGAATTACATTTTTGAAAAGAAATCAGTAGTGGAATTATGCACTCATTGTTTCATTTCTTGACAGCCAATTCAAATTCAAATTTTTTAATACACTTCCATGCAGAAAACTCATGTGTGGTTGGTCAGAAATGAAGTAAAGCATTCTAAAAAGACATTCTCTATAAAAATCATGAAATAAACAGGTGGATACATATTCCATACAAATACTCATGCAATATATATTTTCTAAGGATATCGTGCCATCACACACGCACACACACACACGCACTCACACACACACACACACACACACACACACACACACGCACACACACACACGCATACACACACCCAACTGCTGCACCCCCACCACTTCCTCCCCCCTCCCCCTTCCACACACACACATACACACACTGATGCGCTCACGCACACACACTGACACGCACACACACACACACACCTATGCACACACACACGCACGCACACAGGTGTATATTATAAAGTATGTACATGTATACACAATTGTGTGTCAAGTATCACATATGTCATATCACATTGAAGCAGCCAGTACTCGAGCGACAGCAGGAACCCATGCATGCATCTACGCTCACGCTCCCACACGCCCTCGCGCACGCACGCACACACATACACACCCCCACCCCCACACACACATGCATGCACACACACACACACATCATGCGCGCACATACACACACACACACACACAGAGGCACACAATGCATACTGGCGTCAGAAGGGGAGGAGGACGCTACGACAAGATCGAGGGTTGGAGGGGCGGGGGGGACAGGGAGGGGGGAAGGGCTAGAAGCGGAATTCAGCCGCACAGGTAGTATAGAATGTAGAACTGGATATGAACGCCCATAACTTGATGCCCCTCCCCCCGGCCACCTCCATAAGTTTTTAGGCTAGCAGACAATCAGGCACTGAGGCACAAAGTACAAGAAGACAGACAGACAGACAGACCAGCAAACAGACAGTCAGGGACACGGGCACCGAGACAGGAAGATAGACAGCAGACAGACACACACACACACTAGCACGCACGCATGCGCGCACACGTACACACACTGACACGTGCGTATGTGCACACACATACACACACTGTGACACACTGATACCCACTTTTAGAGCGCGGACAGTATCAACATACAGTTTCAAATCAATCAACAAATAAAATTCATAAGGAAAAAATTATGAATAGCCCACCTGCATGACGTAAACCAGTCCAGCAGCGCTTTGTCCACAGACGGCAGCTGAGAGCTCCGTGCCCGCTTGCTCGTCGTCACAATATCGCCCTTCTTGCCTGAGCAAGATATTTGTTCTTGTCTTTCATGATGTTCGACAGCGTTGGCGGGGGGACACCTAAATCAATGGCCATCTGTGTTCGGGATTTGTGTGGACTGTCCTCTACTGCCTTTATGATTTTAAGGCGCTCAGACAATGTCAACACTCTACGTTTGCCTGTAACTTTCGCTTTGCGGTGCGGGTCCGCCATTTTGCAAGTTCGAGTCGCTATGGAAGGGAAATTACTCTTACCACACTTTGGTGACTGGGTCTACTTTCGTTTTCTTACAACCGGTCTTGCAACAACGCATTTGTGCTGCTCGGGACCAGAGATTTGCTTTCGTACAACCGGACTTTTATACATCCGATTTTCATACAACCGAAAATTCTAAGTAATAACAAAGAGTAGCTTCTGCCGGGACCCTGCCTGCCCCTTTCATACATCCAGACTTTCATACATCCGGTGTTTTATACATCTGGTCTGTACTGTAGTAAAATTCCTTTTGTGAAGAGGCAAACTGAAAAGGAACAATTTGTAAATGAATGCATAAGGCTCACTAGTATACATATAAAAATGGACAATGTTACATCAAAGTAAAATGAGTATGAGGATCAGGTGTTGTTATTTCAGGAAAAGGAGATGATGCAAGTCCAAAGCACAGTGAGGCAGAGTACACAGATGATGACCTTCCTCGAGAGGCTGACGACATTTTGTCACACTTCACCATGCAGCCCTCATCTCTGGCAGCATCTGCTTTCACTGAGTCTGTCCCTAATAGTCCTGCCTCTGTAGGCATGTAAGTAGTAGTGTGCATGCCGATGTGTGTGTATGTTTGTATGAGTAAAACATGAAAGAAGAAGGGACCAAAATGGAAGACGGTCTATAATGGGGAATTTAGTGGTATATTATTATTGCCAAGAGGTTAAGTGGTGCACTAAAGTCTGAGGCTCATCGGTCAAACCCTGACTGCATCTGTTGAATGAAGAATGCAACGGTTTTTCAATTAAACAGATGAACATATGTGCAGGCTTTCTTGTGCCTAAACCTCCTCAAGGGTTCGTATTGAATATGCAGACTTTCTTAGGCCTGACCCTCTGTGAGTGTGTAACATGTCTGCAGATTTTCTTCAACTGAATGAGTAATGCATGTATGGACCTTCTTTTGCCCATCTTCATTTGTTAGAAGTGTATGCAAATTAAAGGTCTCGTAATATTGGCTGGATTTTTCAAGTATAGATATATGACAATATACACATACATCTATTATGACAGGAGACTAATTTTGAGAAGCTACAGCTTCTATGCTGTGCTCTTGAACTTCAAGTAGTAACTCTTCAGGAAATGAAAATTCATGGGCAGAAGACCTTCACTCTTCCTGGCTTAACCCTCTAGTTTTCGTAACGGGCGCAGACGGGAGTGCTCAGACTGCGCGCTAGATTTCATAACGGGCGCAAACGGGAGTAGCGGGGCTGCATGTGTACGGTACTTTTCCATCACGTGCTGACGCCGTGAAAATGCTCCGAGAGCCACTAAAAGTTGTTGGGGATTTCCCACTAGAGGCCAGCAATCTGGCACCACTATTTTTGGATGCTGGTACCACTTCCATTCACAAAAAGAGAGGAGAAACTGCGAGCGAAGAGTCGTGCGTGAGACTGACCGATTTTCACAATGGCGTCGTCTGCTAACAACAGCGAGTTTGATGATATTCCTGATTATTCTGCGGAGGAGTGGGATCAAATTTTGCAAGAAGTAGAGAAGTTTGAAAATGGAGAGTTAGGAGAAGAGAGTGATGTTGAAATTGGCACCGATGAAGGAGAGGAAAATGTTGAAAGTGACCCCGAAGACAACGTGCCGCTCGCTGCTCTGCAAACCACATGGCGACCGGCTACACATCCTGCCAACGTGGCCGCATTCCAACAGCTGACAGGCCCTGCGCATCACTGCCGAACACTGCCACCCCTCTCGATTATTTCTTTTTGTTTATACCCCTCACATTTTTTCAGTTAGCAGCAGTAGAAACCAACAGGTACGCTCAACAACGACAAGCAGCTAAGGGCACACCTGACTCCCTATGGTTTGACACAACACCTGACGAAATGCGGGCCTATGTCTCTATACTCATTATGATGGGGATTAGGCGTCTGCCACGTCTATGGTGCTACTGGTCACGCGATCACCGCTTCAACGATCCCTGGGTCAGCGAAGTTATGCCCAAAACACGCTTCTTCAACAGTAGGCAGTTCACTAGTCTCTGTGTTTGTGTGTACGTGTATATGTGCTTACCTGTAGTTTGTAATGACAGTGCTTCGATGACACTGGCAGTGACACTGTACTCAATATCCTCGCTGTACAGCTATACATTGTGTAAATACATATGGACATGTATAAAGTGCTTAGAACAGTTACAGAAAAACAATGATGAACCGTGCTTGAGTTTACTTACAGTAACTGTTCAGTAGTGACAATTTACTTGTTGTGTGTGACATTCTGTGGATTACCTGTGGGGACTGAACGGGTGGACAGAAGACAGATCATCTCAGGTAGGCCCCAACTTTCATTTTACAACACTAACATGCAGTGGCATGGGATAACTGCATGTTGGTGTGCTGTATTAGAATTGTCACCATCACATGTGACACATTGGGTGACATTTCGGTGACAGTGACACGACCTTTCACCTCGAGACACACAAAATCTTGCTCACAGTATAGAATAAAGCCTTGTGACCATACATGCAGAATTTCATAGCTCTAGAGGTTTATTCTTGGTTGTGGTGAAGCCTGAACTGCACATACCCATTTTATGGCTAAATGCACCAAAAGAATCTGAAAACTAGGGGGAATTTGGCCTCAGAGAATCTGAATACAAGAGGGTTAAATATTCTTTCTAAACCTGCGCAGCCTTCCACTTTCGGATTAACTGGTGGCGTTCCCCTACTTATCCATAAATCTTTGCTGTTTAGCCCTATTGCTCTTACCACCCCTCTTCAGGCAGTAGTTGTGAGAGTCTCTCTTCATAAAACTGTTACAGTTTGCTTGTTATATTTACCACCTTCTGTCACAATTAGTTGTCAAGACCTTGTCAGTCTGATCGAAGAATTTCCACACCCATGTTTGCTGTTGGGTGACTCTGATGGCCATAATCCCCTTTGGGTTAGTGTTGATGGGTCATCCTGGGGTCTCCTTTTGGAGGATGTTTTTTTTGTCAACTGGATATGTGTTGTCTGAATGAGGGCTCTCCTACATCTATGCATTGTTCTAATGATGCACTTCCATGTATTGATCTGTCTGTGTACTCGCTGGTCCTGGATTATGAGTGGTCTGTCCATGACGATCTGCATGGAAGTGACCAGTTTCCCATTGTGTTAAAGTCTATAGAAAATGAAAATGCACTTGTTCCAGAACACCTTAATTATAAAAAAGCCAATTGGAATCTTTTTGCTGCAAATATTTTAAAGGAACTCTACAAAAATGAAATTCTTCGAAGTCCAGACCCAGCAGAAACTCGAACTAACACTTTTATTAAGTGTGCTAAAACTTCTATTCCTTTGTCTTCCAATAAACTTCAAATGTCAAAAACACCTTAGTTTAATTCTGACTGTCAACAAATCATAAAAGGATGAAAATGGGCTCAGTGTTGCGTTTATCACAAACCATCAGTGTCCAATGCTCGTGCCCATCAAAAACTGCGAGCCAAAACGAGACATACTTTTACATTAACTTAAATGTCAGTCTTGGAGAGACTTCAGTTCCAAGCTGACATCCAAAACATCTAAGAAAAAAATATGGAAAATTATCAAGAAAATCAACTGGAAAAGCACCAACCCATCACATCATCACCTGTAACTTACTGATGCTCTGATAACTGACAAACAAGCTGTTGCCAATCTGCTGGCCTCCACTGTTGAACAGAACTTGTCCTCTTCAAGTAAATCTGCTGCTTTTGTGAAAAACAAACAACTGAAAGAGAAATCTCCATGTAGCATCACCTCGGACAATTCTGAAGTCTACAGTCTACCATTTTCAATCGATGAACTGATATCAGTTCTGCAAACGTGCAACAATTCTGCTCCGACCTTGATGATTTTCATTATCAACTTTTGAAACTTCTCCCAGAAAGCTGTCTCCAAACCCTTCTGAAAGTCTGCAATTACGTTTGGACGCCAGGGTACTTTCTGCCCTCCTGGCAGCCCTGATCATTCCTATTCTCAAACTTGGAAAACACTTTACCAATCTTCAAATTATCGTCCAATAGCTCTGACCAGCTGCCTCTGCAAGCAAATGGAAAAGATGGTCAACTCCCGTCTGTCTGATGTGGAGGCTGGAAACTGATGGCCCTTTGGACAAAGAACAGTGCAGGTTCCAGAAGTACCACTCTACCATTGACCATGTATTCGATCTTGAAACTACCCTCCACAGTGCCTTCATTAACAAACATGTGATAGCTATCTTATTTTTGATCTGGAGAAAGCGTATGATACTACATGGAAATATGGAATCCTTATGGATCTTCATAAACTAGGTTTTTGAGGTCATTTGCCTGTTTATGTTTAAAACTTTCTGGCTGATCAGCAGTTCCAAGTCCATGTTGGCAGCATGCTATCTGACATCCATGGGCAGGAGTTGGGTGTACCATAAGGGAGCAGTCTTTTGCTTGCTGTATTCAGCATCAAAATTAACAATATTGTCAGTTCTGTAAACCAGGGTTCCAGGTCCCCTCTTTGTTAATGACTTGGTACTCTATGCAGCTGGATCCACCTATGCCAGTGTACAGCATCTGCTCCAACTGTGTGGATAAGATCTGACAGTGGGCTGAGGAAAATAGGTTTACCTTTTTGGGCACCAAAACTCAGTGTATCCACTTTCACAAGTTTTGTCAAATCTTTGCTGATCCTGAAATTCGCCTGGACAAATCCGTCATTCCAGCTGTAAAAGAAGCCAAATTTCTGGGCGTTATCTTTGAACGAAAACTGAACCTTGAAGTCACATCCAGTACTTGAAAACTTTGTTTCAGAAAGCAATGAACATTCTGAGAGTTGTGGCGCACACAGATTGGGGCACTGATGAGAAAACACTTTTCCATCTTTACAGGGCTCTGACTCACTCCAAACTGAAGTATGGGTATGTAGTCCACAGCTCAGCCAGATCTTCCTACCTGAAAAGTCTAGATCCCATCCACCATCAAGGGCTTAAACTCTGGATGCATTCCGCACCTGTTTTATAACTTGTATGCTGAGGCGGAAACCCTTCCCTCTCTAACTGTTGGCTGAAACTTACCTTGAGCTACTGTTTGAATTTTTTTTCAGAAACCCCATACTCTGCTTTTGACTGTGTTTTTGACCTAAAGTTCGTAAAGAAATTTGAAGACCACCCCAGTTCCATTCCACCCTTGGGAATTTGTATTCTTCCCCACTTGCAGAAATTCATATGGGATAAGGCATAAGGGACAGGTAAGTATTTCGTAAACGACTTTCAGTCGTAACATTTTGTTGTAATCAGGTGATGTTGGTGCACAGAAGATGCATTTGTAGGTGACCAGTTTGTGTTATCTATAATATATATATTTTTTTTTTTTGAGCATCAGGATGTCTGTTGTCTGATAGGGAGAAAATTGCTCTGATTGTAAGCATGTGTGTGTGTGTGTATGTGCGCGCGCGTATGTGTGTGTGCGTGCGTGCGTGCATGCATGTGTGTGTGTGTGCACAGAAGTGATACAGAGGATGAGAAAGCACACAAGGCATGGAAGAAATCCATTATGCTGGTGTGGAGAGCTGCTGCCAATCACAAGTGAGAGTGTACAGTTTGCTAGTGTACATTGAAAAGAAAGTCTGTACTTGTTCATTAGTGCTGTAGGCTGACTTTTGTGTTCCTCGTGTGTGTGTGTGTGTGTGTGTGTGTGTGTGTGTGTGTGTGTGTGTGTGTGTGTGTGTGTGTTTGCTTATTGATTTGATCACATGGAGATTATGGTCATTCATATACATGCCATCCTCCTCCACATCCTTCCCTTACCCCTCCTTTTTCCTGTCTCACACACATACAGAAAGATAAACGGACATGATTCGATTTCTTTATTTGTGTATGTGCTTATATATACCTTCTGACATTCACACATTTGCACACACGTATGTACCACACACACACACACACACACACACACACACACACACACACACACACACACACTCGTCTGATATCACTTTTAGTGGAAGGACGTTAAACTGAATAAGAACACACACACACACACACACATGCATACACACTTAAAGAGAAAGATAAGAACTGGATCATAGCATTAACATGTTTAGAATTATGTGTTTGGTGTATGGGAACCTATAGACATGCTGATACGCGTGCAGGTGCGCACACATGGATATGCTATACACATATATAGAACTACACAGAAATAAGGAATTGGAAATGAAATGAGGCAGGGAACAGTAAACAATAAACAGTAAACAAGTGGGGTAATGTTTGCTCCCATAAGAAAACCTAACACTGAGTAACTTTTATTCAAGACTGGCACAGCCTTTTAAACTTGAATAAAGTCAGACAAATACATAGACGAACAATCTAATAGTGGGGGGAAAAAACAAGTGCAGGCCAACAACTGAACTGTCTTCATAGCAATGACTTGGCAAAGATTTGGACTTAAGAGGAGAGTGGGGGGGGGGGGGGGGGGGGGGGGGGGGGGGGGGGGGGGGGGGGGGGGGGGGGGGGGGGGGGGGTGAAGATGGAGAAACTGGGAACATGATTTTAAGAAAATATATTACAGATATGAAAGCTCTTCACTAGCTGCATAAGGGAACCATCGCAATCCCTTTGAAGGCAGATATATTTGTATGCCTGCTCCGAGGCCTTTCGTCCGCTGGGTCAGAACTCATCAGGGAGACACGGCTGGTTGTGTCTCTATTTGACGCCAGGAGCGCAGACACAACCAGCCGTGTCTCCCTGATGAGTTCCGACCCAGCGGACGAAAGGCCTCGGAGCAGGCAATACAAATATATCTGCCTTCAAAAGGGATTGCGATGGTTCCCTTATGCAGCGAGTGAAGAGCTTTCATATCTGTAATATATTTTCTTAAAATCATGTTCCCAGTTCTCCATCTTCAAACTCCCCCCCCCCCCCCCCCCCCCCCCCCCCTCCCTCCCTTAAGTCCAAATCTTTGCCAAGTCATTGCTATGAAGACTGTTCAGTTGTTGGCCTGCGCTTGTTTGTTTCCCCCACTATTAGATTGTTCGTCTATGTATTTGTCTGACTATATTCAAGTTTAAAAGGCTGTGCTAGTCTTGAATAAAAGTTACTCTGTGTTAGGTTTTCTTATGGGAGCAAACGTTACCCCACTTGTTTACTGTTTACACAGAAATAGTCATGCAAAATACAGTTCTGATAATGACATCTGTTTGAAAAAAAAAAAAAAGAGAGAACACACACCACACACACACACACACACACACACACACACACACACACACACACACACACAGCATCTACTTGGTAGATAATCTTGCATACACACACACACACACACACACACACACACACACACACACACACACACACGCACATGCTTATCTCCCCCTATTTCTTCAATCTAAGACATAAGAGCAAGTTTTGTTTTATAATTGAATATTTCTTGCAGTCATTGCAACACCAAGCTGCTCTGTAAGTTGCTGAAATGGTGTTCGGTTTCTTATCCTTGGAATTTATTAGTCTATTATAATTTAGTCCCGTGCGGATTCATTCCAAGAACTGGCCCTCAGCACTTGTGTCTTAAGAAGTTATCTTTGTATGCTTTCTACTTTTCACAAGAAAATGTAGCTTGTTTTGCTCTTTTATGATTTTCTTTTGCTTCTTGGGGTGGCACCTTTGGTTGGTTTTCTGAAAACTCAGCAAACATACTACGGTATTTCACACCAGCCTTTTTCTGGGATAGCATTCTTCTTAAAACCGAAAAGGCAGAGGAGTCATGTTACCACTTTCCGCGGTCACTGAGGAGAAACAATCAGGTTTGGAAATACCAGTATCTGACTAGGAGTTGTATGTTAGTGAGTTTCTCCCTCTTGGAGACTGTAAGCTTGCTGAAGGCTCATTTGAGAAGCATTTATTATTCCCCATTCACCCTCTCAAGCACATACTGTTAGTTAGGCAGAATTAACTACCACTGCAGATATGAATGCTTATCTCCCCCTATTTCTTCAATCTAAGACATAAGAGCAAGTTTGGCATCATATACTGTACCATGTCAGACCGTACCATAGCTTTCAATGGCAGTTAGCTCTGCCAGGCCGAATTTTTGTGGCTAATGCAGTGATAAGACGGTCACGTGACGCCCACACCTACTTCCGCCATAGGAAGAAAGCCGATGTCCGCTACCTGTTCCTCATTCATCTTCGGCCTGCAGCCTAAGCAAGATAAGTCTTGTGCTCTGTCTCTCCTATTCTTCTGCTTTGTGTAAAGATTGTTTGTGTGTTTGCTTCTTTACTTGTTCAGTTGTGGCTTGCGCTAAACCCTGGGTACTATTGCTGTGTGAGGCTTACGGTTGGCTGGTTTTTATTTTATTTTCACGCTCGTCGTGATTGCTCTCGTGACTTTGTTTTTCAGTGCCATTTTCTCAAATTTGGTACTTACTCTCCGGTGTAGGAACACGTCCCCTCCTGGTGGGAACGCATCCACGGCTCATTCTTCTTTTTCATTCTCCTTTCTCCGCACGTTACTTTATTTACTCTCGCGCTCCACCCGGTAAATTCACTTAGGCAATCTAACTCTGGCCGGTCATTCGGGCCGCCATCTTGTTCCTCCTCGCCAGTCGTCCTTTCTGCCATCTTGCCTCACTTCGTGGTCATCCACGTACGTCGTACCTGGGTTTAGTGGTACGGAGTTTTCCCCTCCACTGTTATTAGCACCTTATTTTCATTGTACTCGTACAGGTCGATCGAGTTTTCTCTCGATCTAACAGTACATATTATTATTGTTACTTGTACAGGTCGATCGAGTTTTCCTTTCGATTTCTCAATCCCCTATTATTGTCGATCGAGTTTCCTTACGATCTCTCAATCTAGTATTATCAGTGCTTTAGTACAAGGTCGGTCGAGTTTCTTTACGATCTCTCGATCGACTGACTTGTCTCCACTTTGTGGTCGTGTGCTCCGTGTTTGCTCTGCCACCTTAGCCCAGCATGGTGAAGGGCGCCGACAG
>CM031597.1:57274620-57310580 GCA_018398815.1 Conus ventricosus | reverse complement strand
ATTGGCTGCAAAAAGATTCCAATTTGCCTTCTTATAATTAAGATGTTGTGAGACAGAGACGTTTTCAGTTAAGACGGGTTTTAAAAGAACAGGGAAATGGTCACTTCCATGCAGATTGTCATGGACAGACCACTCATAGTCCAGGACCAGCGAGGGGTCACATATCGACAAATCTAAACACGAAAGTGAACCTGAGGAAGAGTGGAGGTAAGTTGGAGCTCCATCGTTCAGACAACACAAATCAAAGTCTGAAAGGACATCTTCAAGAAGCAGACCTGTGGATGACGAATTCACACCACCCCAAAGGGGACTGTGTCCATTGAAATCACCCAACAGCAAAAAGGGTCGAGGAAGTTCTCCAATCAGACTGACAAGGTCCTGACGACAAACCGGGACAGAAGGTGGCAGATACAGTGAGCAAATGGTAACAGTTTTATGGAGAGTGACTCTCGCAGCTACTGCCTGAAGGGGGGTAGTCAGAGCGATAAGATAAGATAAGATAATGTTGCTTATAGCCCAGCCGACCGCAAAGGGCCACATCAGGGCTGTCACCACGTTAAAATCAACTCACCAGTCATTTAAAAAAAAACAAAAAAAAAACAACCTTTCACACATCTCTTTAAATGACATCGTCTAGAAACGTACCAGAAACTTCATTAAAAATCTTTCTTCCGTAAAATCTTAAATCAGATGAAAAATGTTAATCTCTCTCAAAAACTCAAGGATCACATCAGGCGGGACATCCCTGAACAGGATCTTCATGGACTCCGCTGTAAAATGTTTGTGTCTCACATCGTGCAAGTCCCAACACTCTAAAAGAACATGTTTCATTGTGAGTGGCGCATGACATGGAATGCACCATGGAGCTTCTTTACCTCTTTAAAAGGTAAGAATGGGTAAAATACGAATGGCCGGTGTGCAGCCGGCACAGAACCCTTTCCTCTTTACGACCTCCTGACGTAGATGGGAAGAAGTCCTTAAGGTTTGGACGGATCTGAAAGAGTTTGTTATTCGTCTGTGTGTTCCAATCCTCCTGCCAGAGGTCTCTCAATAATCGTTAATTTTGGGTTTCACATCTGAGCAGGGGATATAAATGTTGGACAGTTTCTCTCTTGTGGCGTTCTTGGCTAAACGATCAACCATTTCGTTCCCGCCGATGCCAACATGGCCAGGAACCCAAGCAAGAGTAATGTTGTAACCGTCCGCTTTCAACGTGCTAAAAAGTTCAAAGAAATGTAAAAGTTCTGGATGCTGAAGGTTGCGGCCAGCTATGGCCTGCAAAGCTGACAGCGAATCCGACAGAACCAGAAAGTCGCTCTTCGAAGATTGTGAGATTATCTTCAAAGCCAGAACCAGAGCAGTAAGTTCAGCGGAATAGACAGAAGCATCTGAATGTATATGTTCCAACAGTATCTGAGAAGGAGCCCCAGGGCAGTAGGCTGCACAGGCCACTCCATCTTCAGACTTGGAACCGTCAGTGAAAACTTTTTGATAGGATGGGAATTTCGAACAGAGGTCAGCATACAATGCCTTGTACGGCAGAGAGCTGGTAGACTCTTGCGAAAAGCTGCAAGATCGAAACGAATCTCTGGTGTGAAAAAGGTCCACGGAGGTTGATCCGGAAACTTGGAAAAATCGGACACAACTCCTAGGTCTAGACCTGCATTCCGCACGTGAGGCCGCATACGAAGACCAAACGGCGGAATACATTTCGGGTTGTTTTCAAACTTACTTTGGAACGGAGGGTCAAAGACACAGTCATAGGCAGGATTCTGCGGTTCTGAGAACAGTCGGATATAATAATTCAAAGTCAGTTTCAGCCTGCGGTTGGACAGTGAAGGTTCACCCGCCTCTGCGTACAGGCTGTACACAGGGGTGGTGCGGAACGCTCCAAGACAGAGACGAAGCCCTTGATGGTGGAAGGGTCCAAGAGTTTGAGGTAAGACGATCTTGCAGAGCCGTACACAGACCTGTGTCATTTTGGGAACGGACCAAGGCTCTGTAGAGGTCAGCAAAGTTTTCTTGTCGCCCCCCATCAGTGTGCGCTCGACCCGCAGAATATTCAGTCTTTCGGGAAAGAGTTTTGAGGTTTGTTTTGGCTGAAAAGTTAATTTTTCTGGCCCAAAAAAAACTCATAAAAATTTTGGGCCTCTTTAACAGCTGGAATGGGAGATTTCCTACTTGAAGTTCGGTCGGGAAAAAAAACTGAGGGAATTAGGGAAAGGGAAATTCACTGCGTTTTTGTTGGAGAAAAAGGTGAAACCGTTTTCATCCGCCCCCCGGGTTTTTTTCCCAAAAGGGGCCTGCGCTGGACCCCGGGTACGGTTTCCCAGTGGTAGAAGCGAATCACCCACAAAAATGGCATCTGAACCCTGCAAACTGATTTCAAAATTGTTGTTGATTTTGATGCTAAAGGGGCAGAGACGTATGCCCCCTGTCAGACACCCTCCCCAAAATCTCTATCAGGAACAGTGTTTTAAAATCGGGAAAAAATTAAAAATTTCAAAATTTTCAGGAACACTAACCCTTCCCTTTTGGGGACACAACCGCGCGTGTGTAGGTTCAACCACAAACATTCCACACACAAAACCCCATAACAATTTGCAAAACCCCTCTTTAGGCGAAAAAAAAACTTCCTTTATTTGGTACATTGTATTTTCATGTCATGCAGTTTTAAACTGTGCAGCTTCAGAGCCCTTTTGGTAGGCACTTTAGGCTGCATAGTCCGGGTTTCTATTGTTTTCCCCGCATTTCTTTTATAATGGCTGCCCCCTTACCCCTGCCCACTGAAATTTTTTTTGCCACATCAGAGTTTTTAAACATCATTTTTGAACGCTTTTTGAAAAAGTACCCAAAAACGGTGAAAGGGCAGATTTCATTAGCAACAAGGTCGAGAGCATAACTTCGGCAGAATCACTTCATCTGTTGATTCGCTTTGTGGTCGACAAACGGGTAAAAAATCCAGAAACTTGGAGGTGCCCACAAAACTAAAAGTCCTTGTTTTTTTTGGATTCACATGTCGATGACGTCATTTGGCCCCAGGCGAGGGGAATCCCGGGCAAACCGTCAAGAAAAAGTTTTCCCTTTCCGCCCTTTCTTTTTAAACAGACACCCTCACTGTATTGTTTACAAAAGGTTTGCCGACGGCGATTTTTTTTTTTCGCGGCTGCCGCTGGGTCCATTTTGGGTTCATCATCATCTGTCTCGCACACTCGTTCGCATCTTCATGCTCCCTGTTTAAGTCGAGCCCCTTGTCTGAATTCGCCCGTTCGGTACGTTTGTCGCGTATGGCAGTGTGACATGCGCACTGGCTTCAATTCAACGCCCTAACCTCACGGTTTGTCCCTTGTAAAAATTGTCCACCCGTTTGATTTCGTTTTTTTTTTTTTTTTTTTTTTTTTTTTCCCGGAAACCCCGCGATCCCGCCGAAACGCCGGAAAAAAACCTCGATTTTTATTTTTTTCCGTACAAATAGGCTTTTCCCGGTAGGGAATGTTGCCCTGGGGAAAACCCCAAACCCCTGCCGGGGACTCAGAGGGGGGTGCCAACCCCGGCCCCTAAAAACTGTCGTTCTCCCAAAAAATTTAAATGAAAGGGAAAAGATGACCCGAAAAACCCAGACAGGGATCTGAAAGTATCCCGACTTCCGGTGGTTCGTAGGCCTCCCCAAAAAAAAAAATTCCATGCATGCTGTCTGTTCAAAAAGGCTTCCAGTGTGTTTCCGGACAAAATCAAATGGTCAACTTATCCGTTTTTGCGGAAACACCTTTTTCTTTCCCCAAAAAGGGCCCAGGTTTCCTTTTTCCGATCTGCATTGACCTTTTTCCTAAATTTTCAGCACACTGGTCAAAGCTAGGGAGGGAGTTTGATGGTTAGAAAGTTTTTTTCCGGGTTTTGGGGGAATTGGAAAATGAGGGCTTTTCCCCAAGAAGGTGGAAAAAAACCCATAGTCCCACATGGTTGTATACCTGTGCGGATGTTCAGCCCTTTTTTGGGAAGAGTTTCAACATTTTGATAAGGATTTATCTATCCCTGGGGGAAAAATCGCTGCAAGAAAGTAAGGCAATTTCAGTTTTTTAAACGTAAAAAGGAAGTTGTAGTCTCCATGTTGTCTGAGAAAAGTTGCGGGGGTGATTTTTTTTAAGGGCTTTTTTTTTGAAAAAAACTGGCTGATTTGTTGGGGGAGGAATTCTTTTAATGGTTGAAAAAGCAATTAGCAACTGCTTTTTTTTCCGTTATTAAAGGTCGAAAAATTGAGTTGGTTCACAGGGGGGACAGGTTTTTTTCCCTTTGATTTTCTTAATGATGTTCCACTTTTTTTTTGGAAGTTTTCGATGTCACCGGAGCAGAAGCTTCTCCGGCCCGACGTTTATGATTTTAAAAGTGGCCGATTTGCAGGGGTTTCCCCCCGGGGGGTTGCGACCTTGTCGTGGTCGGGGGGGTTTTGCGCAGCCCAGTGTTCCCTTAGGCTTTGCTGGGGGGCTCAATATTGGGAGATAGGCTTTTTTTTTCACATGCTTGTAGGCCGAGGGGTGAAGTGCTGTAGGGCCTAAGCTAACGTGGTAGGGTTGATGCCCTGGTGGGGTTTCCCCATTCAGATAGGAAAGGGGGGGGAAACCTGAAAGGTAACCCCCCTTTTTCCCTTTTCTTGTTTTCTGCTCCCTTTTTTGGCCCCTTTTCTATTTTCGTTCCCTTCAAGTCTTCTTTTCCCATCCTTTTCTTCTGTGGTTTCCCTTAAGATCCGCCGTGTTTTGCCGTGCGGTGCGCCTTGCGGGGGGGAATGAACCCTGGTGATTGGAGGGGCCAGCGTTTCACACACATTTTTGGCTCGGCCCTCCTAGACGGGGAGTACATTTTGGGGCCCGGGGTCTATGGGCTCCCTTTTTGGGGTTGGGTCAAGCAGGCAGCCCCTGCTGGCCAAGTAAACCCCTGCATGCTCACTCCTGTTCCCGGAGTTGGCTGTCGGGGGGGTTTGGGTTGGGGCTTTGTTTGTCGTATATCCCCCCGAAGCCGGGAAAGGGTAAAGGGGCTTTGGTTTTCTTGGCCCGGGCCCCCTTCTTTGGGGACCCCAAAGGTGGGGGGGAAAAGGGGGGAAAATTTAAAAAAAAAATACACATGGTTTTTTTTAAAAACACATCCCCCCAAAAAGAGGAAGGCAGACCCCCATTTCAGGGGTTTCGATTTGACAGCGGATTCGGTAGGAGGTCACGAAAAACATTTTTTTTGGGTTTCCCTGGTCTTTTGGAAGGAAGGGAGAAAAAAGGGACCCCTTTCAGTTTTGGGCCCCTTTTGTATCCAAAAGGGTTTAAGGCTTAGCAGGTGCCTGGTCCATCAAGGGTTGAGGAACGGCTCGTTTCTAATTCAATGAAATCAAAAAACAATCTGAAAAGCGCTGAAGGAAAAAAAAAGCTTGGGGACAGGGAGACAGGTGATCCCACAAAACAGTTAAATTCATCGAAAGGAGTGTTCGTGCGGGGTTTTATCAGGTGTTTCAGGGGCAGAGATCAAACGGACTGGGTCCCGGGGGGGGGTCGCAGGGTGACGTAAAGAAGGGTGCAGAAAGGTGGCACCAACCCCCCTTTTTCGACTTTCTGAACCCCGTGCTGCCCCCGGTCTCAAAGTCGGCTACCTGTTGTCCGGGTTATTTTTCTTTCCCCCCCGTTGAGGTGTTTTAGGTGCCAGAAGTTTGGCCCATGTCAGGACCGTTGTTCGGGCGGGGGTGGGGATTTGCTGCAAGGCAACCCATGATGGGCCGGTAAGAAAAGATAAGATTGTTGTTATACCCCCAGCCACCGCAGAGGGCCCCTCGGGCTGTCACCCTTTAAAATAAACCCCCAGCATTTAAAAAAAAAAAAAAAAAAAAAAAAAAAAAACTTTCAACATTCGTTAAATGACATCGTTAAAAAAAACGCCCCAGAAACTTTTTTAAAAATCTTTCTCCCGTAAAATTTAAAATCAGTAAAAATGTAATTCTCTCAAAACTAAAGGGACAGTCGGGGGGGGACACCCCCTAAACGGATCTTCTGGACCCGCTGTAAAATTTTGTGTCTCACATGTGCAAGTCCCAACCCCCAAAAGCAGTTTCTTTGTGATGGCGCATGACAGGAATGCACCACGGGCTTCTTCACTCTTTAAAAGTAAAAAGGGGTTTTAAAATAGAAAGGGCCGGTGTGCAGCGGCACAAAAACCGTTTCCCTTTTACGACCCCCCGGAGATGGGAGGAACCCCTTTAAAGGGTTTGGACGGATTGAAAGATTTTTGTTATTCGTTGTGTGTTACCCTCCTGCCGGGGTCTCTCACAAAATCGTTAATTTTGGGTTTCACATCTGAGAGGGGATAAAAGTGTTGGACAGTTTCTCTTTGTGGCGTTTTTGGCTAAAGATCAACCATTTCGTTCCCCCCGTCCCAAATGCCAGGAACCCAAGCAAGAGTAATTTGAAAACCGCCGCCTTAATTGCTAAAAAGTTCAAAGAAATGCAAAAGTTGGATGCAAAGGGTTGCGGCCAGTATGGTTCCAAAGGGGACGCGAACCCGACGACCAGAAAGTCCCTCTTTGAAGAATGTGAATTATCTTCAAAGCCAGAACCCGAGCAGAAATTAAGCAATAGCAAAAGATCTGAATGGATTGTTCCACATTATTGAAAGGACCCCCGGGCAGGGTGCACGGGCCCACTCCTCTTCAGACTTGGAACCGTCAGTGAAAATTTTTGACAGAATGGAATTTCAACAAGTCAGCATACAAGCCTTGAGCCAAGAGGGGGTAGATCTTTTACGAAAAGCTGCAAGTCGAACAAATCCTGGTGTAAAAAAGGGTCAGGGGAGGTTAAAACCCGGAAACTTGGAAAAATCGGAAACTACTCCCGGGTCTAGCCCTGCTTCGCACGTGAGGCTGCATCCCGAAGACCAAACGGGGGAAACTTTAGGGTTGTTTTCAAACTTATTTTGGAACGGAGGGTCAAAGACACAGTCGGGCGGATTCTGGGTTTGAAAACAGTCGGATATATTTTCAAAGACGTTTCACCTCGATTGGACAGTGAAGGTTCCCCCGCCTCTGCGTACAGGTGTAAAAAGGGGGGTGGTGCGGAACGCCCCAAAGACAGGCGAAGCCCTTGATGGTGGATAGGGTCCAAGATTTTGAGGTAAGATGTCTTGGGGGCCCTTCACAGCAAACCGTAGTCCATTTGGAACGGCCCAGGGCTCGTGAGGTGCAAAAAAGTTTTCTTATCAGGCCCCAGTCGGTGTGTGCTACGACCCGCAGTATTCGTCCCTTTTTGGAAACATTTTGAGGTTTTTATAGGGTGAAAAATTTAAGTTTTTGGTCAAAAATGACTCCCAAAAATTTTGGTTTTTTTAAAACAGCTGGAAGGGGGGTTTTCCCCCACTTAAATTTCCGGATCTGGAAAAAATGACGGAAATTATGGAAAGTGTACACTGGGTTTTTGTAAAAAAAAAAAAAGGTGAAAACCTTTTTCACCCCCCCACGAGGGATTTTATCTACAAAAAGCTGGGCCGCGTGGCACTCGGGTCGGCTTCCAGTTGCTAAAAGAAAAATCACCCCACAAAAAATAGCAGTCAAACCCTGCTGAACTGTTTGAACAATTTTTGTTGATTTAATATAAAGGGGGCAGGAGTAGTATGCCCCCCTGTGGAAACCCAATCCTGCTCGGGGACCAGAGGAGGGGTGCCAACCCGGCCCTAAACTGTCGTTCTGCCAAAAAAATTTTGAATAAAAAGCGGAAGATGACCTCAAAAAACCAGTCGTGGAGATCATAAATTCCCCGACTTCCAGGGGGTATCGAGGCCTTCCCAAAGAAAGAAAATTCCATGCATGGTTTTTTTCAGAAAGGGTTCCCGAAGGTTTAGTTTTCCGACAAATCAAATGGTAAACGGTAGCCCGTGTTTGGGGAAACCACACTGTTCTTTCGCCAAAGGCCATCGGTTTAAAGTTTCCACTGAGCCTGATTGACCTTTTTTTCCATAAATTTCAAACAAGCTGGTCAAGCTATGGGAGGGTAATTTGAAGGTTAGAAAGATCTTTCCGGGTTTGGGGATGGAATAATGAGGGTTTTTTCGCCAAAGGGGGGAAAAAAACTGTGTCCACACTGGTTGTAGCCGTAGCGTATGTTCGACCTTCTAGGGAAGTGTTTCAAAGCTGATAATGGATTTCATCATACTGGAGGGAATCGCTGCAAGAAAGCAAGGCAGATTTCGTCGTTTAAAACGTGAAAGGGAATTTTGTAGTCTTCCATGTTGTCGGCGAAAAGTTGCGGGTGATTTTTCTTTGGGCTTTTTTTTTTGACAAAAGTGGTGATTTATTAAAGAGGAGGAATTTTTTTAAAAGGTTAAGAAAGCAGTTAGAAACTGCTTTCTTCTTGTATTAAAAAAATTTCCGAAAACTTGAGTGGTTCACGGGGGAACGGTGTTCTTCCTTTGTTTTTTCTTAAGGGGTTTTTCCCACACTTTTTTCTTGGAAGTTTTGATGTCAGCCTGGGAGAAGTTTCCCCCGGCCCGACGTTTATGTTTTAAAAGTGTGCAGTTTTACACGGATTTTTGTGGGCTCGAGCGTTGGGACCCGGGGGCGTTGGTAACCGACGCTGAGCCCGTTTTTAACTTTGGAAATTTGTTGGCAGTCTAAATTAAACCCAGGGTTTTTTTTGGCATTGAAGTTTATCGGAAACAGGAATACAAGTTTTTGCACACTTTCACGTGTTGTCATGATTCGGGCTGGCCCGGGTCTGAAGAAATCAGTGTCCGGGAATTCTTTAAAAAATAGGGGTTGCAAATAGACCCCCGTTTGCTTTCTTGTAATTTAGATGTTGAGAGACAGGACGGTTCAGTTATGAGGGTTGTGTAAACGGGAAATGGTCACTTCCGTGCAGCGCTGGACAGCCACTCATAGTCCAGGACCACGGGGGTCAAAAAAAAACCGACAAATTAAACACGAAAGTAAACCTGTGGAAGAATGGAGGAAAGTTGCAGATCCATCGTTCAGAAAACACAAATCAAACCGAAAGGAATCCTAAATCAGAAACCCTCTGGATGACAACCGGTATCCCCCAAAGAGGGTTGGACCTTTTTAAAGTCACCCAACAGCAAAAAAGGTCGGGGAAAGTTCCCCTAACAGACTGAAAAAGGCCCCTACGAAAAAACCGGGGACAGATGGAGGTAGAAAAAGGAACAGTTGTGAAGCTTGGGGAGTGACTCTCGCACTACGCCTGAAGGGGTAACAGGGACAGGGGCTATACAAAAAAGTTTTGTGAAGGAGAAGGGCAACACCCCCCGCAGCCCCCCGTGGTGGTTTTGCGGGTTTTTAAAAGTATTAAGCCAGAAAGAGTAAAGGGGCTTCTGGCTTTTAATTTGGGTTTTTTGAAGGCCCCCGACAGAAGGTTTTTTTAATTTAAAAAAAGTGGTTAATTGAATTAGAAGGTTTTCAAGAAATGATTTTCCTGGTAGAAAAAAGGGAAGGAATCAGGTATTTTACATTGTGCTAAAGCGAAAGGAAATTTTAGGTTATTCCCCCTCAACTTGCCAAAGTGATATTGGGGTTGGGGGGGTATTTCTTCCTTCTCCCCCTCTCCCAAAAGGGGTTGAATTTGGACGGGAGGAAAAAGGGATTTCGAGGGGGGGGTGTGGGGTTTTAAAACTGCCCCAGCAGATGTTGTAGCTGCGGGGAGTCTGAGGGGGGGCGGATTTTTGGCCTTTACAGGGGCATCACTTTGGGTTGAGAGGTGGGGACCTGCTTCCACCAGAGCTGACAGTTTTTTCCCTTTCAATGTCTTCGAAAAAGTTTAAAATTATCAGTCGAAGCGACTGCCGGTTGGAACTGTTTGGAAAATTTTTTTTGGCCGAAGCTACGAAGAAGCTGTCGGCGACGGGGTGCCACAACCTGCTTGGGGCCCCAAAAAGGGAAATTTTCTTTTAGTTTTTATTCTTTGAAAAGCGGATTCCCGAAACCCAAAAAGGGCAGTTCGGAAAAGGGGGGATGGTTGCCACCGCAGTTACACAATGTGGGTCTTGACCGGCCCCCCTCAGGGGTTTCCCTTTCGCAAACACCGCATACCTCTGCCTGAACGGGTCCCTGCTGGCCAAACTTCTGGTGAAGACCTCAACGGGGACGGGAAAAAAAATGAACATGAACATCAAATAAACCAACTTTGTGACCCCGGGGGGCAGCCGGGTTGCAGAAGGTCAAAGGGGTGTTT
This sequence comes from Conus ventricosus, assembly GCA_018398815.1. Lineage (NCBI taxonomy): Eukaryota > Metazoa > Mollusca > Gastropoda > Neogastropoda > Conidae > Conus > Conus ventricosus. The sequence goes on along the minus strand of CM031597.1, from coordinate 57,300,378 downwards.
TGGGGGCCACTTTTGAACCTTTTTTTACTGTCACCCGCGAAACCCCCCCACACCCTGGGATCCATCCGTCTTAATTTTTGCTCTGCAAGATAAAACCGCAGCGAATCACGCCCTTTTTTATGAGTTCAACTGTTTGTGGGGGGGTTCCCCGATCTCCCCGCCCCCAAATTTTTTTGCCCTTTAGCAGCTGTTCAGTTTTTTTTGGGATTTCACTGAAAAGAAATGAACCATTCCCCAAACCCCTTGTGGGCCCCAGGGTCACCTGCAAAACTTGAAAACCCCTTTGTAGGCGAAAGGGCTCAGAGCTGAAAGGGGTCCCTTTCCCCCTTGTCCCTTCCATCACGAGCCGAACCAGAAACCTGTCCTCTGTGTACCCCCATACAGAATCACATTGAATCAAAATTCCCTAAATAGGGGATGCAGCCTTCCCCTTTTTTTGGGGGGTTGTTTTGAAAAACCATGTTTTATTTTATTTTTTTCATTCTCCCTTTCCCACCCCCTTGGGCCCAACTAAGGGCCAGGGCCAAGAAACCAAAGTTTGACCCCCCCTTTCCCGGCTTGGGAGAGATATAGACAAACAGAAACTACCCAACCCTATCCCCCCCGACTGCTCAACTCCCCGGGGCGAGACTGGCACTGCAGGGGTTAACTTGGCCAGTGGGGGAAAAAAATCCGTCTTGACCCAGCCCCCAAAAAGGGGAACCCCTTAGACACCCGGGCCCGAGTGTACCCCTGTTTGGAGAGGTCCACCAAAATGAGTGTTGAAGCGCTGGCCCCCTCAATCCCGGTCTCATTTCCCCCCCGACACAGGTCGCACCCCACGGCAAAGCGGGGAACTTAAGGAGACCCCAGGAGAAAGGAGTGTGGAAAAAAAAACTGAAGGGAGACGAAGATAGAAAAGGGCCAAAAAGGGGGGCAGAAAACAAGAAAAGGAGAAAGGGGGTTACTCTTAGTCGGGTCCCCCACCCCTTGCCTATCTGACTGGGGAAGCCCTACCAGGGGCATCAACTTCTTTCCCCGTTTCGTTAGGCCCAAAAGCATCTTCACCTCTCAGGCCCACAAGCAGTGTGAAAAAAAGTATTCCCAAGTATTGAGCCCCCGTCCAAAAGCCCAAAGGTCATGGACCCGCAAACCCCCCCCACCACGGGGCAAGGGGGGTCGCAAAACCCCCCCGGGGGGGGGCCCTGTAAAGATCGGCAATTGTGCAAACTGCGGGGGGCGACCATCCCTCCTTTCCCGAAAATGTCCTCTTTAAAAAAAAAGGGAAACTCAATACAAAAAGTTAACAGAAAAAAATCTCCTTTTTTTAAGCCGGAAACAGGTTGGGGCAGTCAGTCGCCCACAGTTCTTGTTTGCTTCGGCCCTAAAGAAAAGTTCCCCCGTTCCCAAATCGGTCGTTGTGTCAGATGATAAATTTACGTTTTCGAAGTATTGCAAAGGAAAAACTGTCAGCTCTGGTGGAAGCAGGTCCACCACCTCTAACCCAAAATGAATGCCCCTGGGGAGGAAAAATCGCCACCCCCCAATGCCCAGCAGTCTACAAACTGCTGCTGGGCAGATAAAAAAAACCCACCCCTACCTTGAAATCCCCTGCCCGTGCCCGTGGGGCAAAAGGGAGTTCAACCAGGTGGAGAGGTGGAGATGGGAAGAGCTCCACCCTCTCCCAAATCCAGACCACCTTCCCTGTTGGGAAAATCTGCCAGCATCTGTAGACCTCACGTCCGTGAACTAAAAACAAATTCCTCCATTGGGCGCAGGTTGAGGAGGAGATGACCCGATCTCTCTCCTTTAGCCCTCTGCACCATGGATAGTACAATATTCCATTGGAATATCCGTGGACTAAATTCCAATTTCGAGGAGCTCACTTTGGTCAATCATAAAAACCCTTCGCGGGCTCTTCAGGAAACTCAAATTCAAAAACCCGAAAAACCTTTACTTTTCTGGCTTTATTTTTCTTTCAAAACCTCACAAACCATTCCCCTTGGGATTTTGGGCGGGGTTGCCTTCTCCTACACAAAAAATTTGTTTTATATCCTGTCCTCTGTCTACCCCCCTTTAGGCGTAGCGCGAGAGTCACTCTCCCAAAACTGTGACAATCTGTTCCCCCTTTTTCTACCTCCTCTGTCCCGGTTTGTCGTCAGGACCTTTCATTGATAAGAGAACTTCCCCACCTTTTTGCTGTTGGTGACTTTAACGGTACCCCCCTCTTTGGGGTAGTGCGGTACGTATCCAGAGGTCTGTGATTGAGGATGTCCTTTCGGAAATTTTGGTTTTTTGTTGTCTGAAGAGGATCGCAACTTCCTCACTCTTCCACAGGGTTCACTTTCGGTTTTGATTTGTCGGTTTGTGACCCCTCGCTGGTCCCGGACTAGAGTGGTCGTCCTGACGATCTCCAGATGAAACCTTTTTCCCTTTCCTTCTCACCTGTCATAAAGAACCGTCTCTGTCTCTCCCTCAAATTTAAAAAAAGCAAAAGGGATCTATTTGCAGCCCCCATTTTACGGAAATTTCCCGGGCCCCTGATTTTTTTTCAATCCGGGCCCGCGGGAACTCTGAAAACACTATGATCAAAAGGCTAAAGCCTGTATTTCATGTCTCCCTAAACTTCAAATGCCAAAAAAACCCTGTTGATTAGACTGCCAAAAATTTCCAAAGTTTTGGAAGGGCTCGGTCAGGTATACAAGACCTTGGGGCCCAAGCCGAGCCCATCAAAAAATAGAGCTAAATCAAGCAATTTTTAAAAAAATAACGCGGGCCTGGAGAATTTTTTCTCCCGGGGACATCAAAAACTTCCCCAAAAAAAAAAAGTGTGGGAAATCATTAGAAAAATAAAAGGGGAAAAAACTGCCCCCTTAACATCTCAAATTTTTGGATTCTTTAATAACAGAGAAAAAGCAGTTGCTAAATTCTTGCTTCAAAACCCTTGAAAAAATTCCCCTTTTTTTAAACACCCCTTTTGTCAAAAAAAAGCCCTAAAAAAAATCCCCTGAAATTTTTTGTCCCACAACTGGGCGAAAACTTCCTTTTTCCCTTAACAGGAAATCTGCCTTCTTTCTTGCAACGATTCCTCCCCAGGTTAGATGAAATCCATTATAACGTTTAAACATCTTCCCCCAAAAAAGGTCTGAACACCTGTTACAGGTATACAACCTGTGTGGAACAGGTGCTTTCCCCCCCTCTTGGCGAAAGCCCCTTTTTATTTCCCCTCCCCAAAACCCCGGAAAAAACTTTTAATCCCTCAAACTACCGTCCCCTACTTTGCCACTGTGTCGAATTGAGGAGAAAAAGGTCAATGCTAGGGTCATGTGGAAACTGGAAACGAGGCCTTTTTGGGGGAAAAAAACAGTGTGGTTTTCCCCAAACATGGACTATGTTGCCATTGATTCGTCTGGAATCTACCTTGGAAAGCCTTTCGAAAAACAGCATGCAGTGGCAATTTTTCTTTGACTTGGAGAAGGCTACGTACCACCTGGGGGTCGGGGGTCTTAAGATCTCCCGTCTGGGGGTTTTCGAAGCATCTTCCCCTTTTTATTCAAATTTTTTTGGCAGAAGCAGTTTAGGTCCGGGTTGGCCCCCCTCTCTGATGCACGAGCAGGAGTTTTGGGTTCCACGGGGGGGCTACGTCTCCTGCCCCCTTTACATCAAGAAATAACATTGTTTAATCAGTTCAGCAGGGTTCAGCTGCCTTGTTTTTTTTGGTGTTTTTTGCTGTTTAGCAACTGGGGGCTGTACCGAGTTCCCCGAGGCTCCAGCTTTTTCGTAGATAAAAACCATGGTGGGCGATGAAAAAAGGTTTTATTTTTCGTACAAAAACGCAGTGTATCATTCCTAATTTCCTCAGTTTTTTCCAGTCCCGAACTTCAAGTAGGGAAATTCCCCTTCCCGTGTTTTTAAAAAGGGGGAAATTTCTGGGGTATTTTTTTCCAAAAAACTTAATTTCTCACCCTTTAAAAAACCCCAAAAAAAGTTGCCGAAAACATGAATATTCTCGGGTCTAGCGCACACGACGGGGCGTGATAAGAAAACTTTTTTGACCTCACAGAGCCTGGTCCCATCCAACTGGACTCGGTTGTGCTGTGTACGGCTCCCCAAAATCATTTACCCAACCTTTGGGCCCCTTTCCCCCCAAGGGGTTGTCTCTGTTTGGAGCGTTCCCGCACCACCCCCCTTACAGCCCGTAAGCAGGGGCGGGGGAACCTTCCGTCCAAACCCCGGGGAAAATGTCTTTTAATTATTTACCGATGTTCTCGAACCGCAAATCCTGCCCATGACGGGGTTTTGACCCTCCGTTTCCCAAAGTAAGTTTGAAAACAACCCCAAATGTATTCCGCCCTTTTGGGCTTTTTTTGCGGCCTCAGTCGGAATGCAGGTTAGCTGGGGTTTTGTCCCATTTTTCCCAAATTTTTGGATCAACCCCCGTGGGCCTTTCACACCCAAAATTGTTTCACCCCCGCAGCTTTTCGCAAAAAGTCTACAGCTTTGCTACAAGGCATGTATGCTGAGCTCTGTTCCAAATTCCCCCCTGTCAAAAGTTTTCACCGACGGGTCCAAATCTGAAGGGAGTGGGCCCGTGCGCCTACTCCCTGGGGTCCTTCTCGTACGTTGGAACATATACATTCCGATGCTTCTGTTATTCGCTGAAATACTGCTCTGGTACGGCTTTGAAAATAATCTCCTATTCTTCGAAGGGGACTTTCTGGTTTTGTCGGGGTTTGCTCATTTGGGGCCCTAGCTCCGCAAACCTTCCCCATCAGAAATTTTATTTTTTTTTTAAATTTTTTTGCAAGTTGAAAGGGGGCGGTTTAAAAATTTTTCTTGCTTGGGTTCCCGGGCATGTTGGCATCGGCGGGGGAAAAAAAATGGTTGATCGTTTAGCCCAAAAAGCCCCAAAAAGAGAAACTGTCCAAAACTTATATCCCCTGTGTGTGAAACCCAAAATAACATTAGTGGAGCCCTGGCAGGAGGGTTGGAACACACAGACGCAACAAAATCTTTCAGATCCGTCCAACCTTAAGGGTTTTCCTCCCCTTAGTGGGGGTGTAAGAGGAAAAGGTTCTGTGCCGGGTGCACACCGGCCATTCTATTTTACCTTCTTCCTTTTAAAGAGTGAAAAAGCTCTGGGGCATTCCATTCATGGCACTCACAGTTTAAACATGTTCTTTTAGAGTGTTGGACTTGCCGTTGAACACAAACATTTTTCGCGGAGCCATGAAGACCTGTTCAGGGATGTCCCCCCCGCGTGATCCTTGAGTTTTTGGAGAGATTAACATTTTTCATTGATTTAAGATTTTACGGCAGAAAAATTTTTAACAAAGTTTCTGGTGCTTTGTAGACGAGGTCATTTAACGGATTGTGAATGTTGGTTTTTTATTTTTTTAAAAAATTTTTTTATGGTGGTTATTTTAAGGGGACAGCCCCTTTTGGCCCTTTGCGTCGGGTGGGTTTTTAAGCAACATTATTTTTTTCCTAGCAGGGGGATTTTGATGGGCTCGAGCATTGGGACCCGAAGGTTGTTGGTAACCCACGTGAGCCCCTTTTTTAAAAATTTGGAAATTTGTTGGCAGTCTGAATCGAACGGGGGTTTTTGGCATTTTAAGTTTTCGGAAGACACTGGAATACAGGTTTAGCAATTGTCCAGTGTTTTGTCAGAGACTGTGGGTCGGACTCTGAAAAAAAACAGTGTCCTGGAAATTCCTTAAAATAGTGGGGTGCAAAAAGATCCCCGTTTGCTTTTTTATTTTTAGATGTTGAGGACAGAGAGTGTTCGTTTTACGGTTGGAAGGACGGGAAAGGGCACTTCCGTGCAGATGTCATGGCGACCCCCAATTTCCCCGGACCAGCGAGGGGCACAAATCGAAAAACCCGGGGAAATGGGAAGGTGGAGGGAAGTTGCAGATCCCTCTTCGACAACCCAAATTCCCAAATCCCAAAGGGAAACCTCAATTGCAGACCTCTGGTGACGTACTGAAAATACCCCAAAGAGGTTTCCCTTAAAGTCACCAAAAGCAAAAAAAGGGCGAGGAAAGTTTCCTATCAGAGTAAAGTCCTGACGACAAACCGGGGCAGAAGGGGGAAGATAAAGGGAACAGACTGTCACAGTCTTGTGGAGAGTGACTCTCACAGCTACAGCCTGAAGGGAGGTAGACAGAGCGACAGGACTATACAGCAAAGTTTTGTGTATGAGAAGGGCAACACTGCCCGACAGTCCCAACGTGGATGGTTGTGCAGGTTTTGAAAGAATATTAAAGCCAGAAAGAGTGAAGGTCTTCTGGCTTTGGATTTGAGTTTCCTGAAGAGCCACGACAGAAGGTTTTATAGATTGACACAGAAGCTGCAGCTCCTCGAAGTTGGAATTTAGTCCACGGATATTCCAATGGAATACTGTACTATCCATGGTGCAGAGGGCGAAATGGAGAGATCAGGTCATCTCCTCATCAACGTCTGCTTCTAAAGGTGTAAATTTATTTGAGAGTTGTACCGGACTGTTTGCATCTTCAGACCTGCTGGCAGACTTGCCAACAGGTGAAGAAGGTCTGGATTTGGGAGACGGTGGAGGTTTCTTCCTCATCTCCACACTGGATTGAACTCCCTTGCCCGCACGGGCACTGGACAGAGGAGTTCGAGGTGGGAGTGCTGGTTTTTTAATCTGCCCAGCAGCAGATGTTGTAAACTGCTGGACAGTCTGAGGGGTGGCGGATTTTTTGCCTCCACCAGGGGCATTCACTTTGGGTTGGGAGTGGTGGACCTGCTTCCACCAGAGTTTACAATTCTTCCTTGCAATGTCTTAGAAAACATGAATTCATCAGTCTGGCAGCAGACTGACCGAGTGGGAACTGTGGGAACTGTCTTTACGGCCGAAGCATATGAAGAAGCTGTTGGCGTCTGACTGCCAACAACCTGTTTCCGGGCTTCAAAAAACGAGATCTTCTTTCTGTTTTGATGCGTTGTATAGTGGATTCCTGAATCCAAAGAGGACAGTTTTCTTGAAGAGGAGGGATGGTCGCCACCGCAGTTAGCACAATGTGCCGGGTCTTTACACGGCCCATCATGGGTTTGCCTTGCAGCAAAACACCGCACACCTCCTGCCCAGAACAGCGGTCTTTGACATGGCCAAACCTCTGGCATCTGAAGCACCTCAACGGGGACGGAACATACAACTGGACTCGAACGTTCAAGTAACCGACTTTGATGACCGGAGGCAGCACAGGGTTGCAGAATGTCAGAAAGAGGGTGTTGGTGGCCACTCTTTCTGCACCTTTTTTTAACCGTCACCCTGCGCACCTCCGTACACACCCTGGGACGCCAGTTCCGTCTTGATCTCTGCCTCTGAGACACCTGTTAAATCTCGGCATCGAATCACTCCTTTCGACGAATTCAACTGTTTATGGGAGTCACCCTGATCTCCCTGTCCACAATCTTGTTACCCTCAACAGCTGTTCGGATTGTTTTTTTGATCTGCATTGAATCAGAAATGAGCCATTCCGCAACCTTTGATGACTGAGGGTCACCTGCTAAACCTTGAAAGCCCTTCTGTATGGCGAAAGGACTCAGAGCTGAAATGGGTTTTTCCTGCTCCGTCCCTTCCATCACGAGCCAGGAAGCCTAGAAACCTGTCCTCTGTCTTACCTCTATGTCTGAATCACTGTCAGAATGGAAATCCCCTGAAATAGGAGATGCTGCCTTCCTCTCTTTTTTGGGGGCGATGTTTTTAGCCATATTTATTTTATTATGTTTCATCTCTCCCTTACCCACCCACCTTGGAGTCCAACTAAGGGGCCAGGGCCAAGAAACCAATGTCTTGACCCCTTCCAGGCTTCAGGAGAGACATACGACAAACAGAAACCACCAACCCTATCCCCCCTGATCATGCTCAACTCCCGGGAACAGAGAGCTGAGCACTGCAGGGGTTCACTTGGCCAGCAGGGGAACTGCCTGTCTTGACCCAGCCCCAAGAAGGGGAGCCGATTAGTACACCCGGGCCAAAGTGTACTCCCTGTCTAGGAGAGGTCCGAGCCAAAGTGATGTGTTGAGAGCACCGGCCTCCTCAAGCACTGGCCCTCTCAATCACCAGGATCTCATCCCCCTCCGACACAGGTCGCACCGCACGGCAAACGCGGCGGATCTTAAGGAGACCACAGAGAGAAAAGGAGTGTGGAAAAGAAGACTTGAAGGGGAGACGAAGATAGAAAAGGGCCAAATAAGAAAGGCAGAAAACAAGAAAAGGAGAAAGGCGGGTTACTCTTAGTCAGGATCCTCACCCTTAGCCTATCTGACATGGGAAGCCCTACCAGGGGCATCAACTCCTTACCACGTTACGCTTAGGCCAGGCAGCATCTCGACTTCACAGGCCTAGAAGCAGTTTGAAAAAAACCAGCCTATCTCCAAGTATTGATGCCCCCGCCAGCAAAGCCTAAGGGATCACTGGACCGCGCAAGCCCTCCGACCACGACAAGGTCGCAACCCCCGGAGGGTAGTCAGAGCGACAGGACTAAACAACAAAGTTCTGTGTATAAGAAGGGCAACACCGCCCGTTAGTCCCAATGTTGATGGTTGTGCAGGCTTGGAAAGAGTATTAAAGCCAGAAAGAGTGAAGGTCTTCTGGCCTTGAATTTTTGTTTCCTGAAGAGCTATGACATAAGGTTTTATTGTTTGACACAGAAGCTGCAGCTCCTCAAAGTTTGAGTTTAAACCACAAATATTAGATTGCCTAATAGCAGAAAGGGTCTAGGAAGCTGCTCCAAGAGTGAAATGAGGTCCTGTTTGGTGACACAAATATTTGGAGACAGATACAAGGTACAGATAGTTATTGTTTTGAAGAGAGTAACCTGAGCTGCCACTGCCTGAAGGGAGTCTGCAGAGCAACTGGGCTGTACAGAACAGAGTTATGAATGAGTAAGGCTACCAGTAACGCCATGTTCCACAGGTTGTGCAAGTTAATCTAGGATGCTGTAGTCAGCAAGGGAAAAGTTTTATCAGGCCTCAGAAGAGTTTCTTGCAGTGAAACTAGCACAGGCCTAGTCTCACGGCACAAAAGCTGCAGTTCTTAGTCATTGGAATACAGATAAGATAAGATAAGATAATGTTGCTTATAGCCCAGCCGACCGCAAAGGGCCATATCAGGGCTGTCACCATGTTAAAATCAACTCACCAGTCATTAAAAAAAAAACAAAAAAAACTTTCACACATCTTGTTAAATGACATCGTCTACAAACGCACCAGAAAGTTTGTTAAAAATCTTTCTGCCGTAAAATCTTAAATCAGATAAAAAAATGTTAATCTCTCTCAAAAACTCAAGGATCACGTCAGGCGGGACATCCTTGAACAGGATCTTCATGACTCCGCCGTAAAAGTTTGTGTCTCACATCGTGCAAGTCCAACACTCTAAAAGAACATGTTTCATTGTGAGTGGCGCATGACATAGAATGCACCACGGAGCTTCTTCACTCTTAAAAGGTAAGCATGGGTAAAATACGAAGGGGCCGGTGTGCAGCCGCACAGAACCGTTTCCTCTTACGACCTCCCGACGTGGATGGAGGAAGTCCTTAAGGTTTGGACGGATCTGAAAGAGTTTGTTAGTCGTCTGTGTGTTCCAATCCTCCTGCCAGAGGTCTCTCACATAATCGTTAATTTTGGGTTTCACGTCTGAGCAGGGGATATAAATGTTGGACAGTTTCTCTCTTGTGGCGTTCTTGGCTAAACGATCAACCATTTCGTTCCCGCCGATGCCAACATGACCAGGAACCCAAGCAAGAGTAATGTTGTAACCGTCCGCCTTCAAGTTGCTAAAAAGTTAAAAAAAAAGTAAAAGTTCTGGATGCTGAAGGTTGCGGCCAGCTAAGCCTCCAAAGCTGACAGCGAATCCGACCAGAACCAGAAAGTCCCTCTTCGAAGATTGTGATATTATCTTCAAAGCCAAAACCAAGCAGTAAGTTCAGCAGATATACAGAAGCATCTGAATGAATATGTTTCAACAGTATCTGAGAAGAAGCCCCAGGGCAGTAGGCTGCACAGGCCACTCCCTCTTCAGACTTGGAACCGTCAGTGAAAACTTTTTGACAGGATGGGAATTTGGAACAGAGCTCAGCATACAAGCCTTGTACGCCAGAGAGCTGGTAGACTCTTTGCGAAAAGCTGCAAGATCGAAATGAACTCTGGCGTGAAGAAGGTCCACGGAGGTTGATCCGGAAACTTAGAAAAATCCGACACAACTCCTAGGTCTAGACCTGCATTCCGCACGTGAGGCTGCATACGAAGACCAAACGGCGGAATACATTTCGGGTTGTTTTAAAACTTACTTGGAACGGAAGGACAAAGACACAGTCATAGGCAGGATTCTGCGGTTCTGAGAACAGTCGGATATAAAAAATCAAAGACAGTTTCAGCCTGCGGTTGGACAATGAAGGTTCACCCGCCTCTGCGTACAGGCTGTACACAGGGGTGGTGCGGAACGCTCCAAGACAGAGACGAAGCCCTTGATGGTGGATAGGGTCCAAGAGTTTGGGGTAAGAGGGTCTTGCAGAGCCTTTACACGGCACAACCGTAGTCCAGTTTGGAACGACCAAGGCTCTGTAGAGGTGCAGCAAAGTTTTCTTATCAGCGCCCCAGTCGGTGTGTGCTACGACCCGCAGAATATTCAGAGCTTTCTGGCAAGAAGTTTTGAGGTTTTTGATGTGGCTGAGAAAGTTGAGTTTTTGGTCAAAAATAACTCCCAGGAATTTGGCTTCTTTTACAACTGGAATGGTGGACTTGTCTAACGAATTTCAGGATCATCAAAGAATCGACGAAAATTGTGGAAATGAATTGACTGAGTTTTGGTACGGGAGAAGGTAAACCCGTTTTCCTCGGCCCACTGTTGGATTCTGTTGACGCAAAGTTGGAGTCGACGCTGTACACTGTGTAAGAAGCTCCAACTGCATACAGCGCAAAGTCATCAACAAACAGAGAGGACTCGGTGCCCAGGTTTACCGATTGGAAAAATGTCATTAATTTTAATGCTGAAAAGGCGGGAGAAAGGATGCTCCCCTGAGGAACACCCAACCCCTGCCCATGGATGTCAGAGAGTGTGGTGCCAACACGCACCGGGAAACTGTCGATCGGCTAAAAAGTTTTGAATGAACAGAGGCAGGTGACCCCGAAAACCAAGTCTGTGCAGGTCCATGAGGACTCCTGTTTTCCACGTGGTGTCGTACGCCTTTTCGAGGTCGAAAAAGATAGCGACCACATGCTGCTTGTTAACAAAGGCGTTGCGGATGGTGGTTTCCAGACGGATTAGATGGTCAACCGTCGAGTGGTACTTCCGGAAACCGCACTGTTCACTGGCCAAAAGACCTCGGTTTCCACTTCCACATCAACGGGAGTTGACCATCTTTTCCATCAGTTTACAGAGGCAGCTGGTCAGAGCAATTGGCGATAGTTGGAAGGGTTGTAAGGTCCTTTCCAGCTTTGGAATGGGAATGATCAGGCTTTCCGCCAGGAGGGCGGAAAGGACCCTGTGGTCCAGATATGGTTATAGACTTGGAGAAGAGTCTGGAGACAGCTTTCTGGGAAATGTTTCACAACCTGATAATGAATGTCATCCAGACCAGGGCAGAATCAGTGCGGGTTTGTAAAGCTGATTTGAGTTCAACGATTGAAAAAGGAAGATTATAGGTTTCAGAGTTGTCTGATGTGAAATTGTATGAAGATTCTCTCTAACCTCTTTGTTTCTTAAAAGGACTGCAGATTTATTTGAAGAAGAGGAGTTCTGTTGGATGGTGGAGGCCAACAGATGGCAACAGCTTGTTTGTCAGTGATCAGAGCATCAGCAAGTTTCAAGTGATGAATGGAGGGGTTGGTGTTCTTCCCTTTGATTTTTCTAATGATGTTCCAGACTTTTTTCTTGGAAGTTTTAGATGTCAGCCTGGAGCAGAAGTTTCTCCAGGCCCCGACGTTTACTGATTTTGAAAGTGTGTCTCGATTTAGCACGGATTTCTGATGGGCTCTAGCGTTGGGACCCGAAGGTCGTTGGTATACCCGACGCTGAGCCCGTTTGCGAACTTTTGAAATTTTGTTGGCAGTCTAAAATTGAACCAGGGTGTTTTTGGCATTTGGAGTTTGTCGGAAGACACTGGAATACAGGTTTTAGCACACTTGATCACGGTGTTAGTCAGTGATTCTGCTGGGTCTGGACTCTGAAAAAAATCAGTGTCCTGGAATTCTTTTGAAATAGTGTTGAAAATAGATCCCAGTTTGCTTTCTTATAATTGAGATGTTGAGAGACAGAGGCGGTTTTTAGTTAATATGGGCTGTAAAAGAACAGGGAAATGGTCACTTCCGTGCAGATCGTCATGGACAGACCACTCATAGTCCAGGACCAGCGAGGGGTCACAAACTGACAAATCTAAGCACGAAAGTGAACCTGTGGAAGAGTGGAGATAAGTTGCAGAAACGTCGTTCAGACAACACAAATCCAAATCTGAAAGGACATCCTCAATTAGCAAACCTCTGGATGACGTACTGGCACTACCCCAAAGAGGATTGTGGCCGTTAAAGTCACCCAACAGCAAAAAAGGTCGAGGAAGTTCTTCTATCAGACTGACAAGGTCCTGACGACAAACCGGGACAGAAGGGGAGAGATAAAGGGAACAGATTGTCACAGTCTTGTGGAGAGTGACTCTCGCAGCTACAGCCTGAAGGGAGGTAGACAGAATGACAGGACTATACAACAAAGTTTTGTGTAGGAGAAGGGCAACACCGCCCGACAGTCCCAACGTGGATGGTTGTGCAGGTTTCGAAAGAATATTAAAGCCAGAAAGAGTAAAGGTCTTCTGGCTTTGAATTGAGTTTCTTGAAGAGCCACGACGGAAGTTTTAGAGACTGACACAGAAGCTGCAGCTCCTCGAAGTTGGAATTTAGACCACGGATATTCCAATGGAATATTGTACTATCCATGGTGCAGAGGCGAAAAGGAGAGAAATCAGGTCATCTCCTCTTCAACGTCCGCATCTAATGGAGCAAATTTATTAGTTAGTTTCACTGGACTGTGGTGGCCTTTGGACCTGCTGGCAGACTTGCCCGCAGGTGACAAAGGCCTGGGGTTTGGAGATGGTGGAGGTCTGGATTTGGGAGATGGTGGAGGTTTCTTCCTCATCTCCACCATCTCCACACTGGGTTGAACTCCCTTGCCCGCACGGGCACTGGACAGAGGGAAATTTGAGTTGCGGGTGCTGGTTTTTAATCTGCCCAGCAGCAGATGTTGTAGACTGCTGGGCAGTCTGAGGGGGGGCGGATTTTTTGCTCCACCAGGGGCATTCACTGTGGGTTGGGGAGGTGGTGGGCCTGCTTCCACCAGAGCTGACAGTTCTTCCTTGCAGTGTCTTTGAAAAGATAAATTCATCAGTCTGGCAGCAGACTGACCGAGTGGAAATTTTCTTTACGGCCGAAGCATATGAAGATGCTGTGGCCGTCTGACTGCCCACAACCTGCTTGCGGGCTTCAAAAAAGGAGATCTTCTTTTCTGTCTTAACTCTTTGTATTGCAGATTCCTGAATCCACAGAGGACAATTTCGTGAAGAGGAGGGATGGTCGCCACCGCAGTATTGCACAATGTGCCGGATCTTACACGGCCCATCATGGGTTGCCTTGCAGCAAATACCGCACACCTCCTGCCCAGAACAGCGGTCTCTGACATGGCCAAACCTCTGGCATCTGAAACACCTTAACGGGACGGGACATACAGCTGAACATGAACATTTAGGTAACCGACTTTGATGACCGGAGGCAGCACAGGGTTGCAGAACGTCAGAAAGAGGTGTTTGGTGTCCACTCTCTCTGAACCTTTCTTTACCGTCACCCTGCGCACCTCCGTCCACACCTTGGGACGCCAGTTCCGTCTTGATTTCTGCCTCTGAGACCCCTGATAGATCTCTGCAGCGAATCACACCTTTTGACGAATTTTAAATGTTTATGAGGAGTCACCCTGATCTCCCTGTCCACTATCTTTGTTGCTCTCAACAGTTGTTCAGATTGCTTTTTAGATCGATATTGAATTAGAAATGAGCCTTCCTCAACCTTTTGACTGACTGAGGGGCACCTGCTAGACCTTGAAAGCCCTTTTGGATGGCAAAAGGGCTCAGAGATGAAAGGGGTCTTTCCTGCTCCGTCCCTCCATCACGAGCCAGGAAGCCCAGAAACCTGTCTTCTGTCGTACCTCAGTATCAGAATCGCTGTCTGTTTGAAAGTCCTCTGAAAAAGGGGATGCTGCCTTCCTCTTCCTTTGGGGGTAGTTTTTTGAAAAAGCCATGTGTATTTATTATATTTCATCCCTCCCTTACCCACCCACCTTGGAGTCCAACTAAGGGCCAGGGCCAAGAATCACTGTCTTGACCCCTTCCAGGCTTCAGGAGAGATATACAACAGACAAAAACCTACCAACCCTATCCCCCCTGATCATGCCCAACTCCCGGGAACAGAGAGCTGAGCACTACAGGGTTATCTTGGCCAGCCGAGAAATGCCTGTTTTGACCCCGCCCCAAGAAGGGGAGCCGATTTGTACACCCGGGCCAAGGTGTATCTCCCTGTCTAGGAGAGGTCCGAGCCAAAGTGATGTGTTGAGAGCGCTGGCCCTCTCAATCACCAGATCTCATCCCCTCCGACACAGGTCGCACCGCACGGCCAACGCGGCGGATCTTAAGGAGACCACAGAGAGAAAAGGAGTGTGGAAAAGAAGACTTGAAGGGGGAACGAAGAAAGAAAAAGATCCGTTAAGAAAGGCAGAAGACAGAATAGGAAAAAGGTGGTTACTATTTGTCTGGGCCCTCACTCCTAACCTTTCTGACATGGGAGACCCTACCAGGGGCATCAATTCCTACCACGTAATGCTTGGCCAGTCAGCAACTTGGCTATACAGGCCTAAAGCGTTCATAACAACTAACCATCTAGCTGAGTATTGATGCCCCGTCAGCAAAGCCTAAAAGATCACTGGACCACGCAAGCCCTCCGACCACGGCAAGGTTGCAACCCCCGGAGGGATTGGAATACAGTCCCCGGAAGTTCCAAGCAAGACTGTTTCCATTTTGGTTGAGGACTTAAATTTATCCATGTCAATGTCTTCTTCCTCATTTAACATACAGAGCTTCAAACGCATTCTGCAATTTGAGCTCTGCTTTTTTTAATCTGTCTGGTGGAACAGGTCATTTCTTCTTCCCTGCAGGGAACGAACTCAATGATCTTGGGGGCATTGGTGGAGGCTTTCCTTTGCACTCCACCAACGCCACTTTGTTCAAAGCCACTTTCAGGACGCCTCCCTTGGAAGGTGGTCTCAGCTTAGGAGCCGTCTCGGGGCCAACACCTTGCTGGGCAGCCCGCACAGCCGCAAGGCTTAGTGGGTGCATTGGAAGTGCATCCTTTGGTGGGTTGAAGGCCCCCACCAAAGGCCGTTTTCTCTTGCGATGTATTAGAAGCTGGAAGGCATTTCAGCGGTTCAAGATCACATGGGTCTGTCTGAACACTGGCTTCCACCTGATGTGCTCTGAGTGATTTTTTGACGACTGTCGAAAAAAGGAGTACGGTTCCCTTCTGTTCCTGCACCAACTTTTGGGCTTCGAAGAACAAAATCATTTTTCTGTTTTTTACGCGCTGGATTTGCTTTCTACTTGCCAAACAGGGCAGTCTTTTGAAGAAGAAGGGTGGTCACATCACAGTTCACGCATTTTGCGGATTCACATCCACCCTCATGAACTGCTTTGCTGCAGGTGGCACACACCTCCTCTCACAGGCATTTCTCCTTGACGTGACCAATTGTTGACATCTGAAGCACCTCAGTGGGGATGGTACATACAGGACTACTTTTACTCTCAGGTATCTCATCTTTATGGACTCTGGAAGAGTCGTTTTGGCAAAGGTGAGGAATAGAGTATTGATCAGTTTTCTCTCTGCACCTTTTCAGAAAGTCGCCCTCCTGACCTCTACGACTCCTTGATCAGCAAACTCAGCCTTTATTTCTCCCTCACATATCCCAAACAACTCTCAGCAATGGATGACACCTTTCGAGGAGTTTAGACTTTTGTGAGGGACACCCAGATTGGGTAATTCACAATACTTGCTGACTTTAATAAATTCTCTGAGTGGGCTTTTTGGTCAACCTGCACGAGCAGGGAACCATCCCTCAACCTTTAACTGATTTTGTCTCTGCGCCTGCAAGACCTTTCAGCCCCTTTGCAACAGCAAAGGGACTCAACTTGGTACTTTCTAGAAACAGACCGGAAATTTTGTTAAAAATCTTTCTTCCCTAAAATCTTAGATCAGATGAAAAATGTTGATCTCTTTCAGAAATTCAAAGATCACATCTGGTGTGTATGTTTCACTGTGAGTGGTACATGACATGGAATGCACCAAGGAGCGTCTTCACCTTTTAAACGATAAGAATGGGTGTAAAAGGAGTTGCTTGTATGCAAATGGCCCAAGACTGCTTCTTCTTTATGGCTGCCTCTGGAACATGGTAAAAACTCTTTCAGAATTGGACATATTTAGAATAGTTTGTTATCCGTCTTTGAGGTCCATTTCTCTTGCCAGGTCTTTGATGTATGCCTGGGCTTTGGGTTTCAGATCAGTGTGAGGGACTGACAATCTCCTCAATTCTTTCTTTATGGCACTCTTGGCAAGTTAATCAACCAACTCAGTCTCGAATGCTCATTCCAACACCCGGTCCACTGCCACAGCCTGGTCAGTCCCACAGCAGCCCCGGCACAGCAATCCACAGAGCTGAGAGCAGTCAATGTCAAGTCATCAAGAGGCAACCCACCAGAGGAGACACTGTACTGCCGCTGAGTCACTTCGGTGGTGTTCAGTGGCACCTGTTCTGATCTAACATATGCAAGACACCAGCTGCTAAGCCCCGTATGACAACAATAATCACTTAGTTGCGGAGCCGGCGTGAGTGAGCTCTCTCCGGAGCATGCCACCACGTCTGTCCAACGACAGCCCCCATGGACTTGCCATTACCGGTGACCCCGATGGAATAAAACAAGGCTGCAGACAGAGGACATTGGAATTGAGGTCACCATAAGAGCAGGGCAGGAAGGACCACAGAATTTGAGACTTAAAAAAAACAAATTTTCATGCTGATCGGTGAGAATGATGATGAAGATGATGCTATTGATTTCCATTCTGGTCTGAGACTGCACGACAGGGCTGTATTCTAGGCTTCCTTTCATAATATATCCTGGCGTCGACCAGGCCTGAGAGATACAGACACCTGCAGTGTTGGTCAGGAAATTTGAGCAACGCTCTCAGAGACGCGTCCATTAAGTGGATGAAACTTGACTGTGTGGTCCCAGTCTTCCCAACTGAGCTCATAGCAACTTCTTAGGAGCTGGTCAGGGCAGAAAACGAACCTACAACCTCCCAGCCAGGAGTCCGCGACACAAACCACTTCACAACAGTGGCTGGTACGAAAACCAAGCACATGAAGATCCATAAGAATTCCACTTTTCCAGGAGGTTTCATAAGCTTTCTCCACATTGAAAAAGATAGCAACCACATGTTGTTTATTAATGAAGGCGTTGTGGATTGTGCTTTCAAGCCAGACTGAATGGTCAACAGTCGAGTGGTACTTCCGGAACCTGCACTGTTCATTGGCCAAAAGTCCATTGGTTTCCAGCTTCCACATCAGAAGGGAGTCGACCATTTTTTCCATTATGTTGCTGAGGCAGCTTGTCAGAACTATTAGATGATAATTTGAAGAGCAGGTAGGGTCTTTTCCAGATATGGCTGTAGACTTTCAGAAAGGTCTGGAAACAGCTCTCTGGGAGATGTTTCAAAAGCTGATAATCAATATCATCCAGGCCAGGAGCAGAATTGTTGCAGGTTTGCACATCTGATTTCAGTTCATCAGTTGAAAATAGTACGCTGTACACTTCAGGGTTGTTTGAAATGAAGTTCAATGAAGATTTTTCTCTCAGTCGTTGTTTAAAAAAACAACAGCAGATTTACTTGAGGATGAATTTTGTTGAATGGTGGAGGCCAACAGTTTGGCAACAGCTTGTTTGTCAGTTATGAGAGCACGGCAAGTTTCAGATGATGAACTGATGGATTGGTTTTCTTCCCTTTGATTTCCTTTAAAATTCTCCAGACCTTTTTCTTTGATGTTTTGGATGTAGGCTTGGAGACGAAGTATCTCCAAGACCAACGTTTACTGACTCTGAAAGTGTGTCTCATTTTGGCTCGGAGGTTTTGACCGGCTTGAGCATTGGGAGCTTGAGGTCTTTGGAATACCCAATGCTAAGCCTGTTTACCTTCTCTTGTGATTTGTTTGCAGTCAGAATTAAACCAAGGTGTTTGGGGCAGTTTTAGTTTATTGGAAGACATTGGAATACAGGTTTTTGCAGACTTAATCAAACTGTTAGAGATTCTGCTTGGTCTTGACTTTGAAGAATGTCAGTTTCCTGGAGCTCCTGTGAAATATTTGCAGAAAAAGATTCCAACTGACCTTTTTATAATCACCGTGCTGTGAACAGAGGTGTTTTCAGTTGTTATGGATTTTAACACAACGGAAAAAATGGCCACTTCCATGCAGATTGTCATGGATAGACCACTGACAGTCCAGGACCAGCAAAGGGTCACACACCAAAAGATCAATGCACGAAAGCACACTATTAGAACAATGCATAACCATAGGAGAACAATCATTCAGACAACACGGATCTAGCTGAGAAAATACATCCTCCAAAATGAGACCTTGGGATGACACATCCACACCACCCGAAAGGGAATTATGGCCATTAAAGTCACCAAACAGCAAGCAGAGGCAGGTAGTTCTTCGATTAGACTGACAAGGTCCTGACGACTAACTGAGATTGAAGGTGGAAGATATAACGAGCAAACTATAATGGTTTTATGGAAAGTGACTCTCGCATCTATTGCCTGAAGAGAAGTAAGAGCAACAGGGCTAAACAGCAAAGCTTTGTGGATAAAAAGGGCAACCCCGTCCATTAAAGGTTTGCAGGTTTTGAGAGAAGACTGAAGCCAGATAGAATGAAGGTCTTCTGGCTTTGAAATTTTGTTTCCTGAAGAGCTACTACCTGAGCCAACCAACCCTATCCCCCCTGATCATGCTCAACTCCTGGGGACAGACAGCTGAGCACTACTGGGCTACCTTGGCCAGCCAGAGAACTGCCTGCCTTGACCCAGCCCCATGCAGGGGTAGCCAATTGATACACCTGAGCCAGAATGTAGCTCCTGGTGTAGAAGAGGTCCAAGCCAAAGAGATGTGTTGAGGACACCTGCCCTCTCATTCACCAGGAGCTTATCCTCCTCTATCACAGGTTGCACCACATGCAGGGCTGCCTACCCCCTTCCGCCTCTTTCAGGGACATACTTTTTCAAAACCAGGGACACTGACTGATTTCCAGGGACACATGCAGCGGTAGCACATATCACAACCACATCAACATTAACCCTCTTGTACTCAGTTTCTCTGACTGCAAACTTCCCCTAGATTTCAGATTCTTTTACAGGTTTCAGCCTAAAAATGGGTATTGTGTGATTATTAACTTATGGGGAATGTATGTGAACCGCTAGGAGAAAGAAAATTGGCAGACAGTTTCAGAAGAGCATGCACTTCACTTTGAACTATATTTTGTCTGTCTTAGAGATATAGGTCGTGTCACTGTCACCAAATTGTCACCAGACACGTGACATTTTATGACGACAATCAAGTTTACAGCATGCAAGCATGCACAGTCACCATGCTGATGCAGGCTGTTAGTGTAAGATGAAACCTGAGGCCTACTGCTGCCTGGCAGTACAGGTCCCACTGGTTGTCCCACCAATGTCATACAAAACTTGTCACATGTCACACACAAATACTATAAAAGAGGGTCAGGTGCGCCCTTTGCAGCTTGTTTTTGTCTTGTATACCTGTTTCTTTCATCAGTAGCAGTCTTAAAAAACAAAGAGGAACAAACAAAAAGAAAAAATCAAGTGGTGTAGCAGTGTTGGGTAACGAGTGAGCGAGCCCAGTGGGTTCCTGAAACTGACGCACTTCTGCCACGCCACGTGTCGCTGGTCGCCACGTTGTTTGAAGCACAGCGAGCGGAACATCGTACTCCGGGTCGCTTTCTACTTCACCGTCTTCTTCAATACCACTACCTACTTCAATATCACTTTCATTCTCCATCTCTCTTTCAAATTTCTCTACTTCTCCAATAATTTGATCCAACTCCTCTTGCGAGTAGTCGATCATTTCTTCATCGTTAGTAGCAGACGCCAAAGCAGCCATTGTGAAAGTCGGTCGGTTTCATTCACAAACTTACTCACTGTGTTTGCCCCTTTTCTCAATGAACACGCGCGGTTCCATCACCCCAAAATAGTGCCAACACATGATTGGACCATGCCCGAGTCTTCCTAGTTACTGTCTGCGACTCTGCGTGTCTACACACGTGATAACTGCGTGATGGAAAATTCCTACGGACAGATCCCGGTAGCTCCCGGTACGGGAAGAACAGGCGCCTGAAGTTAACTCCCGGATTCTCCCGTTGCAAGTATAAGAGGGTTAAAGTGAAAGCTTACCTTTATTTACACTATGTACAACTTCTACAATGCTACTTTGCTTCTAGCGCACTGAAACTTCTTTGCGATGTCCGAGTCTGGAAACATCAATTTAACGCCTCTGTTTAGCTTGTCCAGCGCAGCCATCGGCAAATTCAGTTCAGCTGCAAGGTCAACCATCATCGTTTCAGCTCTTATGACGTCAAAAGTTTCCTGACTGGTTGACGTCTGAGCGCGCTGGAAGAATCCGCTAATGTTACAAGATTTCTCGCTCTCACGGATTTTTGTGTTCTTCTTGTGCTTTTCAGTGGCGACATGACGGGTTATTTCATCCCTACCTCCAGATCCGATGGAGAACTCGCGCGCACAAATTTCACAAGACGCGTAAGTCTCGATCTTGCCACGCTTGATGAACGGCCAGGTTTCCGTATATTTTGACAGGAATGTCTGCCGACATTTCTTCTTCTTGAGAGAAGCCCCATAGTCGAGATTGCCGTCGGCATTTTTACGCTTTCCCTGTTTCGCGTCCATTTTTCTCGCTTTCAAAACTCGGGAAGACGGTGTATGCGCATGCGCATTGGTCAGTTCGGCAATGTTTGGGTCTTTCCGACGGATTTGGTCAGGATGGCCACGACCGAAGTCGGTCAGTCGGTGATCAGCTGACGAACTCGACTTCGTTTTTTTTTTGTTGTTGTTTTTTTCTCCCGAATTTTTTTTTCGCGGGACATAGAATAAAAAAGTGGATTCCTGGGACAGGCTGCATGATTTCATTATTTCGGGGACAAATACGGATACTCCGGGACGGTAGGCAGCCATGCACATGGCAAACGCAGCAGATCTGAAAAAGACCACAAAGAAAAGAAGAATGTGGAAAAGAAGACTTAATGGGGAGAAAATGATAGAAAAGATCCATAAAGACAGGTAGAGTAATGGCAGCACTTTGCGCTACCCTGAGCAGATAACATCAGCTACGAAGCCCCCAGACTGGAGTACGACACCGTTAGTTTCACCAGCGTGTGTAATATTCCATCTGCTATGATGGCGGGTGACGCGCTACCCTCAAGCACGGCAGTTTCTCTGCATGGAGTAATGTTTGTGAGTGACTTAGCGCACAGGTCAGTGCGCTCACTGTCGGGTCTGCACGCTAGGTGGCAGAGGGTATCGTGCCAGTGGGAGGGTTAGTGCGCTATGGCATGTCGGCTATCGCGCTAGGCGCACTAAGTTCTCTATTTTTATACAGGAGCTTTCAAGTTCACTGTCATCAAGTGGTAAGGGGTTCCTCTTTCCTGTCAAGCTCCCTTTTTTTCTCCAGGCTTTTCCTAATTCCGCCTCTCCTGTACTTCATCCTGCCTTTTTTTCTCCAAATTTTCTTCCCAGGTCCATAAAGACTGAGTATGGTTCTTGTATGGTGGGATAGAAAGACAAAAAAAAAACTATACACACAAAAATCCAGCCCACGTCTAGATAGGTAGGTTGTGTATTGACTTGTATGCTAGACTGGGGATGCCCACAGGAGTTCATGACCTGTGTACGAAGAAGAAAAGTACTCGGAGTAAAGGAGTAAAAGCTGAATTGCAAACTAGCTTTTTATCTTTACAGATAATGTATTAACAGACAAACTCAGAGGTGCCGTTGGTTCGTTTTGAAAAACATAAACAGATGCAACAGAATTCAACACACAAAAGCTGAAAGAAGACTAGACTATGCAAAGTTTTATTAACAACAATCAAAACAGTATTTGGAATAAACAAAATAAAACTTCCATTTCCACTTCACTTCTAAAATGATGAAGCCAAAATCTGAGAACAGATGCTGATCGAGGACTGGGATACAGGCACCTCTGACAAAGGAGGCTGAGAGTCTGAGGTTGCTGGTGAACAGGCAGGTTGAGTAATGGTGCCAGAAGACAGTTGTTGATGTCCTATTGAGGACGACGAGTTGGGTAAGTGACTGAAGCAGCACTGGAGAAACTGTAGCTTGGCTTCAGCTTGTCAAGAGTTGAGCACAGCCTCTGGGTTGAAAGGACTGATGCCAGCTTTGGCAAATCCCTTAAAGGTGAGCTCTTTGCCGTGCTGTGGTGTCCCAAGCTTTCTTCAGGGTGCGTGAAAATGTGTGCATTGTGATGCTCTCTCCAGTCTCATAATGAAATTTCTGACAGTTTCACTCCACACTGGTTTGATGGCCCCAAGGAAAGCCTGGTCCAGTGGCTGGATGAGGTGACTGGCGTGCGCCTTCAGGCAGTACAGGATGACGCCATTCTCCTCACACTGAGTGCTGATGGCCAGAGAGTGATGACTGGAATGGCTGTCCACAAACAGCACCACTGGTCGTTTTTCTCCCGAGTTGAGGATGAAGAATTCTCTCAGGAAGCTGAGAAACACTTTCTCGGTGATCCATCCACTGGGGATTTTTTTGAAGAAGACATCTTCAAACCTCTCCAGCGCATTAAAGCGAGGGTCCATGGTGTAGGGGAAGATCAGCAGTGGCGGGATGTACTGCCCTACAGCAGAGGAACAGGCCAACACTGTCACCTGCTGCTGTGTGCTGTTCATGATGGAGTAAACATGCTTGGCTCCTGTCTTGCTGATGATTTGTTTTGGTCTTTGGGCAAACGCTGAAGCCGCTTTCATCGGCATTAAAAACTGGGAGACGTGAGCAAAGTGGACTCCATGGCATCCAGGTATAGCTTCATTTGCTGAAACCATACAGCTAAGACATCCTCTGTCACCACTGCTCTCTCCCAGCCAAGTGCTTGCCCCATCCTTTCCCCTACCTCTGGGTGCCTCTTGAAGAACGCCTGCATCTAGTCCTTGCCAGGGCGATTGTCCCTGAAAACGGTCTTCGCCCCCTAGCGTCGAGGATGGTCTTCATCATGTCCTTGAGGTCGTCTTTGGTCTGACCAAAGCCTCGACGTGACAGCTCAATTAGCCACTGCACCAGCTTCTTTTCCCCATTATCTGACAGCACCCTTTTGGGGGCAGGTTGCATGGATCTTTTGCCCCTCACCTTGTCCCAAAGAGTGGCATAGGGGATCCCAAAAGCTTTGGAGGCGCCATTCAGGGACATCTGCTTTAATTTCACCAGCTCCACCGCTCTCTCCACTTGCTCCTGCGTGTAGCGTTGGTTTGATGCCACTTTTAGCAAAGACTGCTGAAAAGAGACAGAGCAAGAACAAAATGCAATTACAAATGTTAACAAGTGAAAGACAAACAAAGCAAGAGCTCACGTAAACACATGCATTAAACAGGCACACAAGCACACATATAGACTGCATATTTTGTGTGTTTTTTCACATAGTAGCCTTTCCTGTCCATTTCCTGCTTTAATTGTTGAAAAAAAAATTGCGTGTAACATCTGGTTTATGCTATTCAGTCATATTAACTTGCACAGAAAACAAAGATAGACCTAGATCTAGCAGAAAGAGAAAACAAAAAGAAAGTAAGCGTGCTAATCCGACAAAGATTTTCTGACATCGGGTGATGCACTACCCTACAAACGCAGGTTAGCGAGCCAGACGCTATGACGTTTTTTTGCGGATGTACATGCTACATCCCCCCACTGCTCATTCATTGAGACTACGCATGTTTCTCATCAACCACACAATACTCATGCCTTGTAACAATGAATTCGTTGACATGCCATGTCAGTTTTCTATCAAAATAGGTGGTAGTGACTATCACTCACAGTCATGTGTGTTATCAAAACAGTTAGCGATAAGGGATGAAACACAACTTACCTCAGTACTGTAGTAGACGTACTGCTTCACTCTTCCCAGTTTGCACTGATAACATGCGGGTCTTGGCGGAAAAACTTGATCTTTTTTTGCGTGATTTCCGCTGTCCGTTCCTGTGTTCTCTATACTTAGCGCATAGACCCTACTGGCGCACAGACACTCCACTACTCTAGAAGCAGAAGATCAAACAGGAAAAAGGCAGGTCACTTTGTCAGGGCCTTCAGCCTTAACCTGTCTGACATTGGAGATCCTACCAGGGACATCAACTCCTACCATGTTGTGATAAGGCCAGTCAGCAACTTAGTTATACAGACCTAGAAGTGCTTACAAAAACTAGCCATCCATTCAAGTATTGATGCCCTCCTCAGCAGAGCCTAGGGAATCATGGACTGCGCAAGCTCTCCTCTGACCATGGCAAGGTTGGGAGAGAAAGGGAGAGATGTATGAATATCATTTGTGAGTATGGCGATCTATTGCCATCTTGTCTGATAAGAGTAACAATTGATGTGCTTAGAAAAAAATCTTGTTGAAAAGATTGCAATTTTGCCAGTTTTCGCTTCACCATTGGTGGTGTTTTTCTTACTGCTGATTCAGATTGTGCAGTACAAAGAAAGCAGTGTGTATGGAGCTGATATCTGCAGAAAAGCAAAGGGATGCTGCTCTATTCTTTCTTGAATTCTGGAAACATATCTTGTAACTTGTGTCAGTTACAAATCGATTGAAAGCTGATCATTCAAAGCTCAGAATGAACTATGGTGATGTGGACAGACAGTATTTATCAATTTCTGATGTTCTGCAAGATCGAGGAGAGAGAAAGGGACCGATTTCCATCTTGGCACTGCTGCAACATGCGCATGACAACATGGCACACGAGCGTGGTATGTGATTTGCCATTTCAAAATTTCATGCAAAAATGTTGCGGACATGCTGGCAGTCTAGAGCTCTGGAGAACACTTGTCTTTTGCGTATTTCCAACCCCACCCCCTCCTCCCTCCTATTAGCGTAATGTTAAAAAGAATAAAGACAGCCCAGACTCGTTGTAATTTAAGAATCTCTTGAAAAATACCCAAATCAAATTCTGGTTTCCATCCATTCTGAATTTGTGGTTTCATTCATGAGTTTGTATTTTACTCCCTGTTTGGCTAAGTATACTTACTGTGTCTATCTTATACAAGCTTCAGCCAGTCTGCAATCTCTGGTGGGATGAATACTTACGACTAACACTGTACAAAGATGCCACATAGACTATCTCTGCCACTTCCCTCCTACCGCTTGAAGGTCACTTCCACTTCCCTCCATACCATGGCCCACATAAAGGACCTCTGTCTCTGAGGACTATGTAAATGCAAGTAGGAAAAGGACGGAGGTGTGGCGGGGATGGGGGGGATTTGAATTTGATATAGTAAGTATGTTTAGCCACACAGAGACTGTATACAAACTCCCTATTTAGGTGTCATAGATGGTGCCATGTCAAGAATTTTTTTGAGTAAGAGGAGAAA
>CM031597.1:57264144-57274520 GCA_018398815.1 Conus ventricosus | reverse complement strand
CTTTAAATTTTCCAAGAATTTCGGAAGCAGCGCCCAAGCATTCCTCTTTTATGAAGTTTGTTTCTGTTTCCCAAAAAATCGTTTCCCTTTAAATTTTTTACTTTCTGGGGTAGGATATTTTGTCGTTTTTTGTTTTCAATTTCTGTTCTTTTGTAAACACCCCATCTTGGTACTCAAACCAAAAAACATTTCCCTGGACTCCTATTAAATCAAACTCTTGTGTTTAGGTCTTTTAGTTCTACTGCAAGCATTTAGGAGCTGCTGCGCTTTTTTCGGCCCTCGAGACATTTTTTTTAATTTTTAAAATTAAAAATAAACAAATTGTTATAAGCAATCGATAATAAACAAATTAAAATAAACAAACGTATTAAACTGGGGGTCGTCCGTAAGAAGTTAGGGCTTAGATTTTTCAAACTGCTTTTTATTTTTTTTTAATCATTTTTGTCCCTTATTATAAATTTTCACTTAAACTTCTTCAAAACTATTTTGTCCTTAGTGTAAAAAAAAACAACCGATTTTAATGCATCGAAAGTTTTTAAGACGATTGTTTTTTTTGGGTTAAGAGCCACACAAAAACAAGGCGTGGCGACCACAAAGTAGTTTTGACAGAGTTTTCTTTTTTTAACAATGTCTCGTTCAGGAACAGTCACAAAAATAAACAGTGTTTCATTCCCCTCAAAAGTCATAGTAATTTCAAAACAAGGTCGCTCGGGTTTGTCGCTAGGATCAACTAGAATTTTATTCGTCTGTCCAAAAAATTTCCTTTCTTTGTAAGACTTGTTGTGCTTAATGGTTTGAAAAAATATAACAATGTCTCGTAATAAAAACCTGTATTTGTTTGTAAAAATCAAGTACGAAGCGTTTTCCCACACCCAAAAACCCCGCAGAAAAGGGAAAACAGTGCGGATCTTTGGGAAAAAACTTCAAATATCCTCTGTTTTTATTAAAAAATTTTTTCTTCTGCATTTTAAAAAAGCCACGTTTTTAGCCTGTTTTCTTCAATGTTTAATGACATCACAAACCAAAAAAATGCATTTGTATTGGTGCGTTTTTCCCTCGCTTTCTTGGAAAATTTATTTTTATACCATCTTGCCCTACCCTTTCCCACTTCCAAACAATCTTTTGTCAAAGGGATCTAAAATCCCCCAGCCCATATTTGGTTGTTAAGTAGTCTTCGAATTTTTTACATAATAAAGGCGAGGTTTTTTATTATTTCAAATCAACTTCGGGTCTTTTTGCCTCCCTCCAGCGAAAAACTTTCTTATTTTCATCAAAGTGTGGTGGGAAAAAGTCCGCGCCCAAATTTAAATTTGTCAGATTTAAAACCATTTTTTTGCACAGTAAACCCTTTCTAAATTTTTTTAAATTTAAAAAAACGCTTCTAAATTTTTAAATGAAAAGGAGTTTTTTCCCTTCAGAAAACAAGAAAAAATTTCCTTTTTAAAACTCCAGAGACTAAATTTAAGATGTATTTTCCCAGGGGTTGCTCGTTTGTTTTATTTTCTGTAATGGATTTGAATAAACTTTCAAAATAAAAAAAACGTTTTATTTTTTATACTGGGTTAAGATTGTTCTGGCCAGTTCGGGGTTAAAAACAACATCAAAACCAAAAGGGAAAAATGTCGTGACTGTATTTGGAAAAGGGGGTTTCTTCAGACAGAAAAAACGGGTTTCCCCCAGGTTTAAATGTCGGGTCAAAAAAAGGAATTTTTTTCTTTTTTTGTGCACCTTGGAAAAAGGGCCCTATGCTTTTTAAAACGGGTTAAAAATCTAGGGGGATCCAGAATCGTTAAAAAAATTTTTCTGTACTGCCTCACTTTAAACATCATCCTTTGCATCCCCCCCGCTTTAAGCCTTTGCTTGAAAACCTTTTGGGGCCCCTTGAAACCCCTTTGATAAAATTTTTTCTTTTTTTTTTTTTTTGGGCAGCCAAAAAGATAAATTTAAAAGGGGGCCCAAAAATGTCTGCCCGTTTTGTAAAATGACTTCTTGCCCCCATTTTTAATTGCCATATTTTAAACGATACCCCTCCCCAAAATTAGCAAAAAACAGTACCCATTAGGATCTTCCGTTTTAATATTTTTTTTTAAAAAGATAGTTTAGCAGTCCCTTTGGCATTAAAAACTCCCCGGCCCCAAAGATGGGGGGACTTAACTATTAAAGTTTTTTCCGGGCAAAAAAGGGGTTGGGGAAGGGGGAGTATTTACAAAATTCCAGCCCTGCTTATCCCTTTTTTTACCCCAAAGGGGGTTCCTTTCCCTTGCCCTGTTTGGATAAAGGTCCCAACCTATGAGTTTAAATTTTTTTTTAAAAAACAAAAAGAATATAAATAAAAAATAGGGGGGACGATAAAGTTACGACGGGGCCTTGCCCTTCTAAAGGGGAAGAAGAAACATAACAGAACTGCGCCCCCTTCATTGGAGAAGATTTTTAAGGGGCAGCAGTAGGTCAAGGAGTATTTTTTACGCCCAAAAACGATTGCTGGATAGAATTGAATCTTTAAATTTGCCATAGGGGTCGGACAACCAAAACCCGCTTGGGTTTTCCCAATTTTGAGATGGAAAAGATAATCTTTGAATTAAAGAACCAGAAAAGGGGAATTTGTGCGGTTTACTAAAAAAACCAGACCCAACCCAGTTTTTAAAAAAAACAAGCACAATTTTTGGGAAAACCCCCCTGTTGCTGACAAAAGGAAAAATTTAACTTTATTGGAAAATTTTAACTCTGAGGTGTTAGCGTTTAAAAAACCCCTATTTCAAAGGTTTCCAAAAACCCCATCTGAAATAGAAATAACCCCTTTTTTTGGATTTAGGGGCCCCAAAAAATAAATTATGTAGCAACAGAAATGGGACAGTTTAAAAAAGAGGAACCAGAAAAACATTAGAAACAATTGACGATTTGAACCCCCCTGAAACGTGAAATTTTAGGCTCTTAGGAGTGAAACGATAGGTTTGGCGTTACTTTGAGGGGGATTAAGGGAAAGCTTTACAAGTAAGGGAGGAATAGCGCTAAAACTAGGAAAAAAATTTTTGAATTAGATGAGAGATAGAAGAAGAAAAAAAAGTTTGGGGTGACAGATGAAAAACAAATTTTGGGGGGAAAAAAAAAGGCCCAGAAAACAGCAGAAAATTTCAAGAAAATTTTAAGGTTTCTAAGGAAAGCCAGGTTAGAAGGCTGTCTGCTAACAAGCGCAGCTAGCAGCAAATAAAAAAGATTAAAGAAAAAAAAAAACAGGAAAAGCTTTAGAAAAAAACTAGCTGGGAGAAAGAATAAGGCCCTCTTCAGGAAAAGGGGGTTACAATAGTTTGTAAATTAAAAAACTGTTTTGGGGGTTTTAAACTCTACATCGTTATGCTTTAAAAAGGGGTGCAAACCAAAAAGGGCCCCCACGCCCCCAAACGCCCCCACCGGAAAAAATTGGAAAATTTGAAAAAAATTACCCTTTTAACAAAATTTTTTAAAGAAGTTTGCGGGTAAAGGTTGATGCTTTTTAACCTGGCGAAAAAGGCAGTGTTGAAAATTGGGGGGGTTTTCTACAATTGGGGAAAGTTGCTGGGTTTAAGGCAGACCTTTTGTGGGCTTTTTGGGTGCTAGCTGCGGGTTTTAAATTTTTAAATGAAAAAAAAGTAAGGTTTAAACCAGTAAAAGTTAAAAAAAAAACAAGGGCGGGTTTTTTGCTTTTTGGGGACCCGTCAGTGTTTAGGTTTGATCAACAGGGGTGTGCTTTTCCCGGACTGCTTTTTGGCTGTGGGGGACTTATAAAAGGGTCGCTTTCTTCAGGGCTAGGTTTCGTTTTTTTTAAAATGGATTGAGCGGGCTTGTGTTTAAGCCTTTATGGGGCCCCGTTTTGGTCTCTCCACTATGAAAGGTTTTTATTGTTTTAAATTTTGTATCATGCCAATTTTGTAGTCTAAAGGTCAGAGGGCCAGGGAAAATCCATGACCCCACAACAAAAACAAAAACCCTTTTACCTGAATGCAAGAAAAGCTTGTTTCCTTTTATGTGGGAGGCAATCCCAAAAGAAGATAAAATTTTAACTTTTTTAAATTTTGGGTAAAATTTTTTTTCTGGCATAAAGCCTGTTGATTTTAACTACTATGCAGGCCCTTTGGGCTGTGTTGTGCTTTTAATTTTCACCCAAAAGTATGTTGTAAGGGGATTAAAAACTTTGGCCTTCCTGGATTGTTAGGGCCTTATTTTTTCTAAATAAATTTTGGGCCAAGATTTGGGGGGTTTTTGTTATTTGAATTTAATCGAACTTGTTTGTCTGGTTGAAAAGAGGTTTTGGTCAGGGGCCCGAAATCAAAAATTTTATTTTTCTAAAGTTCGCCCCACAAATACAAAGGGCCTAAACCCCGATTGGGGGTCTAAAAATTTTTTTTAAAAACAGTTGAAGGATTAAAAGTTAAAATTGTTGCAAATTTTTTTTAAAGAAAATTTTTTGTCCATTGGGGGTGTTAAAAGGTTTAAAAAGCGTTTTTCGTTAGGGAGGGGCACTTTTAGTTCAGTTAGTATTCGGGTGTACCCGGTAATAAAAATGAAAGTTATAAACGGGCCTTACTAAAAGATTGGGGGTTTTAAATTTTGGGTTTTCATAGAAAACCCCCAGCCCTGGTTGCGCAGTAAAAAGGCAAAAAAATTTTTTTTGAATTTTGGAAAAAAACCATAGGGCGGATGACCTTTCTGATGGGAACCCCTGTCAATCTTTATTGGTGGATTTAAATTTTTTAGTTATTTGGGGTTTACAAATCGACCTGGAAAACCGAAAGATCCCTTTCTTGCAAAGGGTTAAAATTTTGAAGTCCAAAGATTTGAGGTTTTAAAAACGCTCCTACATTGTAAGTGGCAATTCGTTTTATTTAAAAGGTTCCATTTTTTAAAAAGTTTTTAAAAAAAAGTTAAAAAAAAGAAAGGGCACTATTTACCAAGGGAAAACGGCGTGTGTTCTTAACGAAACCCCAAATTTAAAAATTTGGTTAGGCAATTTTAAAGGGTTTCCTTTTTTAGGAACCTTGGGTTTTTAAAATTTTTTGGGTTAAAATATCTGAAGAAAGGGTCAAAAAAACGGGGTTAATGTTAAAACGAACAAACAAAACAAATAAGGCAATAACAATACCCGAAAAAGGGTTTTTACAAAATTTTTTTCTTTAAAAAAAATTTCTTAGGGGAATTTGGTTTTTTTAAAAAAAACAAACAAACCTCAAATTAAATATAAAAACCCACTAGAAGAAAAAGAGAGAAAGCTTTCCTAGGGGGGCTTGCTGAATCTTTGGGTTCCCCCAGTAGCGAAAAATTTTAGATTTAAATAAACAAGAAATGCCTATCAATTTGAAGGAATGAACCCCAACTGTTTTTCCATGAACCCCAAAGGGTTTTTTTCCATTTAAATGAGTTTAAAAACAGATATTTAAATTTTTTGGGGGGGTTTTCCATCTAAGGTTCTAAAAGTGCGCCGTCTTTTTAAAACAGGGTTTTTTCGTTTATCATTTTTAAAAGGTTTGCGGGGGACAGTCAATTTAAAAAAAATTAATTTAGGGGTCAAAAAATTCATTGGGGTAAAAATAACTAATCAAAAAGGGAAAGGGTTTTTTTTTTTGTTTTGATTTTTTGGGGGTGCTTGAAATAAAGAGCTACGTTAAAACCCTTTTGATTTTTTGCCCCGGGGGAGAATGTAAATATGTTTTTTCACGATCACCAAAACTTAAATTTTTTTCCCTTTGCCCCCCCTTTTAAAGTAACGATTTTCGGTTTGATTTTTTTTGAGGTTTTTGCGTGTTAAAATTTTTTTTAAAAACAGGGTTAATTTTTTTCTTTAAAATTTTGCATGAGAAGGGCGTTTTTGTATGTGAAAAAAGGGGGGGTTTTTTGCAAAATAAGATGGGGGTCGTGAACAAACATATTTTCCCCTTTTCTCCCAACTTTTAAAAAAAAGTGGGGCCCTTTTTCTTTTGTACTGTTCGAACACAAAGGACACATGAAAAGAAAAAATTTTTTATCAAACCATTTCTTTTTCGCCCTAAAAACGTAGGGTTCCCGTTCAAAACCTGCCAGATTATCCCCCCGTGCCATTTTGGTTACTTTATTGATGTATTTCTTCCCCCGGGTTTGAATTTAAATTAAAAGAGTTGTACCACGCATATTTTTTCAGGGCCCCCGTTTATGAGCATGCCAGTTTTTTTGAAAAAAATCAGTAAGCCATTGTCCCAATTCCGACAAAAATACTTTTTCATTACCTACCATTTGGATAACCCAAACTATTCCAAATCCACTTTTTATCAGAATGTTCTTTATATCGGACACCCAGTTGCAATATCCAGTTTCATCTTGTCTGGAGAGAATTTTATAGGCCTGTCTACATAAAAGTTTTTTTAGAGTCGGATTAGTTTTAACCAGTATCCAATACATTTAGCGCAGCTTATAATAAACAAAGGAACCTGCCTGATTCTCCATAACACGTTTAATTCGAAGAGTGAAAAGGTACATGAAGAGATCTCTTGATTACCAAAATGTGTACATTTTCCATATATTTGTTTTCGCAGTCCCCAGACTTGAGCAGCATATGTCAAAATAGGCGCTATCTGAGTATCAAATAGTTTCCAAACTAAAAAAGGATCAAGAGTTTAATCTTCTCATTGTACGAAGAATTTCGATCACTCCCTTTCTGGTCTTTCTAGCAACTTCTGACCAGCCTGCCGTTAAACTTAGTTTGGTAGTAAAAACCATACCTAGATACTGATACTTGTTTGTTACCTTCACCTTTTCGTTCCCGTCAACCAGATTTCGTTTGCTGCAAAGTGTCCTCCTTCACGGATAACTATGATGCAAAACAGTTTGTGGCCGCCTGAACTCCCTGTGTCATCACGGTTCCCACGTGCAGACTGTCCATTATCCCTTTCCTTTCCACCCGCCGTGTTCCTGCTATCCCGTGTTGGA
This sequence comes from Conus ventricosus, assembly GCA_018398815.1. NCBI lineage: Eukaryota > Metazoa > Mollusca > Gastropoda > Neogastropoda > Conidae > Conus > Conus ventricosus. The sequence goes on along the minus strand of CM031597.1, from coordinate 57,267,587 downwards.
GTGTTCACACAACTTTTGGCCCCCTCCCCTCTTCTCTGTTCTCACTGGCAAACTGAAAGCTGGTTGGGCAGGTGACATCCGACATCACGTGACGTGCGGAATCCCGTTGCCCTTCACATGTGTGTCGTCGCTTTGAGCTTGACTCGACTCTGGATCAATTACGAAATTTAGGAATCATTGGCTTAGGAGACCCGTTACCTATTCAATGGCTCTGAATCATCATCCACGTCTTTGGTCCTTTGACGCTGTGGAGAGCTTCCACCACCGCTTTTGCACACTGATCACAATCTTCTCATGGACTTTGTTGTTGGATACGAAACAGCCAAAACTTGTCTCTGCGCAAAAATCCTCCAATCGATCGACTTTAGTGTTCAGTTCCTACATTCCTCACGTACACTTCCCACTGATTTTGACACTGTCTGTGTGGCCTCTTTTTGTTTGTTCGTTTCCGTATAATTATAGTTTTGAGACATCAGTAATTATGTCTGACATAGCACTGGACAATCTTAAATTTTCTTGTTCTAAACTATCGCACCTGTCGATGATCTCGTCACACTTCACAATGACTTGTCCTAGTTCTGACTTAATAACTGAGAGATCCTTGTGAATCACGTTGTTGTCGTCACTGTCTCTGTTAATCGATGGCTTGCAGAATCTGTTGTGCCATGTCTGGTGAAATGTAACCCACAGTCGATAACGGTGTGGAGGCGGCCGATGTCGTCTGGTTTCCACGAGTCTCTCTCCATATCTGTGTAAAGCGGACCAGGGTTCCTTTCCACGTCGTGGGCCTGCAGAATGCGTCTCAACGATCACGCGGCATATAACATGCACAGAGTTGTAAGTGCTTGGCTATGCAATGGTGGCCCACGCAGGAAACACGAACTGTCACCACACACTGCCATCACACACGGCATTTTCACACCTCCAGCTGGGTTGGTTAATATTTCTGCTGAAAGCATGGACCATGACTTACTGGCATACCCGAGAGCGAAAACAGTTGTGGCGTGAGAGTAACGACAGCAGCACAACAAAAAAGACGAACACATCGGCTACATTGTCGCTCACTGGACACACCTTTAGGGTTCGCGCTTTGCCCATTGACACATGAAAATGATCAATTCTAATTCTAATCGATCATATTGTCAGTCTCTCTCATTCTACATACTACGATATACTTCATTGTCACACACTTGTTCGATAATGGAAGAACCCGAGACCGTAAACCAGTAATGAAGACTGAGCACCATGCAGAAGCCGTTGACACGCCGTCATCTTTTTTCTTCCCAGAGAGAGAGAGAGAGAGAGAGAGAGAGAGAGAGAGAGGAGAGAGAGAGAGAGAGAGAGAGACAGACAGACAGACAGACAGAGAGAGAGAGAGAGAGAGAGAGAGAGAGAGAGAGAGAGAGAGAGAGAGAGAGAGAGAGAGAGAGAGAGTCTGCGTGTGTACGCGCGCGCGTATGTGTGTGTATGTGTGTGAATGTGAATGGGCGTTCCTGTGGAGTAAACATGAGTGCCGATGATCATGGTCACTGACTGAAGACTGTCACAGGAGTGAACATTAAAGAAATTGAAGGTATATATGGGCAAAAAATGAATCCAAATTGAGCAGCATCTTCTTTATCTGATCCTTCAAAAAAATATCAATTGCCCTAAATCATCATACAGGAACACACCGGAAATTGCGACCTGTACTAGTACAGTACACGAAAGCACAAAGTCATTTTTCACATAAAAACTGGGAAGATCTTTTTTTCCCCATGGAAAACCCCCCCCCCCCCCCTCCTCCTCCTCTAATTACACATACACACGCGTGCGCTCGCACAAAATCAACCAGATTTATCTTTGGGCTCACCGCCCATGAAACAATGTCAGCAAACAGAGACTCTACAACAAATGTCAGAAAAAAAATGCCAGACAGATGAACAGACAGACCGATAGAGAGACAGAGAAATCAGCAGGATGACAGCCATGCTGCCTTTACCAAAGTCGGAGAGAGAGAAGAGTCTGTTGCCCAACTGTAGGGAGGTATTGGACAGGTAAACAGGACCTGCCACACGGTTCTTCCGGCAATAATCCTCCAAGATCGCTCGAGGTTTGCAGCTGTCTCGCCACAAGTTTACCCCAGATCTGACACACACAGACAGACACACAGGCAGACGGACACACACACACACACACACACAAACACACACAGACACACACTTGAGCACGAAACATTACTTTCAGTTCTGTGTGTCATGGATAATAATAAAAAACCAAACCAGGATAACAAAGTAATTTACTTATGGGAAAGTTAACACACACATTTTTTTCTCCTAATCTTGGTATTGCTAACGGTAGTCACGCTGAGTTGTTTACTCTCCCATCAAACAATGTAAACTCCTTCTGTCTTGAAATTAACCAAGGTCTACGCCTCAGAGGTACGGTGTTACAAGCTCTGAATACCAATCCATTCATTCTAAGGGTCAGTCTGGGGAAGAAAAGCCCGCAACAAAGGTATTTATTGACAACATTCTTATATCAGTTGCCGCAATGACATTGGGCACTGTCTAGTAAAGGCGGATGTGTACTTCGTTCTCTTTAAAATACGAACGAGCGCGGGACAGTGACAATAAGTGATACGTTTCCTCACAGGACGTCGATTCATTTTCATAACAGTTTCATCTGTCCCTCTCGAGAAAACACTCAAGGCCAGTTTTTTCACGGCTGGAATATATCATAAAGAACAGAAACTTATGAAACGGCAAGTTGTGTGTTCCAACTGTTTAGGAGGAAAACCACCATTTCTCTACATGTGTGAAGGACGTTCAGAGGAAAACCACCATGTCTCTACATGTGTGAAGGACGTTCAGAGGAAAACCACCATGCCTCTACATGTTGAAGGACGTTTAGAGGAAAACCACCATGCCTCTACATGTGTGAAGGACGTTTAGAGGAAAACCACCATGTCTCTACATGTGTGAAGGACGTTCAGAGGAAAACCACCATGCCTCTACATGTGTGAAGGACGTTTAGAGGAAAAACCACCATGCCTCTACATGTGTGAAGGACGTTTAGAGGAAAACCACCATGCCTCTACATGTGTGAAGGACGTTTAGAGGAAAACCACCATGTCTCTACATGTGTGAAGGACGTTTAGAGGAAAACCACCATGTCTCTACATGTGTGAAGGACGTTCAGAGGAAAACCACCATGCCTCTACATTTGTGAAGGACGTTTAGAGGAAAACCACCATGCCTCTACATGTGTGAAGGACGTTTAGAGGAAAACCACCATGCCGCTACATGTGTGAAGGACCTTGTGTGCAGGGCTTGCAGGAAGACAGGGCACAAACAAGGGGACCCCACATGCGCCCTCTCCGCGTCAGCTCAGCCACGGGTACAGAGTGTCGGGTAACTGATGAGAAAAAGTGGTACGTGAGGAGAGTGAGGACGAGAGAGAGA
>CM031597.1:57224656-57259044 GCA_018398815.1 Conus ventricosus | reverse complement strand
ATTTTGAAGGAACTCCAGGAAATTGATATTCTTCAGAGTCCAGACCCTGCAGAATCTCTAAGCATTCCGCACCACCCTTGCGTACAGCCTGTACGTAGAGGCAGGTGAACTGTCGTTATCCAACCGCAGGCTGAAACTATTCTTCAACTGCTATCTCAGACTGTTCTCTGAACCGGACACCCTACCTATGACTGTGTTTTTAACCCTCAGTTTCAAAGTAAATTCGCAAAAAATCCCAACTGTGTTCCTCCATTTGGTCTTCATTTGCAGCCTCATGCGCAGAATGCAGGTCTTGATCTAGGAGTTGTGTCTGACTTCTGCAAGTTTCCTAATAAGCCTCCGTGGACCTTTTTCACACCAGAAATTTGCTTTGATCTTGCAACTTTTCACAAAAAATCCACCAGCTCTCTGGCATACAAGGCATTGTTTGCCGATCTCTGTTCAAAATTCCCATCCTTTCAGAAAATATTCACTGACAGTTCAATGTCTGAAGATGTAGTGGCCTGTGCAGCCTATTGCCCTGGTGGTCCTTCTCAAATATTATTAGAACATTTTCCATCAGATACTTCTGTTTACTCTGCTGAACTTACAGCTCTGGTTCTAGCACTGAAGATAATCTCTCAATCTACAAACAAGGACTTTCTGGTTTTGTCTGATTCGCTGTCATCTTTGGAGGTGATGGCTGTCTGTAACCTCCAGCATCCTGAACTTCTACACTTTTTTTTACTTTTTACCTCGTTGAAAGTGGAAGATCACAACATTGTTCTTGCTTGGGTTCCAGGTCATGCTGGCATCGGAGGGAATGAAATGGCTGATTGTTTGGCCAAGAATGCCACAACAGGGAAACTGTTTTAACTTATCTATCCCCTACACAGATCTAAAACCGAAAGTTAATGATTAGTCAGAGACATCTGGCAGGACTGGAATACACAGACGGATAACAAACTTTTCCAGATCCGTCCAAACCTAAAAGAGTTCATCCCATCTACCTCTGGTGGTCGCAAAGAAGAAACGGTTTTTATGCTGGCTGCACACTGGCCATTCGTATTTTTACTCATTCGTACCTTTAATTAAAGAGTGAAGAAGTTCTTGTGGTGCATTCCATGTCATGTACCGCTCACAATAAAACATATTCTTTTATTTAGAGTGTTGGGACTTGCATGACATGAGACATAAACATTTTACAGCAGATTCCATGAAAACCTTGTTCAGAGATGTTCCACCTGATGTGATCTTTGAATTGTTGAAAGAGATTAACATTTTTCATCTGATCTAAGATTTCACAGTGGAAAGATTTTTAACAAAATTTCAGGTGTGATTTTAGAAGTTGTATTTTAAAGGGTTGTGTGAATGACTTGTGAGTTGACTTCAACACAGTAACAGCCCCGATATGGCCCTTTGCGGTCAGCTGGGCTGTAAGCAACATTACCTTATCTTACCTAACAGCATGGTTTTGCAGATGAAGATGAAGAGATACTGCCGTTGAAGAAGCGTACAAGTACATACGTCCACAAACTACTGAGCTGGCGGCCTCCTTGTTTCTTTGGCACACTGCCTGATAATGAAGAGGAAGAAGAGGAAGAGAAAGAACATCGACGGATGATGGATGAGCTGGATAACCTGCCTGTGCCAAATGATCATGGTAAGAAATACAAGCATATACTTCTAAAGCAGAAGTTTTCACATTCTTAGGAGTAACAGTAAAGAGAAACCAAATTATCATTTGCAGTTAGACTGTCCTCTGTAAAGTCATCAGATTGTTGAATTTGTTCCCTCCCCTTTCCACTGTTGATTGGTATGTGAAAAGCAGGCATGAATAGAGATGGAACTTGTGACAAATGCCACTATGCATGATGAAAAGTAACAAAAACAGCTCAGATTTCATTTCTTACTCACTTACTGGTTGTTGCATGTCACCCCAGTTTTTATATTTGATCTGTGTCAGCATACTCTTCTCTTGTTTACAACAAATGTGTCAGTGTTGCACACGTCTAGGGATATGTTACTGTGAACATTACTATTACAACAGCACAATGAGAGGGACTGACTTCTCCACAAGTAGCAGTTAATGAACTGTACAATTTAGTGTTATGTGAATCTCCCCTAGGGGGAGTAAAGGCATATATACACATAGCGACTCACTCAGACAAGAGTATCGCAATTTGACATAACGTTTAGAGCAATGGTTACGTATAGTTACAGTGACATGAACCTCTCTGTAGAGGTGTTGGATTCAATCAAATAAAAACATACAAGTACTGATGTAAATTTACAGTCTTTATTAATCTTTTTCTTTTTTTTTTTTTCCCCAACATACCAAAAAGAAAAATACAAGAAAAAGAAGAAAAAAACTTTTAATCCTACAGGGCCTAGTCTGCACACAGTTAAGAGTCACCAGTTCATCACAACTGACAATGCCATCAGGTTGGAATACTCAATAAAACCCTCCGAGGTTGCAACCTTGCCATGGTCGGAGGGCTTGCGCAACCCTGTGATCCCTTTAAGGCTTTGTTGACGGGGGCATCAGCACTCGACTAGATGGTTAGTTCTTGTTAACGCTTCTAGGCCTGTATAGCCAAGCTGCTGACTGGCCTAAGCACAACATGGTAGGAACTGATGCCCTGGTAGGGTCTCCAATGTCAGAAAGGTTAAGAGTGAGGGCCCTGACAAGTAGTAACCCACTGTTTTCCTATTCTATCTTCTGCCTTTCTTAATGGATCTTTTCTCTCTTCATCTTCCCTTCAAGTCTTCTCTTCCACATTCCTTTTTCTCACTGATACTTGAGTCGCTGCCGTAAGCAGCGGGGAAGCCTAAGCTACAGCAACCAGGTGATGGGCTGAGTGGCTGTTCCCAATTCAGTCACGAAGGTGCACTGGTTTTCATGCGGGACGGTACCAGTCGGACGGACGCCATACCATGGCCATCATTGTCCCTTCCCCAGCATGCCAGCTCTCCTGGGGTGACCGTGTATTTCTGCCAGTATGTAAAAACCTTCATGGTCACAAAAAACACCAAAATGGGAGAGAGAAGAAAACTGGGTTCCGACCCTTCAAGGGACACAGACACAGACTCGGGCACAGAAATCTGGAAGACATTACGCGTTTGGTCTTCTTGGCTGATGATCCAGTCGACAGATAGCGAGTGACCGATTTCCAGGTTGAGTCCCTTTGCTATTACAAAGGGGCTGAAAGGACCTTGGAGGCACAGAGCTGAAATCTGTCAAAAGGTTGAGTGATGGTTCCCTGCTCGAGCAGGTTGACCGAAAAGCCCACTTGGAGAATTTATTAAAGTCAGCAAGTCTTGTGAATTACCCTATCCGGGTGTCCCTTCACAAAACCCTGAACTCTTCAAATGGTTCTAGTTGCAAAGCGAGACGACTGCAGGCGGAAATCTAAACAAAACTTAAATAAATGTTAGCGAACCGCCCAGAGAACGTGGACAAACGAGTTACAAGACAAAACACGACGCGTTTCGACCTCTTAGGTCTTCGTCTGGTGATAAATAAACGAATAAAACAACGAAAATTCACTTAGCTTTGGTCGCTTCAGATCGCTCAGGGTTCAGCGCAAGGAAGAAGGCGTTGAATGAGAACGAGGCTGTTGGAAGGGAAAAGTGAGCGAGTCAAAGTCGTAATGAGGATAATAATATTACTGATAGGTATACTATTAATGGTCAAAATAGGGGGGGGTGGGGGGGGGGGGGGGGGGGGGGAAGGACAAGATCAATCTTGGTGTCAATAAGTATGTGTATGGGAGAAAGGGTTAGAGATTCTTAAGCAGCAGGGTTGCCGTGGCAACAGTCCCAGAGGGATGGTGATGTCAATGCTAGGGGTAGTATCAATACTAGCAATAGTATTACTGAATGATATTGCTAACAATGATAGTGAAGGTTAAGGTAACGAAAGCATGATACAGAAATATATTTAGAAAAATACATTTTTATAATAATCAAATAAATAAATAAAAGAAACATTAAAAATAATAATGATAATAATAATAATAAATTATAAAAAAAAAAAAATTAATCATAATAAATGCATAAATAAGATAGCTATAAGTTATGTGTGAGGTGAATAGTGGGAGATAAGGTAGTATGTGTGTGTGTAGTGGGAGGATATTGTGGGCTGAGATTGTAGTATGTGCCATTCCATCTCTGCAGCTCCAGCCTGAAATATCCTCCACCTACGCACACCCTACCTCTGTTTACCTCAGACATAGGTTGCAGCTATCTTCCCCTTCTCTTTTCCTACACTCTCTGAGTCTCTCCATTTGCTATATCAATTGACTTACCCCCACCCCCCTGCCCTAGTAATGATGTGTGTAGGGATGTTGGTGGGTATGGCGGTTGTTGGGGGTGGAGGTGGGGGTAACCAATGAATAAGGCTGATATTACAAATGGAACACAAACACACACACACACACACACACACACACACACACACACCACACACACACACACTCACACTCACACACATACACACACACATAATGAATAGAATGCTAGCTCCTTTATCGTTGGTCGTGAAAAATAGGGGGGGGGGTTATATATTATATATATATTATATATATATTATATATATATATATATCAATCTCAGCCCACAATATCCTCCCACTACACACACAACATACTACCTTATCTCCCACTATTCACCTCACACATAACTTATAGCTATCTTATTTATGCATTTATTATGATTAATTTTTTTTTTAATTAATTTTTATATTTATTATTAATTATTATCATTATATTTAAATGTATTTCTATTTTATTTCTGTATTTGCTTTGTTATTAACCTCTATCATTTTAAATATATTCGTATCATGCTTTGTTCCCTACCCACTAGCATTGTACTTTCATCATACTCTACTGTTTGATAGCAAACCCCTGCCTAAGAACCTCAACCCCCTCCCTCAACTGTATTGACCACGCAACCCTGCTCTTAGATCCTCTACCCTTTCTCCCCACCCATACTTTTGACCCAATCTGCCCCTTCCCCCCCCCCCCCCCCCCCCCCCCAATATTTGACCATTAATAGTATACCTATCAGTAATATTATTATCCTCATTACGACTTTGACTCGCTCACTATTTCCCTTCCAACAGCCTCGTTCTCATTCAACGCCTTCTTCCTTGCGCTGAACCCTGAGCGATCTGAAGCGACCAAAGCTAAGTGAATTTTCGTTGTTTTATTCGTTTATTTATCACCAGACGAAGACCTAAGAGGTCGAAACGCGTCGTGTTTTGTCTTGTAACTCGTTTGTCCACGTTCTCTGGGCGGTTCGCTAACATTTATTTAAGTTTTCTTCAAATGGTGTCATTCGATGCCGAGAGTTGTTTGGGATATCTGAGGAAGATATAAAGGCTGAGTTGCTGATCAGGGAATTGTAGAGGTCAGGAGGGCAACTTCCTGAAAAGGTGCGGAGAGAAAACCGACCAATACTCTGTTCTTCACCGTTGCCAAACCGACTCTTCCAGAGTCCATAAAGGTGGGATACCTGAGAGTAAAAGTAGCCCTGGATGTACCATCCCCTCTTGAGGTGCTTTAGACGTCAAGGATGTGGTCATGTCAAGGAGAAATGCTTGGGAGAGGAGGTGTGTGCCACCTACAGCAAAACATTTCATGAGGGTGGATGTGAATCCCGAAATGCATGAACTGTGATGGTGACCATCCTTCTTCAAAAGACTGCCCTGTTCGGCGAGTAGAAAGCAAAATCCAGGGTGTAAAAACAGAAAAAAAGATTTTGTTCTTCGAAGCTAAAAAGTTGGAGCAGGAACAGAAGGGTACCCCACTCCTTTTTTTCGACAGTCGTCAAAAAAAGCACTGAGGGCACCTCAGATGGAAGCCAGCGTTCAGACACCCATGGGATCTCGAGCCACTGAAGTGTCTTCTGGCTTCTGATACGTTGCAAGGCAAAATGGCCATTGGTGGGGGCCTTAAACCCACCAAAGGAGGCACTTCCAGTGCACCCACTAAGCCTGCAGCTATGCAGGCTGCTCAGCAAGGGGTTCTTCCCAAGACCACCTCCCACAGGAGGTGTCCCGACAGTGGCTTCAAAGTGGCGTTGGTAGAGTACAAAGGAAAGCCTCCACAAATGCCACAAAGATGATTGAGTCCCTCCCCTCCGGGGAAGAAGAAACTATCTGTACCATCAGACAGATTGAAAAAGGCAGAACTCAAATTGCAGAATGCGTTTGAAGCTCTGTATGATGATCAGGAAGACGACGTTGACATGGACGGATAGAGTCCTCATCGAAAATGGAAACAATACTTCAATGGGACATCAGGGTACTGTATTCCAATTACGAGGAACTGCAGCTTTTGTGCCATGAAGCTAGGCCTGTCCTAGTTTCACGGCAAGAAACTCTTCTGAGCCTAATAAAACGTTCTCCCTTTCTGGTTACAGCTTCCTAGATCAACCTGCACAATCTGTTGAACATGGCGTTACCGGTGGGGTAGCCTTACTCATTCATAACTCTGTTCATATAGTCCAGTTATTCTGCAGACTCTGCTTCAGGTAGTGGCAGCTTGGGTAACTCTCCATAAAACAATAACTATCTGTAGTTTATATCTGTCTCCAAATATCTGTATCACCAAACAGAACCTCATTTCACTCTTGGAGCAGCTTCCTAGACCCTTCCTGACATTGGGCGATCTGAATCCTCACTCTCCTCTATGCGGAAGTGAGAGATCTTCACCAAAGGGTCTGCTTTTAGTGGAAGTGTTTTCAGAGCTTGATCTGTGTGTCTCAAACGGGAAATCCCCAACTTACTTTCACTCCGCTAATGGCACTACATCTTGTTTGGATCTTTATAGCTGGAAAGTGAGGCGACTGCATGTGGAAATCTAAACAAATCTTAAATAAATGTTGGCGAACCGCCCAGAGAAATGTGGACAAACGAGTCACAAGACAAAATACTACGCGTTTCGACTTCTGAGGTCTTCTTCAGGCAAGATACAAACAAATAGGACAACGAAAATTGACTTAGCTTTGATTGCTTCAGAATTCAACACCTTCCTTGTGCTGAACTCTGAAGCAAGCAAAGCTTAGTCAATTTTCGTTGTCCTTTTTGTTTGTATCTTGCCTGAAGAAGACCTCAGAGGTCGAAACGCGTAGTGTGTTTTGTCTTGTGACTCGTTTGTCCACGTTTCTCTGGGTGGATCTTTCTGTTTGTGATCCTTCATTGTTTCTGGATTTTGTTTGGGAGGTTGATGACGACCTACATGGTAGTGACCACTTTCTTGTGTTGCTTCAATATACAAATGCAGAGAGTGAGTCCTTATCAGAATGCCTCAATTTTAACAAAGCAGATTGGGACCTTTTTGCTACTAAGTTTCTCAGTGATCTGGAGGAGGACAAGGTCCTGCTAAGTGAAGATCCGGCAGAAGACTTTGTGATTTTTTACTGAATAAGATCCAGCAGAAGTCTTTGTGATTTTATACTGAATTGTGCAAAGTCAACCATTCCTACATCTTCCAAGAATCCCCTAATGCCAAAAGTTCCTTGGTTCAACTCAGAATGTAAGAGAATTAACAAAGCCGGCAAAAGAGCTCAACGTTGAGGCTCCCGTATACCATCGACGTCCAATGTCCGAGCACATCAGAAATTGATAGCAAAATCCAAACACATTTATAAAACCAATAAACGTTTGTCTTGGAAACAGTTTTACTCAATACAAGTCTCACATCTAAACCATCAAAGAAAAAAGTGTGGAAAATCATCAAGAAAATGAAAGGGAAAAATACCTGCCCTACTGTGAACCATCTCAAGTTTTCTGACTCTTTAATAACAGAGAAAAAAGCTGTTGCTAATCTGCTTGCTTCAACTAATGAAACAAATTCCTCTTCATCTAACAAATTAGTCTGTTTTGTCAAAACAAAGCCCTCAAAGAAAAATCACCCTGCAACTTTTCATCAGACAAAATCTTCCTTTCACTTTAAATGAATTGATAACTGCCTTAATTTCTTCCCGCGATTCCTCTCCTGGTATAGATGAAATCCATTACAAACTTTTGAAACATCTTCCACAAAAGGTTCTGAACATCCTGCAACAAGTGTACAATCATGTATGGACTACTGGGTTCTTTCCACCTTCTTGGCAAAAAAGCCGTCATCATATCTATTGCCAAACCAGGAAAATACCTCTCAAACCCATCAAATTACCATCTGGTAGCTTTGACCAGCTGTATCTGCAAAGTGATGGAAAAAATGGTCAATGCTACACTTATGTGGAAACTCGAAACCGACGGCCTTCTGGCGAAAAAAACAGTGTGGTTTCTGCAAACATCGAACTACAGTGGACCATTTGATCCGTCTTAGATCTACCCTTCAAAATGCCTTTCTAAATAAACAAAATACAATAGCTATTTTCTTTGACTTGGAGAAGGCCGACGATACCACCTGGAAATCTGGGATACTTCATGACCTCCATGATCTTGGTTTTCGGGGTCATTTTCCACTTTTTATTTAAAAAATTTTTGGCAGAACAACAGTTTCAGGTTGGGGTTGGCACCACCCTCTCTGATGTTCACGAGCAGGAGCTGGGTGTTCCACAAGGGAGCATGCTGTCTCCTGCCCTCTTTAGCATCAAAATCAACATTGTTAATTCAGTTCAATGGGGTTCTGACTGCTCATTTTTTGTTGATGATTTTGCCCTGTATGCAACTGGAAGCTTGTACCCAAGTGTTCAGCGCAGACTCCAGCTTTGTGTGGATAAAAATTCTTCTGTGGCCGAAGAAAATGGCTTTACTTTTTCTGCTACTAAGGCACCGTGCATTCACTTCCATAATTTTTGACAGTTCTTTGCTGATCCTAAAATCCAAATAGGGAAATATCCCATTCCAGCTTGAAAAGAGGCCAAATTTCTAGGAGTTATTTTCAACCAAAAGCTCAACTTTTTTAGTCACACAAACACTTAAAAACTTCTTGCCAAAAAGCTTTGAACATTCTGCAGGTCATAGCACACACTGACTGGGGCGCTCATAAGAAGACTTTGCTGCACCTCTACAGAGCCTTGGTCTGTTCTAAACTGGACTATGGTTGTGCTGTGTATGGCTCTGCAAGACCTTCTTGTCTGAAACTCTTGGATCCTATTCACCTTCAAGGGCTTTGTCTCTGCCTTGGAGCATTCCGCACCACCCATGTATGCAGAGGCAGGTGAATCCTCATTATCTAACCACAGGCTGAAACTATCCTTCAATTACTATCTCAGACTTCTCTGAACTGGAAAACCCTGTGTATGACTGTGTTTTTAACCGTCAGTTTCAAGGTAATTTTTTTTAAAATCCCAACTGTATTCCACCGTTCAGACTTCGTATGCAGCCTCTTGATCTAGGAGTTGTGTCTGACTTCTCCAAGTTTCCAGATAAGCCTCCATGGACCTTTTTCACACAGAAATCCGTTATCTTGTGCTTTTCGCAAAGAATCCGCCAGTTCTCAGGCACACAAGGCATTGTTTGCAGATCTCTGTACGTTTAGCCAAGAACGCCACAAGAGAGAAACTGTCCAACACTTATATCCCCTGCTCAGATGTGAAACCCAAAATTAACGATTATGTGAGAGACCTCTGGCAGGAGGATTGGAACACACAGACGAATAACAAACTCTTTCAGATCCGTCCAAACCTTAAAGACTTCCTCCCATCTACGTCGGGTGGTCGTAAAGAGGAAACGGTTCTGTGCCGGCTGCACACCGGCCATTCGTATTTTACCCATTCTTACCTTTTAAAGAGTGAAGAAGCTCCGTGGTGCATTCCATGTCATGCACCACTCACAATGAAACATGTTCTTTTAGAGTGTTGGGACTTGCACGATGTGAGACACAAACATTTTACAGCGGAGTCCATGAAGATCCTGTTCAGGGATGTCCCGCCTGACGTGATCCTTGGGTTTTTGAGAGAAATTAACATTTTTCATCTGATTTGAGATTTTACGGAAGAAGGATTTTTAACAAAGTTTCTGGTTCGTTTGTAGACGATGTCATTTAACGAGATGTATGAAAGTTTTTTTTTTTTTTTTTTTTTTTTTTTTTTTTTTTTTTTTTTTTTAAATGACTGGTGAGTTGATTTTAACGTGGTGACAGCCCTGATGTGGCCCTCTGCGGTCGGCTGGGCTATAAGCAACATTATCTTATCTTATCTTCTCTGGATTATGTTTCATGTGCAGTGTGTGTGTGCATGCCTGCACGTGGTTGTGTCAGAGTGTGTATGATTGATGTTTAGTTTTGTGAGTGTATGTGTAGACAAAGGAACAAAATCTAAAATGATGGTAGCAAAGTCTGAAATTAAATATATTTCATGGATTTTTTTTTTTTTTTTTTTTGTGTGGATGACTTTTTTTGAGTGTATGTTGTTGTGTGTTAGTGTGTGTGTTTGGGGTTGATCGTAACCTGAAGCACCCTCAGCAACTGAAATTATACACCTCTCTGAAATCTGATGGATGCAGCACAGTTTTTGCTTCGGCTCCCAGCCATGTGGGCATTCAAGGCAATGATGTGGTTGATCAACTTGCCCAGAGTGCCACAAAAGAAGAGTTGAGCAGATCATCTAGCCCCCACACCAATCTGAAACCCAAAGCTCAGGCTTATGTCGAAGACCTCTGGCAAGAGGAATGGAACTTGCAGATGGATAACAAACTCTTCCAAATAAGTTCAAACCTGAAAACTTTTTGCCATGTTCCAGGGGTGGCCGTTAAAAAGAAACAGAGGATGAAAATTATCACTCGTTTTAGAGCTATGAACTTTTTCAGATTTCTGCAGACAACCCATTTTTTTTTTTTAATTTAGTCTATGTAGTGTACAGTTTGTCATCCTTACTGGTGCCTTAATATTGTAAACATCATCGTTGTTATCATCATCGTCATCATAATCATCAACATCAATAGCATCATCAACATCATCATCAGCAGCAGCAGCATCATTTTCAACATTGGGAAAGAAGTTAGACATATGCTTGGGTCTGGGTTGTTGACGGCCTGTGCGAGCATTCAAATCACCACATAAAAGGATACTGTAATCATTAGTTTCAGTTGTTTCTATCAGAGCGTCTTCCAGCATCAAAATCCTGTCTTTAATTACAGAACGATTGTGTAAGTCAACCCTCCCTCAGGGACCACATAATAGGCAACAAGCAATGCGTCATTAACTATATCAAATAACATTTTATTTACTTTTAAAAGTACAATATTGTCACAATTAACTCTGACATGAGTCACATATTGTTTTTTTTTTCTTCTTACCATTAATAGAACACCAGAATTACAAACTTGCTGCAATAATTTCTTAGCAGGTGCTTGGAACTTTTCAAAGTTATGCAAAACACCAGAGAAATCAAATATTCTGTTGACAAATGTTTCTGTTAGGACAGAAAATTTAATGGTTAAGGGCATAAAGATTTTGAAAATGGCCTAAACTTCTGTGACACCTTAAGCTAAATGGCCTATAATGTTAAATTCTTGCTTCATTTTTATGTATACTTTGATTTTTTGATACACATTCTAAATTAAGCAATCTATTATATGTGATGAAACGATTATTGTCATCAGTGAGTCAGCACTTGTCAATTCAACCTGGACATTGTGCATGAATAGTAAGGTAAGGTAATGTTGCTTATAGCTCAGCTGACCACAGGGGGCCATATCAGAGCTGTCACCATGCTGAAGTCAACTCACAAGTCATCACAAAAAAAAAAGAAACTCATTTACACAACCCTTTAATGATGACAATAATGATGATGATGACACTAGCACTAGTTTAGAAAATATAAACACAAATGTAAAAGATACTTTTGTGCGCTGTTCTAAAGATTTATTTGTAAAAAAGTTGGCAAGTCTTTGTTGGATTTATGTTTCATGTTTGACCTTAAAATTGTGAATGGAACATGTGGAGAACTTTCAAAAGGAGAATTCACCTTTGTGTCGCCCAACGGTAGTAGTGTTATTAATCATTTTATTGTATCACAAGACTTATTCAAAGATTGCAAAATGAAAGTTGGAGATCTTGGCATCTAGCATTGGAAATGAAATGGAAAAATGGTAACATTGTTAAAAAAGAAGAATGTCCACAGGTTTGCGAAGAGAAACGTATTGTATGGTCTGAGGAATGTACAGGAATCTATAGGGAGGAATTGAACTCTGATGAGTTTAAACAGTGTACCGATAGAGCCATACAATTCCTTAATATTGATGTTAACACCCTTAAAGTTGTTTGTGAATGCTTTGTATGCTGGTTGTATGGTAAGATCTGTGGGGAAAAGGAAGGGAGAAGTAGATGACTGGTTTGACAGTGAGTGTAGTAAAATGAAAAGAATTGTCAAAAGATGCTTGAAACGATATTAAAGAGTTAAGTGAAAAGAATTTTTAAAAAGAACACAAAGCAATTTTATGTTAAGGAAAGAAAAAAGTACACGACAATGAAAAGAGAGAAGAAAAAAGAATTCGATGAGAAACGATTAGACCAATTAAGAAAATCGGCACATAACTCCAAACTATTCTGGTCAACAGTCAGATCAATTAGTAGAAGACCAGTCATCTACTATGAGATTACCTCACAGCAGTGGTATGATCACTTTATTAAAGTATTCAATGGTTTTAATAATGATTTGGATGACCTGTATATGGAGGTAGACAACGAAGGTCTGTTCACAGAAGAGCCATTGTTTAATGATGAGATTATAAGAAATGAGGTAATAAGTGGCATAAATCATATCAAATGTGGTAAAAGAGCAGGACCAGATAAAGTTGTTTGTGAAATGTTCAGATGTGCCAGTTCAGTTGTTATTGATTTCATGGTAACTCTGTTTAACTCACTGTTTGATAAAAGAATCTTTCCTGAGGCATGGTAAAAATCCATCATAATCCCTCGTCACAAAAAAGGAGATAGGAACAATCCAGATAATTACAGAGGCGTTGCATTGACAAGTGTTCTAAGTAAAATCTGTACTCATATTTTTAATAAAAGATTAAACGTCTTGGCAGACAGAGAGGAGAAAATAATAGAAGAACAAGCTGGATTTTGATCTGGATAGAACACAGTAGATCACATATTTACATTGTAAGCCTTAGTACAGAAATGTCTGTTAAAAAAGACAAAATTGTATGTTGCCTTTGTTGACTTGGGTCTTCCAGAAAGCTTTTGATTCAGTGAATAGAAATATCTTGTGGAATGTTTTAAGAAAAAATGGTGTGAATGGAAAGTTGTATGCCACTGTGCGAGGAATGTATGATTCTGTCCTCGCATGTGTTCGCGATAAGGGTATTTATTCTGATTATTTCAAATGTCCATGCGATGTGAAACAAGGATGCTTGCTTAGTCCCCAGTTGTTTACATTTTTTATTAATGAGCTTGCAGTAGATATTTCAGAGAATGGGAAGCATGGGATTCAAATGTTACCAGGGACTGCTGAGCTATTTTTAATGTTGTTTGCTGATGATGTTCTTCTTACGGATACACCTGTTGGTTTGCAGAACCAATTAAATGCTTTGAAAAAGGTAGCAGATAGATTGCAACTGACAGTGAATCTGAGCAAAACTAATATAATGGTTTTTAGAAATGGTGGGCATTTAGCACAACATGAAAGATGGTTTTACGGCAGATCAGAAGTTAAAGTAACAAATAGTTACAAATATCTGGGGATGTTTTTCACAATGAAATTAAGCTTGAACAGATGTTGGCAGGAAATGTGTAGGAAGGGAATGAATGGGGTCACTGAGATACCGAGAACAATGAAAGGATCGAATTCAGCTGACAGGGTTTTGTTTTGGAAATTGTTTGATACTCGGATACAACCAATTTGACATATGCATCAGAGGTGTGGGGTCTGTTGGACAACACCACATGGAAAAAGTTCACACTTATGCAGTAAAGCGTATTATGCATGTACCGTTCCATGCATCAAATAAAATGGTGTATGATGAGAGTGGACAATATCCTCTGTTTATACGAAATTATGTCAGATCAATCAAATACTGGTTAAGATTAGTTCATCTACCTATGACCAGGCTCTGCAGTCAAGCGTATAGAATGCTCTTGCTACAGCACCATACGGGAAAATTTAATTGAGCTTCTTGTGTTAAGAAATGCTGACAGTAAATGGTTTTGGTATTGTTTGGCTTTGTCAGGGAGCAGGCAATACTGCCCAATTTATTTGTGAGTTCTAAGATCGTTTAATTTGTTCTTACAGACAAAACTGGCATTCTAGCATGAATGGAAACAACAAATTTGAATTGTTTCTTTCGTTTAAAAGTAATTTGGAGATAGAAAATTATTTCATGGTAGTTACAAATAAATGGCATAAATATAACTTATCAAAATTTCAAACGAGAACTCTAGGCCTTAATGCAAACAAACTATGGTTTGAATTATCAGACAATAAAGAATGCCCAATGTGTGTAGACTGTAACAACAGTGAGGACGAAGTACACTTTGTTTTTGATTGTCGTGCTTATGCAGATATTGGAAGTAGATGCAAAGTGTTCAGTGAGCCAGCTGCACGGAGAAAAGATCTTGCAGCAGTTTTGTCAAGTAAGAATGAACAAATTATCATATCATGTGCAAAATATAGCAGAAGCTAGTGATTTTCGAAGAAAGAATATCACAAGCAATCACTTGAGCTAAATTTTTGTTCCGACATATGTAGCGAAATTCAGCAGTTATTCTGTGTTTTTCAATGGCTTGATGGTCACAGAAAATGAATTAATGAGGTGCGTAGAGTGTGTGTTCGTGTGTGTGTGCGTGTGTGCATGCATGAGTGCGTGCGTGTGTGTGTGTGGATGGATGGGTGGGTGTTGTCATTGTATGTGTATGTGTTTTTGGGTGTGGGTATTGTCAACTGTAGATCTGAATTATTTGTGAACATGTTGGTATTCCCTTTCTTTCGATGACATTGTCTTTTGATGCAGTAATTGTAGCCCCCTTGCCAATAGGGCTTTCTGCTATTGGCAATTAAAAACTATGTCAGTGTCAAACCATTAAATTTTACTGTCACTTGAGATACTTCCATGAAGTTTTTAACTGATATAGAAAGGGAAACTACAACAGTTTTAGTTATGAAATATTTTTGTTTAAATTGAATTTTTTTTTAAATATTGTTTCTTCTATCTGTTCAGTAAATCTGAAATTCTTTTGGGGATTTTAGATCATATTCTGTTGTTTCCTTTTTTCCCCTCCAAAGCTCTCTTGCTTCTAGGCTTATTGGCACTCGCTTGACATTTGTACCTGACTCTTGAATGACAAGAGGTTTAATTTGAACCAAATTCAAAAACAGCCTGATTCTTGATTTGTTTCTGTTACAATTTGGAATGTAAGAATGTATACACAACTGGCATTTTGCCATGAAATGAAAGTTCCAACTTTTCTTCTTTTTTTTTAAAGGTGCAAGCTGTAAATTTTGAATTGAATCCAAAGTAGCAAAATGCCTCTTCATGTATTAGAATATATGTCTTTGTGTCTGTTCTGTAAATGCACATGCATAGTGGGGATGTGGACAGGGTGTGCCCATGATATCTATGCATAACATTGTTGTATGTTTTTGGACTAGCATTTTCTCAATATCAGTAAGTGATAGAGTTGATACTGATAAAAACTGTTCAGCTTTCCCCCTGTGATGCTAGAGTGTAGAGTCAAAAATGTTCACATGGCGCAAGAGTATAAAATGGAAGGGAACAACAGAGCTCACAGATCTGATTGATTTCATTCTCAGTGTTTCCAACAGTGCATTCATGCATGTAAATGATTTGAAGTTTCAGTTTCATCAAAGAGGTGGCATTACAATAATGACTAGTCCATATACACCACATCTGCTAACTTTTGAGACCACACTGTGCATGATTTACAGCTGATAGGTAAATGAATTAATGACCAAGATTAGAGGATTTATGACAAGGGTCTCATGGAAATGACTTAATAGGTGTCCAACCTGCGCATAAGCCCAACGCGCTGGTCAGACTTTGGATACATACACTGCCGAACTAAAGTTAAGGGCCAGAAGAAGAATCATCTCTCATAACCCCAAAAATCAAAGCAACACCTTCAACTCTTGAAATGTATTAATACGACATGTAACCTTTCGATTCATGTAAACAAAATCACCAACAAAGAAATTTCATTCGCGCAGCAAACGTCGGAATTACCCCACCCCCCTTTTGAAAAGTTGCAAGAAAGTTCTTTCAGTTTGGTCAAGTTCAGTAACGGGTGTGCCCACCCTGGGCTGCAAGGCATTCACCGATCCGTGAGCGCATTGAGTTCACATGGTTCTGGAGCATCTGTTGAGAGATTGCCATCCACTCCTGCTGCAGGAACCGGAAGAGCTGGTCGACATCAGCAGGTGGGGGGTGATTGTCCCTCACCCGGCGCCCAAGGATATCCCAGAGGTGTTCTATGGGCGCCAAGTTGGGTGATCGGGCTGGCCAGTTCATCCTCACAATCTGCTGACGCTGCAGAACATCTTGGACCACCCTAGCGCGATGAGGGGTCGCGTTATCGTCTTGGAGTATAGCGCCGGCACCCATGGCTTGCAGTGTAGGGAGGATCAGAGGCGTCACGATTTCATCCCTGTACCGTACGCCGGTAAGATTGCCTCTAATACGGTACAGTGGGGTCCTCCCGTGCAGATGGAAGCCAGCCCACACCATAACTGAACCGCCTCCGTACCTGTCATGTTCCTGGACACAGGCGTCGATGAAACGTTCACCTGGACGTCTCCAAGCGCGTATACGGGCATCACAGGAAGACAGAGTAAACCGGGACTCGTCTGTAAAGAGTACCCTGCCCCACTGCTGTCTGTTCCAACGTCGATGGTTTTGGCAGAACGCCATCCTGGCCCAGCGATGACATGGTGTGAGGGGCACACGGACGACAGTTCTCCTTGAGTGCAGGCGCACCTCACGCAGACGACGGGTCACCGTCATGCGACTTATGGTGACGTTGGTAGCGGCCCTGAGGTTGCCTATCAACGTCCTGCGGGTGATGGTTCGGTGACGTGGAGCCAAGACCTGGAGGTAGCGATCGTCTCTTCCATCTGTACATCTTGGCCGCCCAGACCGAGGTCGCTCATCAGTACTTCCGGTAGTCTGGAAGCGTTGGTGGAGCCGCTGAATAACAGAGTGGCTAACTCCTAGCCGTCTGGAAACTTCTCTGCCGGAAACGCCGTCCTGGAGCCATCCCAGCGCCCGTCCTCGATCCACTGTTGTCAGTTTCGTTCTTGGAGGCATGCTTAATCAGAGCTCTGGTGCGCGCCCCTAAATACCCATTCCTGTGCAACTTTCGTTGAGAAGTGTTCAGTATAGCCATGGTTTGCTCGTGCAAAATGCCAAAAACCTACTGCAATACTGCTTCTTCAGCTAAATTCGAGCAAAGTTTCAAGAAAAGTCTCGTGTTTTGACAACCTTTTCACTGCCCCTAAAAACGGTGTTGCTGAACTGCAATTCTTGCAAAACATGGTCAGGCACGTGCAGCAGTGGGAAAGGCTTTGGGAAAACCCAAGTTGACCATTTTTTCGTCACGCGGTGTTGGCATGAAAAATACATACAGAAAGCTGCTGAAATCAGAGGCCGGCCCTTAACTTTAGTTCCGCAGTATATATAAGATTGTCTGTGCCATTATTATCATTGTGTTTGTGTGTGTGTTTGCATGTGTGAGACTGAGTATATGTGTGTATGCATGGGTGGGTAGGCAAGAGCCCATGTGCGTGTGTGCATTAGTGGATGCCACTGCACCACTCCTGAGTCCCTGTCAGTCGGTGGGGTTTTAGAGATGCTTGTTCTGATCCGTCAGATGCAGAACACTACCTACTAAGCCACTTTCTGCTGACAATAACTGCTCAATGATGGAGCCCGCATAAGTGAGCTTCCATCTGACATGTGGTTCCATATTTTATTGATGACTGCATTGACAGGAATTCACCATGGACATGAGCATGAGAGAAAATGAAGTGTATATCCTATCCAATAGAGTGATAGATGAACATTGAGAGACTGATTGGTCAGATGAGAGAACATTGAGAGACTGTAACTGGTCAGATGACAGAAAAGTTGAGAAATTATTCTTGAAGTATTTTTTAGACAGAAACAGTACAGGGTTGTAGTTTTGCAGATCATTTGGAAATAAGCTGTGTTTCTTTTAAATAGATTCTGATGGTGTTAGGGAGTATGTGATATGTCCCTGTTTCAGTATTTGTATGCAATATAAAACAATTGACGCTTAAACTTTATGAATGAGAGTATGTAAAAGAAATAAAACCATTGCAGTTTATGAAGTCAAAGGTGGGAAGTTTAATATTTGCTTTTGTTTTGGGATCAGTTGCATAATGTTTCTTGTTCTGATAATGAATTGCTAAATGAATAGTGAAGATTGCTGTACCAAAATTCTACTGCTGAAATATCATAAACAATTTACAGACCTGTTTACACATACAATTATTTTTGTACACATGTTTGGCGAAAATAACAATGAATATGACAAACCAGAAAAAAAATATATCGAAAAAAACCTCGAGACGAAGTTCTTGAGCGGTAGTGGCACTTGTTGTGTATAACCATTTTATTTGAGCATGACAACTATAGCATAACAACTCGCACATCATGCGCACAAACTCGCGTCTAGATGATGGTGGAACAATAGGAGAGACCTCCTACTTTTACAAAAATTCACAAATATGGTAGATGTGTATACACATTTTAGGAAAATACGCTCATTTCAGTTGAGAAATACACCAGTAGCCATTTTACGGTAAACAGGTCTGAAATTACTAATGAAGAAAGGCCTTCAAGTGTTACTGTCTCCAAATTCATATACAGTCGAGTACGCTTAAGTCGACGCTCCAGGGAAACAGATTTTGTGTCGAGTTATGCGTACTTCGACGTATCCGTTTGTCATGGATATCTCGAATTTACTGTAGTTTTAGAGAAGACACGTCGACTTACATGTAACTACTATACGTGTATTATACAGTATAGCACGGGCACGTGTGTGTGTTGTGTGTGTGTGTGTGTGTTTTAGCTAAACGTGCCTTGTATAGCTTTCATATGTGGAGGGGGGGGGGGGGGGGGGTGCAGAAGGGGAAGTGCATGTTGATGTGTGTATGAGAGAGAGAGAGAGAGAGCTCTGTGAATGTTTGTGTGTGTGTGTGTGTGGGGGGGGGGGGGGGGGGTGCATCTCTCTCTCTCAACTCAAAAACACTTATTCAACACCTTTTTCAGACATTCGATTTTTGGGGGATTTATTTTCCATTTAATCATTTCAACCGATTAAAACAAAACAAAGCAAAACAAACCAAAAAAAAAAAAAAACTATTAACAACACCAGCAACAACACACATCATAATCACTTTGTGGGAAAAAAGTACAACATTTGAACAGAGAAACTTTTAAAGAAGACGAAACCAAATCCTTGCTCTTTGTAATGTTGAAGTGTTGAGAATCCAAAGCCAAAGTAAATCTATGTTAGCTCATTAAAAATGACA
Organism: Conus ventricosus; assembly: GCA_018398815.1. NCBI lineage: Eukaryota > Metazoa > Mollusca > Gastropoda > Neogastropoda > Conidae > Conus > Conus ventricosus. The sequence continues at coordinate 57,239,592 of CM031597.1, read as the reverse complement.
GTAAAAACAAGCAAGCATATTAAAAAAATAATTAAAAAAAAGAGAAAATAAAGATTAAAATTAACCTTCTTTACCGGCAAACACAACGCTTAAGTCTACAAGCAATATTTGAAATATTCTATAAAGAAGAAAAACCGTTACAGGCCGTTACAGCCGTTACCAACGGCTGTAACGGGGGTAAACTAAAACATCGGGCATCATTCGTGACCCATAATGAACATACCTGCTAATTTTCACAAAGATCAGCCAAGTACTTTCTGAGATATTCCATGGAGAAGAAAAGCCGTTACAGCCGTTAGTAACGTTGAATGTAACACATTAGAACACTAATCAACTGAAACGATGTACAAGCCACACCAAATTCCTGCAAAAGTAGACTTCAATGGTCAATTCAAAGCACACAAAGCACTCTTTCAAAGTGCTTACAGAGAGTTCTGATGTAGATTTTTTCTTCGCTGAAGTTGATCAGAGGCCCGGGAAACGGGACTTGTAAGACAGCCACATCCTGCTTCTTGGGGAGACAGCTTTGTAAACCACACTGTTGTTTGCATCATGATGGCAGCTGCCAAAATCTCCACGTCTGAGCCCCATGACCCTCGCTCCAGTGTGTTCTCATTGAGATATTCTTCAAGATTTTGTCCCAAGTATCTGGAGAATGGCTCATGATGTACACACATAAAATCTACGATTTGTGCTCGAATTTCTTTGTGGAAGTTTTGTGTCCCACACACTCCTAAACTCAAGGCACGATACAGACAGTTGCCATCCCAACTATATTGCTGACATCTTTGGGGGCTGTCAGGACTGCCTGCCGTTTCCGTTCTGGCAACATGCGAGGCCTGGGGAGACCAAGCCGTGCACATTGTCGCGCAGGCCAGCATGCATTTGTTGGAACGAATGCTTGCTCAGGTTCCATTTGATTGCCTGTGACGAAGACTCTCTCGTCCCTATTTCCTCACGTTTTCCCTGACCCCTTTTCTGTCGCCCCCCTCTATGTCCCTTTCTCTTCTCTTTCCACAGTCTCCTTCATTCTTTCTTTATTCTCTCTGTGTCTCTTTCTCTTCTCTCTCCACAGTCTCCTTCACTCTCTCTCGGTCACTCTCCTCTGTGTCTGTTCTCCTCTCTTTGTACAGTCTCCTTCACTCTCTCCCTGTGTCTGTTTCTCCTTTCTCTCCACAATCTCTGTCACTTCCTCTATGTCTGTTTCTCCTTTCTCTTCACACTCTCTGTCACTGTCCTCCGTGTCTGTTTCTCCTCTCTTTGTACAGTCTCCTTCACTCTCCACTGTGTCTGTTTCTCCTTCTCTTTCCACATTCGCCTTCACTCTCCTCTATGTCTGTTTTTTCTCTCTTTCCACACTCGCCTTCACTCTCCTCTATGTCTCTTTCTCCTCTCTCTCCACACTCGCCTTCACTTCCTCTATGTGTGTTCCTCCTCTCTTCCCACAGTCTCCTTCACTCTCCTCTAGGTCTGTTCCTCCTCTCTTCCCACAGTCTCCTTCACTCTCCTCTAGGTCTGTTCCTCCTCTCTTCCCACAGTCTCCTTCACTCTCCTCTATGTGTGTTCCTCCTCTCTTCCCACAGTCTCCTTCACTCTCCTCTATGTCTGTTCCTCCTCTCTTCCCACAGTCTCCTTCACTCTCCTCTGGGTCTCTTTCTCCTCTCTCTCTCTCCACAGTCTCTTTCGCTCTCTGTATCACTCTCCTCATGTCTCGCTCTCCTCTCTCTCCACATCGCCTTCACTTTCTCTGTTACCATCGTTCCTCTCTCTGTCACTGTCTTGTCATTGTCCACACATGTACTTTCTCTGTTGTCTTTCTGGCATTGCTTCAGTTTTTCATTCTTACTCCTTTGATTCTCACACCATTTTCTCTCACTTCCAGCTGGCATTTTCTCGCTTTCACTTCTCACGCCTTCCTCTCTCTTTGTACCTTTCCTTAAAAAAAAACAAAAAAAAACCCTGATCGATTGTAGTTTGACTCATAATATTGGCCACATGTCTGTTGGAACTCTCTGTAAACTCGTGGAACTGGTCCAGGAGACTCTCGGACCCACGGGTTTGCATACAGTAGATGTTGATTTTGTGCACTCTCTGTAGGTGACACGCTCTGGCTCCCCAGTCATCATGCTCGGAATCCGAGTCAGAATGGTCACTGACTGTTGCTGTTGATGGAGTTGATGATGGCTGTGGGCAGTGTGATGTGTTCTTTGGTGTCGCTCGCAGCTTGATATCTGAAGATCTGCATCAATGTCAAATAATCCTCTGCTTTAATGTTCCATTCACTGCACAGTCTGGACAGAAGTGGTTCCGGCTCTGCATCTTCATCGCTGGAACATGCACTTGGAGCACTGCTGGAAGAGGTGGTCACAAACCCTGCCTTTCTAAAGCGTTTCTGATGGTGGTGGGAGTAAACACGATCCCACACCTGTTTCAGTGTTGCCATGGCCTCGAGAAGACTGATGTGAAAGGTTTCTTTTGGCATTCCAGCGTCCAGATTTGTGACCAGTTTCGATAGGTTGGCTTTTCTGTAGTGCACCTTCACATTCTGTATGATCCTTGATCAAGTGGCTGCAGCTTTGTTGTGGCGTTGGGAGGTAGGAACAACAGCTCCGTGGCCTTCTGACGATGATGAAACTTTCCATGTGCAGAGCAATTGTCCATCATCAGCAACATTTTCTGCTTTTATTGTTAGATCAAAATTTTTTCAACCAGTTCTCAAATACCTCTGCAGTCATCACGCCTTGACGTTAGCATCGTATTCAACTGGCAGCGTTTTGACACCGAGAAACACCGTGGCTCTTAAACCGTCCTATGGTGAAGAGTGGCATTTTCCAAGAGCCATCCATGTTCGTGCAGGCAAGGATGTTAATTCTTTCCTTTGATTTCTTGCCACCAAAGTATTTCTCAGATTTGAACGTCAGTGTCTTATCTGGCAAAAGACGCCAAAAGAGCCACTTTCATCAGCGTTGAAGATGTCTTTTGCTTGGTATCTGCGTTGGGTAGGTATTAACACGCTCTCAGTCCATGCGTTTGTAGCTTGCTCGTCTACAGTGTTGTTCACGCTCACTGTCTTGAATACGATAGCATGTCTCTTTTTGAATCTGGATAGCCAGGCATTGTTGCAGTGCCAGTCTGGTGTGCCCACATTGTAAAGAAATCCTCTGCTTTCTGGTTGAGAATTCGACCACTAACAGGAACATTAGCTGACCTTGCATTGGCAAAGCAGTCAAGAAGAGCTTGTTGATGCTCTGGTGTGCAGCATGGCGAACTCTCTGCTTCCTGGAGGGAGTCAGTCTCGTTGCTGAATACAGCTTCTTTATTTCTCGCAGTCCCTCATGATATTTGACATGTGCTGGGCGGAATGTTAAACTCTTCTGCTATGTTTTTTTTTCCGTTTCTTCAAAGGATCCCTCTCAACTTCACGAATTAGATCCAGTTTGCGCTTCGGGGGAGAGCGGTTTTAATTACGTTCAGCCATGGCGAACTATGATCGCAGAATGAGCCGTATGGCTTCACAATTTGTCCTCTTAACAAAGTCAACAGTATCGGAGCATTTTTTTTTTTAATTGAATGAAAGTGACTTGAATAGATCCAGACTTTGGACTACATTCTCGCAAAAAGGACATGATGTGTGCTGTGTGTGTGTGTGTGTGTGGGGGGGGGGGGGGGGGGGGGGAGAGAGGAGAGAGGACTGCACACATAGGCACATCAGTCACACAAACTCGTGGTTACTTGTAATTATACAAACAGCAAAAACGATAGAACTCTCTCTACTTCGACTTACCACTGGAATACAGGTGGGAAAAACATTCGAGTTACATGAAAATCGAGATACACGACTTCGACATATCCGTTTGAAAATTAGGTCTTTCAAGAGCACGAACGGCGGGAAATGAAAAGACGTCGAGTTATGCGAACTTCGACTTATCCTTACTCGAGTTAAGCGTACTGGGGTGTATTGTTTTATTATAATGAAAATAATATGAAACTGAGCAACCTGCAACATGTTGGTTGGGTAAGAATGCTTTGACATCTGTTGTGTAACTTTTTTTTCAGCATATGCATCCATTCAAGTTATCCCAATGTATTTTATGTTATTTTATTTTACTTTTTTAACATGCGCGCTGGTGACCTACTCGTTTTTGATGTGAACCAGTATTTTTAGGAAGAAAAAGAAGAAGTATGTATAATTTTCCCACTGAAAGCCGCTACTTTGAGCCATAATATTGCACTCTGTAGTTTTAGCAATGGTAATCTTATAATTCATCCATATAAAAAAAATAGTCATACCAAAGGCAGATACTCACTGTTCATCACATTCTTTTCTTTCTTTCTGCGTATGCAGGCTGATACTCCTGCGGACACTCCCTGTATAGACAGGCAGTGGAGTTTTGTGGTGTATGACAGTTTTTTTATCCTGCCATTAAGGCAGCCATACTACATCTTCGGGGAAGGTGCATGCTATGTGTAACGTGTCGTCCATACCAATGGCCATACTGGCCTTCTCTTCCGAAAGTTGGTGATAGGATTTTACGTGTGTGCAAGATGTTGTGTGTGTGTTCACCACGGAACCTCGGTTTATAGTCTCGTTCGAAGGACTGTATGGCCTTGGGAATGGAGTCAGAACCAATGTTAACTCGAGGGAAAAATCCCCTGTACCAAGATTCGAGCCTGCAACCCTGGATCACGAGTCCAGCGCTCATCCGGCGTTCATCACATTACAATCATAATTCTGATTTTTTTTTTTTTTATATCCCATTACCAAATCAAACACTTTTTATTTGAATATATTTATCTTCTGTGCAGATATTTCACCTCCAGCCGACTTGTGTATACGCTGTGAAGAACTAGACATTGACTCTATCCAGCTCCCAAGCATGGAAGATGTACCTCTGCCCTATATAGATGACACTGTGCTTGACTATGGTGCAGTAGCTGAGCAGACCAAGCTGGATGACTCTGTTGGGCTTGTACCTCATCTGGGAAGCCTGGAAATTCTGGACGGTAGTTGGCCATCTGTTCCACAGTAGTTCAGTCATGCTGACAGATCAACAGATTTCATGTAATAATTGTGCCAAGTTTGAAGCTTTTCAGTGAAGAATTTTCAAGGAAAGTTTGGCACAGACCAGCAAAAAGATCTGTTTTCCTGCTGGACTGATTTTGAAATTGAATTTTATTTTTAAAAAATGTAAAATGCTGTACAATGTCTGTTTGTTTGTTTGTTTTTAGGTTTTATTTTAGAAGCAAGATACACAAGCAGTTTTTTTACCTTTTCCTTTTCATTCTGATCAATAAAAATGGTCATAAAAATGCTCAGATGTGCATAATGTTTGTGTGGTCTGTGAATTGGGAGGAATAAGTTAGACATTCAGAGAGAGAGAGAGAAATGGCTATGCCTCAGGCATAGCCATTTCTCTCTCTCTCTCTGAGTCTCTCTCTCTCTCTCTCTCTCTCTCTCTCTCTCTCTCTCTCTCTATATATATATATATATATATACATACAATAAACTAATAAATTCCAAGGATAAGTACCGAGCACCATTCCAGCAACTTACAGAGCAACTTGGTGTTGCAATGACTGCAAGAAATATGGAGTTATAAACAAAGCTTGCTCTTATGTCTTAGATTGAAGAAATAGGGGGAGATAAGCATACATATCTGCAGTGGTAGATAATTCTGCCTAACAAACAGTATGTGCTTGAGTGGGTGAATGGGAATAATAAATGCTTCTCTAAATGAACCTTTAGCAAGCTTATAGTCTCCAATGGGGAGACAAACTCCAATGGGGAGGAAACTCACTAACATATAACTCCTGGTCAGATACCGACAATTTCGAAATATCGATATCTGACCAGGAGTTATACGTTAGTGAGTTTCCTCCCCACTGGAGTTTGTCTCCTCATTGGAGACTAAGCTTGCTAAAGGCTCATTTAGAGAAGCATTGATTGAGTGGCCTGTGCAGCATACTGCCCTGGGGCTCCTTCTCAGATATTGTTGGAACATATACATTCCGATGCTTCTGTCTATTCTGCTGAACTTACTGCTCTAGTACTGGCTTTGAAGATAATCTCCCATTCTTCGAGGAGAGACTTTCTGGTTCTGTCGGATTCGCTGTCAGCTTTGGAGGCCATAGCTGGCCGCAACCTTCAGCATCCAGAACTTTTACTTTTTTTTGAACTTTTTAGCAAGTTGAAGGCGGACGGTTACAACATTACTCTTGCTTGGGTTCCTGGCCATGTTGGCATCGGCGGGAACGAAATGGTTGATCGTTTAGCCAAGAACGCCACAAGAGAGAAACTGTCCAACACTTATATCCCCTGCTCAGATGTGAAACCCAAAATTAACGATTATGTGAGAGACCTCTGGCAGGAGGATTGGAACACACAGACGAATAACAAACTCTTTCAGATCCGTCCAAACCTTAAAGACTTCCTCCCATCTACGTCGGGTGGTCGTAAAGAGGAAACGGTTCTGTGCCGGCTGCACACCGGCCATTCGTATTTTACCCATTCTTACCTTTTAAAGAGTGAAGAAGCTCCGTGGTGCATTCCATGTCATGCACCACTCACAATGAAACATGTTCTTTTAGAGTGTTGGGACTTGCATGATGTGAGACACAAACATTTTACAGCGGAGTCCATGAAGATCCTGTTCAGGGATGTCCCGCCTGACGTGATCCTTGGGTTTTTGAGAGAAATTAACATATTTCATCTGATTTGAGATTTTACGGAAGAAGGATTTTTAACAAAGTTTCTGGTTCGTTTGTAGACGATGTCATTTAATGAGATGTGTGAAAGTTTGTGTGTTTTTTTTTTTTTTTTTTTTTTTTTTTTTTTTTTTTTTTTTTTTTTTTTTTTTTTTTAAATGACTGGTGAGTTGATTTTAACGTGGTGACAGCCCTGATGTGGCCCTCTGCGGTCGGCTGGGCTATAAGCAACATTATCTTATCTTATCTTATCCACTCAAGCAGCAACATTATCTTATCTCCACTCAAGCACATACTGTTAGTTAGGCAGAATTATCTACCACTGCAGATATGTATGCTTATCTCCCCCTATTTCTTCAATCTAAGACATAAGAGCAAGCTTTGTTTATAATTCAAGATATATATACTATAGATATATATATATATATGTAGAGGAGAGAGAGAGAGAGTATATATTATATATATATATATATATATATATATATATATATATATATATATATATATATATATATGTGCTTTGAAGAGGGATTACATGATTCCCTCAGGCAGCTAGTGAAGGGCTTCTCAATTTATAATATATTCCACCCATTTTCTTCATCTTCAATTTTTTTTTTTTTTTTTTTAAAGTTCAAATCTTTGCCAAGTCATTACTATAACGACTGAAGAATTGTTAACCTGCACTTGTTTTCCCCCACTACTTAATTGTTCAGCATTCTATATATATATATATATATATATATATATATATATATATATAGTTAAAACAAGTTAAAAGAGGAATCTTAAAACTATATATATATATATATATTTTTATATATATATATATATATATATATATATATATATATATATATATATATATATATATATATATATATATAATCATTTGATTCCAAAAGAGAAATATATGTGTATATATATATATATATATGTGTGTGTGTGTATATATATATATATATATATATATATATATAATATATATATATATATACAAGGGGTTGATAAAAAGTAAACATCGTTAACCCTTTGTATTTTAGCCTGCAATTTTTTTAATTCAGTGGAGCATTCGTCATTGTGAAGACAGATTTTGTATTGATGGGGATTGGAAAAGAATATTGTGATCATGAGTGCTCTGTTCCTCCAAGGAGAGATCTATGGATCAGCAAGTGACAGCTGTTTTGACCTGTGTTGGCATGAAGAGCTTATGTTTACTGCACCACCACATATCCTGCTGAAGAGAAACAGTCACTCAGAAGTAAGTAAAGAAAACAAAAATCAGCTCCTCATAAGTCGCCCAGCATGTCTCCAAAAGAATACCTAATGGAGGGAGACAAATTTTAGACAAGAATATGTCTTTGAATAATTTAAAGGCTGAAATACAAGACACAGCCAATAAAGGTATGTGTTAATTTTGTCAGCCACGAGTGTTCAAAAGACAGCTTACAGTTAAATCACATTAGCATATATTCACATTTTGACATAACTTAGAGAGGAGGAAACAGGCGATAGCTAGCGATCAAGTCATGGGAATTTTCTCACATTTGTCAACATAATGTTGCGAATAACTAAATTAAAGGAGCTTAACATTCCCATGTATAACTGTGCCAACTATGGAAGCCACTGGTAAGCAGAGGACATGGAACAGAGTTTCTTGTCTGAAAAGTTTTGATCAAGCTGCACTACAAACAACATATTCAAAGAAGAGTATGGTAGATCTAGTTACCCGACCAGACTGGAAAAAAGAAGCCCTGACACAGAAAGTGTAGCCATAGGTGTTGCTAGTGACTTACTCCTGTCATAGACAAATGATGTAATGACATTTCATTTTTACAGAAATCTGTAAAATGGCATTTGTGACTTTGATGAAGGTGAACCATACAACACAAAGGTGATCTGCTTTTCCCAGTTTACCCAGTAGTTACAAAAGTTATGTCATTCGCGAGATCAGAGGAAAGGCACAAAGTTAAGAAAAAACAACTGAAAAAAAAACCCTAAAAGGTCTGCATTGTCAAGGCTTCTGAAACTTGTGATGTAAAGCCAGCTAAGGATAACATCAGTATCAGAAAAAGTTATGTTGTGCATTCCAAAAAGAATCTGGAAGAAAGCTAAGAACTCCAAAAGGGTTTTATGATTCCATATGGTTTGATCATGAAAAATGTACACAGACAGAAGCTGTGAAGATTGTACAATTTCAGTGCATCAATGCAGTCACCATCTCACCCAGAGTACAGAAAAGTCTTACAGAAATGTCATCTTAAAAATGAGGTGAAATCAACAAACATTGTGGCATAGAAGTTTAAAAAGTCAAAAGAGGCAGCCAGATTTAGCAATTCCTTTGTTTCCATGCTAATGAAATCCCTTTTCCTCATTCCCCTCATCATTCATACTTCAGTATCCAGGACTTGTCATATGCATTCTTGCTTCTCTGGTTGACTCTCATTGAAGAGGCGTACAGCAGATGGCAGAAAGGAGTCCCCCAGTCGGTTGGTCCGAGCACTGAAGCTCCTCAGGACCCGAGAAGATTCTCTCCTGGACTCTTGGGATGCCAACACTGCGTGGGTGGGTGGTGGGTGTCTGCTCAGATCTTGCCAAGCTTCTTAGTGGCCACATCCGGGAACCACGCGCTCAGGGGCACCAGCTCTTCCTTCACGATGGAGGCTGCCTTGCTGACTACCTTCTCCACCCAGTCTATGTCTGTTGTCTTGGCACTACTTGGTAACACAGTTGGTTGAAGGACAATACACTCTTGAGTGGTTGACTGGTAGTACAAATGGAGGATCTGTGGGCTGACACGGACCTGTCGCAGCTTTGCCAGGAAGAAAAGTCTCTGGTTTGCCTTCTTGCACACCGCATCTGCATTGGGAGATCAGGCTAGCGGGTTGTCGATGATAGTACCTAAGTACTTGTAGTACTCGACTGGCTCACCTTTGATGACATGGGTCTTGGTGCTGGGCTTGCTCTTCCTGAAGTCCACGATGATCTCCTTGGTCTTGGACACATTCAGCTCCAGATGATTCGTGCTGCACCAATCACCAGTTCATCCATGGCATGCCTGTACACTGTTTCGTTATTCGTGAGGATGGGGCCAGTCAGTGAGGTATCGTCTGCTACTTGATCAGCAGAGTAGAATCATCTTTGCTGCGACAGTTGGCAGTGTACAGGGTGAAGAGAGCAGGAGACAGCACGCAACCTTGGGTCACAAGCGTTGGTGGTCACAGGGTCGGAGAGAGTGTGCCCAACTTGGACTCGTTGCGTTCTCTGAGTCAGAAAGCTGATCCAGCTGATGAGGACCGGGTTGACATTGCAGCGGAGAAGCTTAGTGACAAGGAGGTGGGGTTGGATCATGTTAAAAGCACTGCTGAAGTCAATGAAGAGGACCCTAGCATATGAGGTAGGCTTCTCGAGGTGAGTGTAGACACTGTGGAGGAGAGTGAGGATGGCATCTTCAGTACTCTGGTTGCGGGAATAAGCAAACTGAAGAGGATCCTGATGCTCCTCTGTTTCCAACCTTAGCAGGCGAAGGATGATCTTCTCAGCGCACTTAAGGGGACAGAGGTGAGTGCTACTAGTCTGTAGTCGTTCATGGTGACTGGAGAACGTTTCTTGGCAACAGGCACGATGGTTAATGATTTCCAGATGGCTGGGATTGAGCCTCGTCAATGGACCTCTGGAAGAGCTCACAGTAGACTGGAGCTAGAGCGTCACGGCATTCCAGCAGCAGCCTACCAGTGATGTTGTCAGGGCCTGCAGCACTGCGCACTTTGACCTTTTTGAAGGATGTCCTGACTTCATCGACTGAGATGGTGATTGGATGCGCAGTGCGACTTGCCTCTTCCTGCATGGCCCGCTTCTTCTCCTCACTGAAGTCCCAACGGTCAAACCTGGCACAGAAAGTGTTCAGCTCTCTGGCCAGCTTGGCTTCATCACTGGTCTGGAGAGGGACTTTCTGCTGCTTGTGGCTGGTGATTGTCCCGATGTCTCTCCATTACTGCCTGGCGTTGCCTTCCCGGAAATTGGACTCCACCCTGGATGTGAAGAGGCGTTTGGCCTCCCACATCTGTCTCTGGAGCTGTTTTTGGGCTGCTTTCACCTCATCCTTGTCACCTTTCAAGAACGCGTCTCTCTTCTTGTGCAACATTTTCTTCATACCCGGTGTCACCAGGGCTTGTTGCTGGGGAAAATCTTGCATGACTTGCTCTCGAGGATGGTGTCTTCACAGAAGGAGATATAGGAGGAGATGGCGTCGGCAGTCACGTCAAGACTTGGATCGGAGAAGACTGTCCAGTCTGTTGTATCAAAGCAGTCACACAAAACTTTGGTTGACTCTCATGTCCACTTCACCAGCTTCACAGACGGCTTCTCTTGTTTGAGACGTTGACGGTAGGTGGGCACCAGCTGTATTCTACCTGCAGTTGAATACCCCTTTTATATTGATTTTCCCACCTCTAAATTAGTGTTTAGTGCTGCATTCCATTCTTATATAATGTACTGTTTTATTTACTTATTAGTTTGAATTTTGAACTTAGCACTTTTGCCAGCACTGCTTGTTTGTTTTTTCCTCTCTTTCATTTGTATTTCTTTCTTCCTTATGTAGTAATTTTGTTGATGTATTAATGAAAACCACAGCTGTTATTTTTAACCATACTTAGCCGTACAATCAGGTGCTTTATTCCTGCTCAGAATGTACAGCGGGGCCACACTCCACCCCAAAGGTAATGGGAGAGAAGGGAGCTAAATTCATGCCGCCTATCACCTCGACTGAGTCTTTCAAAGTGATCTTCCTTGTTACATTAGCCAGAAAGTGCTATCAAGAAAATAGGATAGGGAATGATCTGCGTAAGCCTTTTTTTTTCCTGATAGTGACTGCTTTTGGAATAATTCATTTTGTGCTCATTAATACTGAATCACACGCTGAAAAGTGGAAAGCTGTGTACTTAAAACCCGGTTCCAACTGAACCCCATAGCTTACATTCAAACAGTAGATCAACATTAAGGCCAGGCACTAGTTTAAAAATCCATTCCTTTCCGCCAAATATTTCACATAATTATGCGTGTGTGTGGTGTGCGCGCGCGCGCGTGTGCATGTGTGTGTGCAGTGAAAGTTCCGAAACTCTTTTTTTTTAATTTATTTTTTAAGCAAGCTATCAAGCTAATAAAACGGTTTGCGTCTCTTCTTCGGCCTAATGTGTACCACCTAGAGTGAAGCAGTTTGTCAGAATCAAATGTCTCTGACAACGAATCAACTGGCGATATTTCGGAGACGGAGAGCAGACCCAATTTATCCTGGCAACAACTTCAGTTTGGGAGGCAATTTAGGAATCGTGGTCTGTCCATATTGTCGCGGATGACAATTTAGGCTGGCGACAATCTGGGGCGTAACAGGCATGGCAAAGCTGGCTTTCTGGAATCTAAATTTTTGTAAGTGCTAGCTATTTGACGTCACGCCGAAAATGAGGTGTAAGACATTCGTCACCTAGCGAATCGTTATAGTATCACAAATGGTCTGCTCAAAGGAAGATTCAGCGTGTTACTTGTATCATTCCAGAATGAACCCTGAAACAATTTTAATTGCAAATGCGAATGCAGGAATTGGATTGGAGCTGATCAGACACATTCTGACAAAACCACAGGTTCCCCGCCTTCTCTTCGCTGGCTGCTGTCCAAGCCCAGTTGAGATGAATGTCTGGAACAAATGGCAAACACTCATTCGTCTCTTAAGATCGTGCCTATGGACGTCACAAGTGACGCCAGCATTGAAGGGGCATACAATGAGGTCAGCAGCATGTTGGGCGATGACGGGCTGAATCTTTTGATAACAAACTCAGGTGTGACGGATACCGAAGGACTCACTTTGGCTAAACAGACACGTGGTACCATGGACAAGTATTTGGGGATCTGCGCAACAGGTAAGCCGCGCCTAATGAATGGTAGGCCTATACTAGAACCAACACGCTTCAGCACACACACACACACACCTGAGTGCACATACGATTGTATGCCTACGCACACACTCATGTATGCTCTTTAGTGGTAAGAGTGGGCTAGTACATACTTAACAGGTTTTAGTTTAGAACAAACTGGAAAACGGTCATCGATGCTAAACGTGTTGACTGATTTAGAACAGCGGTAATGATTCAGGAATTCAACAGGCTTACCTTAGCATTTCAGACACTCAGGCCCTGGCACACAACCAAAAGAACTGGGAAAACCTGGTGAACTGTCCGTCCGGTGGAGTTATGGGACACAAGAAGAAGAAATCTTAGTAAGGTGCTATTTAAATGATGATTGTTTGAGATAAGTGACTGGAAGTAAGCTTAGAAGATACGTGGTGCGAGTGTTGGCTTTACGCGTGTCTCTGGTCAGGATTTTGGGAATAATACCCAGTGCAAGGCCTGTACACACACAGACGCGCGCGCACACACACACACACACACACACACTGACTGACTGAAACCAATTTATTGTCAGATTAACTCACGGTTGTACTGACAACACACACACACACACACACACACACACACACACACACACACAAGTTCTTCAAGGGAGAACTTCTCAATATTAGAGAGAGATTCTAAATGATATAGAACATCATCCACTACCCGTATTTCCTGATACAGTAGAATCCGGTTATAAGAAAGTGCAGGGGAATTTTTTTTTTGTTTCTTATAGCCGAGTTTTCCCGTATCCGAGTCCTCGGTTATAAGAAAATTCCTTGGAATATCTTTCTTATAACCGAGGCCTCGGTTATAAGAAAATTCTTTGAAATATTTTCCTTATACCCGAGGCCTCGGTTATAAGAAAGTTCTTTGGAATATTTTTCTGATAACTGAAGTTTATAATTGACCTCAGTGAAGCGCCTTTTCTTCTGTACCAGTGAGCTTGTTCGCTTTTATGTGTTCGGCTGCATATACATGCACCCTCTGGGTCGATTTCTGTAGTAAAATCGTCTGTATTAATACATAACCGCCTTGTGTCTATTTTCGTTGATAAGAAATGTTTGCATAATGTCCTTCAAGTAAAGAACATGAGAAGGCCCGTTTAAATCTGATATCCGTGTATGTATCAGAGGTGTTCAAGTTTTCAGTGCCCATGCATCGTATTACAAAATGTACTGTCCATACAGGCCCACGGAGAGACAGACAGACAGACAGGGGGTGGGGGTGGGGTGGTGGGGGTCAGAGATGGAAAGGAAAGAGGTGTTAAAACAATTCCTTTCATCAGAGAGAGAGAGAAGACAGACAGACAGACAGACAACAGACAGAGACAGACAGACAGACACACAGATAGACAGACACACAGACAGACACACCGACAGACAGACAGACACAGATTTCGTGTCCGCCTTTACATTGACGTCTTTTTCTTTTAACCCATCACGAGTTTACTGAACGCTGCTCAATCTTGGACATTTCGTTCACACTGAATTGCTGTTTCTTTGTGCATGCACTTCTTTTGCAGCAGGATGGCATGGTGATATATGTCACTGAAACTGAAGAAGCTTTTCTTTTTCTTTTCATTTGATCACGTCGATTTAACTACAAATACACATATGCCATGTTGTGAATGATTCTCTCTCTCTCTCTCTCTCTCTCTCTCTGTGCATGCTAGTGCGCACGTGTGTGTGTGTGTGTGTGTGTGTGTGTGTGTGTGTGAGAGAGCGTGCGTGCGTGCGTGTGTGGGCGCGTGTGTGCGCGTGTGTATGTGTGTAGATATGTGCGTGCGTGCGTGCGTGCGTGCGTGCGTGCGCGCGCGCGCGCGTGTGTGTGTGTGTGTGTGTGTGTGTGTGTGTGTGTGTGCACGCGGATGTGTATCTATGTGCGTGTGTGTGTGTGCGCGTGTGTATGTTCGCGCGCGCGTGTGTGTGTATGCACGTGTGTGTGTATGTGTGTGTATGCGCGTGTGTATATGTGAGTGTGTGTGCGTGTATGTGTGTGTATGCGCGCGTGTGTGTATGTGTCTGTGCGTGCGTGTTTGTGTGTGCGTTTGTGTGTGTGTGTGTGTGTGTGTGTGTGTGTGTGTGTGTGTGTTATGCATGTGGACGATCCAGTCAGCACGTGGACACGAAGGGAACGAGGTGGATGGGGTGAGAGAACAGCATTTTACCAATTCTAACTCACTTGCTCCTCCACCAAGTTTTTGGGCGAAAGTGGCCTAAAAGCCGCCTTTCTGTTCTGAAGTAAGACTCAATAACCAAAAAACGATATCTACAAACAGACATACTGTGT
>CM031597.1:57183688-57223656 GCA_018398815.1 Conus ventricosus | reverse complement strand
ATCGCACGACGGCAACGCCGGCGGATCTTAAGGAACCACAGAGAGAAAAGGAGTTGGAAAAGAACTTGAAGGGGAGACGAAGATAGAAAAGGGCCAAATAAGGGAGGCAGAAAACAAGAAAAGAGAAAGGCGGTTACTCTAGTCAGGATCCTCACCCTTAGCCTATCTGACATGGGAAGCCCTACCAGGGGCATCAACTCCTTACCACGTTACGCTTAGGCCAAACAGCATCTGCACCTCTCAGGCCTAGAAGCAGTGTAAAAAAAACAGCCTATCTCCAAGTATTGATGCCCCCGCCAGCAAAGCCTAAGGGATCACTGGACCACGCAAACCCTCCGACCACGACAAGGTCGCAACCCCCCGGAGGGTAATCCAGAGAAGTGTGCACATGCACACACATACGCACAAAGACAACACCACACATAGTAAGGTAAGGTAATGTTGCTTATAGCCATAGCCGACCGCAAAGGGAAATATCAGGGCTGTCACCACATTGAAGTCAACTCATAAGTCATTCATTCACACAACCTTTAAATACAACTTCTAAAATCACACCCCAAATTTTTGTTAAAAATCTTTCCTCTGTAAGATCTCAGATCAGATGAAAAATGTTAATCTCCCTCAGAAATTCAAAGATCACATCAGGTGGAACATCTTTGAAAAAGATAAACAGTAAACAAGTGCACAGCCTTTTAAACTTGAATAAAGTCAGACAAATACATAGACGAACAATCTAATAGTGGGGGAAAAACAAGCACAGGCCAACAACTGAACTGTCTTCATAGTAATGACCTGGCAAAGATTTGGACTTAAGGAGGGAGGGGAGAGGGGAGCCTGAAGATGGAGAAACTGGGAACATGAAATTAAAAAAAAAAAAAAAAAAAGTTACAGATATGAAAACTCTTCACTAGCTGCATAAGGGAACCATCGCAATCCCTTTTGAAGGCAGATATATTTGTATTGCCTGCTCCGAGGCCTTTCGCCCGTTGGGTTGGGACTCATCAGGGAGACACACGGCTGGTTGTGTCTGCGCTCCCGGCGTAAAATAGAGACACACCACAGTCCATAATACTGTGGTGTTCTCACCACCAAGGGTGCAAAAAAGAATCCAATAGCACCCCCAAAGCAGC
The DNA here is from genome assembly GCA_018398815.1 of Conus ventricosus. Lineage (NCBI taxonomy): Eukaryota > Metazoa > Mollusca > Gastropoda > Neogastropoda > Conidae > Conus > Conus ventricosus. The sequence continues at coordinate 57,222,526 of CM031597.1, read as the reverse complement.
CAGCGAAGAGTAGTAAATGCAACCAAACGAAAGTGTGGGGAGGAAAAAAGTTGCTGTAAAACTAAAGACATTATGCAAATAATATAAAATGTAGGGACAGTCTTTGAGCCTACGCCTGAGGATCGCCCAAAGATGTATGTATTTGTCTGACTTTATTCAATTTTTAAAAGGCTGTGCCAGTCTTGAATAAAAGTTACTCTGTGTTAGGTTTCCTTATGGGAGCAAAACATACCCCACTTGTTTACTGTTATCGTTTACTGTTCCCTACCTCATTTCATTTCCGATCTTTGAAAAAGGTTTTCATGGAGTCTGCTGTAAAATGTTCATGTCTCACGTCGTGCAAATCCCAACACTCTAAAAGAATATGTTTAATTGTGACTGGTACATGACATGGAAAGCACCACGGAGCTTCTTCACTCTTTAAAAGGTAGGAATTAGTAAAATACAAATGGCCCGTGTGTAACCGGCATAAAACCGGTTTTGCGACCACCAGAGGTAGAAGAGGAACTCTTTTAGGTTTGGACGGATCTGGAAAAGTTTGTTTATCTGTCTGTGTATTCCAGCCCTCCTGCCAGAGGTCTCTGACGTACTTATTTAACTTTCGGTTTTAGGTCTGTAGGGGATAGATATGTTAGACAGTTTCCCTATTGTGGCATTCTTGGCCAAACTATCAGCCATTTCATTCCCTCTGATGCCAACATGACTGGGAACCCAAGCAAGAGCAATGTTGTGATCTTCCACTTTCAACAAGGTAGAAAGTTAAAAAAAAAAAAAAGTGTAGAAGTTCTGGATGCTGGAGGTTACAGACAGCCATCGCCTCCAAAGATGACAGCGAATCAGACAAAACCAGAAAGTCCTTGTTTGTAGATTGAGAGATTATCTTCAGTGCTAGAACCAGAGCTGTAAGTTCAGCAGAGTAAACGAAGTATTTGATGGAATATGTTCTAATAATATTTGTGAAGGAGCACCAGGGCATAGGCTGCACAGGCCACTCCATCTTCAGACTTTGAACCTTCAGTAAATATTTTCTGAAAGGATGGTCATTTTGTACAGAGATCTGCAAACAATGCCTTGTGTGCCTGAGAACTGGCGGATTCTTTGCGAAAAGCAGCAAGATGAAAGCGATTTCTGTGTGAAAAAGGTCCATGGAGGCTTATCTGGAAAATTGGAGAAGTCAGACACAACTCCTAGATCAAGAGGCTGCATACGAAGTCTGAACGGTGGAATACAGTTGGGATTTTAAAAAAAAATTACCTTGAAACTGACGGTTAAAAACACAGTCATACACAGGGTTTTCCAGTTCAAGAAGTCTGAGATAGTAATTGAAGGATAGTTTCAGCCTGTGGTTAGATAAATGAGGATTCACCTGCCTCTGCATACATGGGGGGTGCGGAATGCTCCAAAGGGAGAGACAAAGCCCTTGAAGGTGAATAGGAACCAAGAGTTTCAGACAAGAAGGTCTTGCAGAGCCATACACAGCACAACCATAGTCCAGTTTAGAACAGACCAAGGCTCTGTAGAGGTGCAGCAAAGTCTTCTTATGAGCGCCCCAGTCAGTGTGTGTGCTATGACCTGCAGAATGTTCAAAGCTTTTTGGCAAGGGAAATTTTTAAGTGTTTAGTGTGACTAAAAAAGTTGAGCTTTTGGTTGAAAATAACTCCCAGAAATTTGGCCTCTTTTCAAGCTGGAATGGGATATTTCCCTATTTGATTTTAGGATCAGCAAAGAACTGTCAAAAATTATGGAAGTGAATGCACGGTGCCTTAGTAGCAGAAAAAGTAAAGCCATTTTCTTCGGCCACAGAAGAATTTTTATCCACACAAGCTGGAGTCTGCGCTGAACACTTGGGGACAAGCTTCCAGTTGCATACAGGGCAAAATCATCAACAAAAAATGAGCAGTCAGAACCCCATTGAACTAATTAACAATGTTGAATTTTTATGCTAAAGAAAGGGGAGGAGACAGCATGCTCCCTTGTGGAACACCCAGCTCCTGCTCGTGGGAAAATCAGAGAGGGTGGTGCCAACCCCAACCTGAAACTGTTGTTCTGGCCAAAAATTATTTAAATAAAAAGTGGAAAATGACCCCCAAAACCAAGATCATGGAGGTCATGAAGTATCCCAGATTTCCAGGTGGTATCGTCGGCCTTCTCCAAGTCAAAGAAAATAGCTATTGTATTTTGTTTATTTAGAAAGGCATTTTGAAGGGTAGATCTAAGACGGATCAAATGGTCCACTGTAGTTCGATGTTTGCAGAAACCACACTGTTTTTTTCGCCAGAAGGGGCCCTCGTTTCGAGTTTCCACATAAGTGTAGCATTGACCATTTTTTTCCATCACTTTGCAGATACAGCTGGTCAAAGCTACCAGATGGTAATTGATGGTTTGAGAGGTATTTTCCTGGTTTGGCAATAGATATGATGACGGCTTTTTTTGCCAAGAAGGTGGAAAGAACCCAGTAGTCCATACATGATTGTACACTTGTTGCAGGATGTTCAGAACCTTTTGTGGAAGATGTTTCAAAAGTTTGTAATGGATTTCATCTATACCAGGAAGGAATCGCGGGAAGAAATTAAGGCAGTTATCAATTCATTTAAAGTGAAAGGAAGATTTTGTCTGATGAAAAGTTGCAGGGGGATTTTTCTTTGAGGGCTTTGTTTTTGACAAAACAGACTAATTTGTTAGATGAAGAGGAATTTGTTTCATTAGTTGAAGCAAGCAGATTAGCAACAGCTTTTTTCTCTGTTATTAAAGAGTCAGAAAACTTGAGATGGTTCACAGTAGGGCAGGTATTTTTCCCTTTCATTTTCTTGATGATTTTCCACACTTTTTTCTTTGATGGTTAGATGTGAGACTTGTATTGAGTAAAACTGTTTCCAAGACAAACGTTTATTGTTTTATAAATGTGTTTGGATTTTGCTATCAATTTCTGATGTGCTCGGACATTGGACGTCGATGGTATACGGGAGCCTCAACGTTGAGCTCTTTTGCCGGCTTTGTTAATTCTCTTACATTCTGAGTTGAACCAAGGAACTTTTGGCATTAGGGGATTCTTGGAAGATGTAGGAATGGTTGACTTTGCACAATTCAGTATAAAATCACAAAGACTTCTGCTGGATCTTATTCAGTAAAAAATCACAAAGTCTTCTGCCGGATCTTCACTTAGCAGGACCTTGTCCTCCTCCAGATCACTGAGAAACTTAGTAGCAAAAAGGTCCCAATCTGCTTTGTTAAAATTGAGGCATTCTGATAAGGACTCACTCTCTGCATTTGTATATTGAAGCAACACAAGAAAGTGGTCACTACCATGTAGTCGTCATCAACCTCCCCAAACAAAATCCAGAAACAATGAAGGATCACAAACAGAAAGATCCACCCAGAGAAACGTGGACAAACGAGTCACAAGACAAAACACTACGCGTTTCGACCTCTGAGGTCTTCTTCAGGCAAGATACAAACAAAAAGACAACGAAAATTGACTAAGCTTTGCTTGCTTCAGTGTTTAGCACAAGGAAGGTGTTGAATTCTGAAGCAATCAAAGCTAAGTCAATTTCGTTGTCCTATTTGTTTGTATCTTGCCTGAAGAAGACCTCAGAAGTCGAAACGCGTAGTATTTTGTCTTGTGACTCTTTTGTCCACATTTCTCTGGGCGTTCGCCAACATTTATTTAAGATTTGTTTAGATTTCCACATGCAGTCGCCTCACTTTCCAGCTATAAAGATCCAAACAAGATGTAGTGCCATTAGCGGAGTGAAAGTAAGTTGGGGATTTCCCGTTTGAGACACACAGATCAAGCTCTGAAAACACTTCCACTAAAAGCAGACCCTTTGGTGAAGATCTCTCACTTCCGCATAGAGGAGAGTGAGGATTCAGATCGCCCAATGTCGGGAAGGGTCTAGGAAGCTGCTCCAAGAGTGAAATGAGGTTCTGTTTGGTGATACAGATATTTGGAGACAGATATAAACTACAGATAGTTATTGTTTTATGGAGAGTTACCCAAGCTGCCACTACCTGAAGCAGAGTCTGCAGAATAACTGGACTATATGAACAGAGTTATGAATGAGTAAGGCTACCCCACCGGTAACGCCATGTTCAACAGATTGTGCAGGTTGATCTAGGAAGCTGTAACCAGAAAGGGAGAACGTTTTATTAGGCTCAGAAGAGTTTCTTGCCGTGAAATAGGGACAGGCCTAGCTTCATGGCCAAAGCGGCACGTTCCATCGTAGATTGGAATACAGTAACCTGATGTCCCCATTGATGTATTGTTTCCATTTTCGATGTGGACTCTATACCGTCCATGTCACGTCGTCTTCCTGATTCCATCATACAGAGCTTTCAAAGAATTTCTGCAATTGGAGTTCTGCCTTTTTCAATCTGTTTTCTGTTGGCTACAGATAGTTTTCTTCTTCCCCGGATGGGGAGGGACTCATCATCTTTGTGGCCTTTGTGGAGGCTTTCCTTTGTAACTCTTCCAACGGCCACTTTGAAGCCACTGTCGGGACACCTCTGTGGGAGGGGTATTGGGAAAATGAAACCTTGCTGAGCAGCTGCATAGATGCTGGCTTTGTGGGTGCACTGGAAGTTGCCTCCTTTGGGGTGTTTAAGGCCCCACCAATGGCCATTTTGCCTTGCAACGTATCAGAGCCAGAAGACCACTTCAGTGGCTCGAGATCCCTGGGTTGTCCTCGAACGCTGGCTTCCTTCTGTGGTGCCCTCAGTGCTCTTCTTTTTTGACGGACTGTCGAAAAAAAGGAGTGGGGGTACCCTTATGTTCCTGTACTCCATCTTTTTTTAGCTTCGATAGAACAAAATCTTTTTTTTGTTTTTACACCATGGATTTGCTTTCTACTCGCCGAACTAGGGCAGTCTTTTGAAGGAAGGATGGTCACCATCACGTTCATGCAATTTCGGGAGTCACATCCACCTCTTGAAATTGTTTTGGCTGTAGGTGGCACACACCTCTCTCAAAGATTTTCTCCTTGACATTGACCACATCCTTGCGGCTAAAGCACATCAAGAGGGGATGGTACATCCAGGGGCTACTTTTACTCTCAGGTATACCCACCTTTATGGGACTATGGAAGAGTCGGGTTTGGGAACGGTGTTGTGAAGTACAGAGTATTGGTCGGTTTCTCTCCGCACCTTTTCTAGGAGTTGCCCTCCTGAACTCTACAATTCCCTGATCAGCATCAGCTTATATCTTCCTCAGATATCCCAAAAACTACTCGGCTTCGAATGACACCATTGAAAGAAAACTTAAATAAATGTTAGCGAAAACGCCAGAGAACGTGGACATCGAGATTACAAGACAAAACACGACGCGTTTCGACCCCTCTAGGTCTTAGTCTGGGTGATAAATAATCGAACTAAAAAAACAACGAAAATTCACTTATCTTTGGTGCTTCAAGATCGCTCAAGGGTCAGCGCAAGGGAAGAAGGCGTTCTTGAATGTGAAAGAGCTGTTGGAGGGAAATTCGTGAGCGAGTCAAAGTGTAATGTGGACAATAATATTACTGATAGGTATACTATTAATGGTCAATTATTGGGGGGGGGGGGGGGGGACGGGGGGTAAGGACAAGATCAATCGTGGTGTCAATATGTATGTGTATGGAGAAAGGGTTAGAGGATTCTTAAGCTCAGACAGGGTTAGCAGTGGCAACAGTCCCCAGAGGATGGTGATTGTCAATGCTAGGGTAGATATCAATACTAGCATGTATTACTGATTGATATTGTAACAATGATAGTGAAGGTTTAAAGGTAACAGAAAGCATGTTACAGAAATATATTTAGAAAACTACATTTTTATAATAATCAAATAAATAAATAAAGAAACATTAAAAAAATAATAAATGATAATAATAATAATTAATTAAAAAAATAAAATTAATCATAATAAATGCATAAATTAAGATAGCTATAAGGTATGTGTGAAGGTGAATAGTGGAGTAAGGTAGTATGTGTGTGTTGTAGTGGGAGGATATTGGGGCTGAGATTGATATATATATTTATATATATATATATATATATATTTATATATATATAACCCCCCCCCTTTCTTTTCCGACCACGATTTAAAGGAGCTTAGCATTCTATTCATTTATGTGTGTTGTGTATGTGTGTGAAGTAGGGAGTGTGTGTGTGTGTGTGTGTGTGTGTGTGTGTTGTGTGTGTGTGTGTGTGGTGTATGTGTTCCATTTGCATATCCAGAGTATTCATGGTTACCCCCACCTCCACACCCAACAAACCGCCACATACCACCAACATCCTACACACTATCTTTATAGGGCAGGGGGGGTGGAGGGTTAAGTCAATTGATATAGAATAATGGAGAGAATAGAGATAGAGAGTGTAGGAAAGAGAAGGGGAAGATAGCTGCAACCTATGTCTGAGGTATACCAGAGGTAGGATGTGCGTAGGTGGAGGTATTTTCAGGCTGGAGCGGCAGAGATGGAATGGCATCATATACAAATCTCAGCCCACAAATCTCCCACTACACACACAATACTTCCTTATCTACACTATTCTACCTACACATAATTATAGCTATCTTTGTTATGAATTTCTTTATGATTAATTTTTTTTTTTTATAATTTATATTATTATTATCATATTATTTGTAATTGTTTCTTTTATTGTATTTATTTGATTTTTATAAAATGTATTTTCTAAATATTTTTCTGGATCAATGCTTTCGTTAACTTAACCTTCACTATCATTGTTGAGCAATATCATTCAGTATAATACTATTGCTAATATTGATACTACCCTGCATTGGTACATCACCATCCCTATTGGGACTGTTCCACGGGCAATCCCATGCTGATGTAAGAATCTTAACCCTTTTCTCCCATTCACTTACTTTATTGACCACCAGATTGATTCTGTGTCCCTTTCCCCCCCCCCCCCCCCCCCACCCCCCTATATTTTGACCATTAATAGTATACCTATCAGTAAATTTTATTATCCTCTCATTACGACTGTGACTCGCTCACCTAATTTCCCTTCCATCCTGCCTCTGTTTCATTCAACGCCCTTCGTCCTGGCGCTTCTGAACCTGAGCTATCTGAAGCGACCAAAGCTAATGAATTTTCGTTGTTTTATGTCGTTTATGTACACCAGACGAAGACCTAAGATGTCAAACGCGTCGTGTTTGTCTTGTTAACTCGTTTGTCCTCGTTCTCTGGGCGGTTCGCTAACATTTATTTAAGTCTTTTTGTTTAGTTTTCCGCCCTGCAGTAGTCTCGCTTTGCAACTAGGAACCATTTGAAGAGTCAGGGTTTTGTGAAGGACACGGACCCAAACTCCGACCGAGAATTCAAAGACTTGCTGACTTGATTAATTCTCCAAGTGGATTTTCGTCAACTGCTCGAGCTAAGCAGGGAACCCATCACTCAACCTTTTGACAGATTTCAGCTCTGTGCCCTCCAAGGTCCTTTCAGGGCCCCTTTGTAATAGCAAAGGGGACTCAACCTGGAAATCGGTCACTCGCGATCTGTCGACTGGATCACAGCAAGAAGGACCAAAGCGTAATGTCTTCAGATATTCTGTTGACCCGAGTCTGTGTCTGTGTCCCTTGAAGGGTCGGATCGGAAGTCCAGTTTCTTCTCTCTCACATTTTGGTGTTTTTTTGTGACCATGAAGGTTTTTACATACTGGCAGAAATACCGGTCACCCAAGGAGAGCTGGGCATGCTGGGGAAGGGACAATGATGGCCATGGGTATGGCGTCGTCGACTGGTACCGTCCCGCATTGAAAACCAGTGCACCTTCGTGCTGAATTGGGAACAGCACTCAAGCCATACCTGGTTGCTGTGCTTAGGCTCCCCGCTGCTAACGGCTGCGACTCAAGTTTCAGTGAGGAGAAAAGGAATGTGGAGAGAAGACTTGAAGGATGATGGAGAGAGAAAAGATCCATTAAGAAAGGCAGAAGATAGAGTAGGGATGACAGTGGGTTACTACCTTTGTCAGGGCCCTCACTCTTACCCTTTCTGACATTGGAGACCTTCCAGGGGCATCAGTTCTACCATGTTGTGCTTAGGCAAGTCAGCAGCTTGCTATACAGGCCTAGAAGCGTTTAACAAGAACTAACCATTTAGTCGAGTTGCTGATGCCCCGTCAACAAAGCCTCCTTAAAGGGGATCAACAGGGTTGCGCAAGCCCTCCGACCATGGCAAGGTTGCAAACCCTCGGAGGGTTTTATTGGAGTATTCCAACCTGATGGCATTGTCAGTTGTGATGAACTGGTGACTCTTAACTGTGTGCAGACTAGGCCCAGTTGGATTAAAGTTTTTTTTCTTCTTTTTCTTGTATTGTTCTTTTTGGTATGGTTGGGGAAAAAAGAAAAAAGAAAAAGATTATTAAAGACTGTAAATATTTACTCAGTACTTGTATGTTTTTATTTGGATTGTATCCAACACCTCTCAGTGAGGTCATGTCACTAGTAACTAAATACGGTAAACCATGGCTCTAAACGTTATGTCAAATTGCGATACTCTTGTCTGCAGTGAGTCGGCCGAGTAGTCATGTGTTCATATGCCTTTACTCCCCCTAGGGGAGATCTCAAACACTAAATTTGTACTGTTCCATTAAACTGCTACATGTGGAAGAAGTCAGTTCCTTTCCATTGTGCAGTTTTAATAGTTATTGTTCACGTAACTTATCCCTAGACGTGTGCAACACTGACACATTTGTTGTAAACAAGAGAAGCGTATGCTGACACAGATCATTTATAATAAACTGGGGGGACATGCAACAACCTGTAAGTGAGTAAGATATGAAATCTGAGCCTGTTTTTTGTTACTGTTTCATCATGCCATAGTGGCAGTCTGTCACAAGTTCCATCTCTATTCATGACTGCTTTTCACATGACCAATCAACAGTGGAAAGGGGAGGGAACAAATTAACAATCTGATGACTTTACAGAAGGACAGTCTAACTGCATATGATAGTTTGGTTTCTCTTGTACTGTACTCCTAAGAATGTGAAAAACTTATGCTTTAGAAGTATGTGCTTGTATTTCTTACCCTGATCGTTTTGCATCGGAGGTTTATCCAGGCTCTTCCATCATCCGTCGATGTTCTTCTCTTCCTCTTCTTCCTCTTCATTATCAGGCAGTGTGCCAAAGAAACAAGGAGGCGCATGCTCAGTAGTTGTGGGAGTATGTTACTTGTACGCTTCTTCAACGGCTGTTTCTCTTCATTTCATCCTGCATAACATGCTGTTTAGGTAAGATAAGGTAATGTGGCTTACAGTCCCTAGTGACCGCAAAAGGGCCATATCGGGGCTGTTACCTGTGTGAAGTCAACTCACAAAGTCATTCACACAACCCTTTAAAATAAAACTTATCTAAAATTCACACATGAAATTTTGTTTAAAATCTTTGCACTGTTGAAATCTTAGCTCAGATGAAAAATGTTAATCTCTTTCAACAAATATTCTAAGATCACATCAGGTGGAACATACTCTGAAACATGGTTTTTAATGGAATCTGCTGTATAAATGTTTATGTCTCATGTCATTGGCAAGTCCAAACATCTATAATAAAAGAATATGTTTTATTGTGAGCGGTACCTGACATGGAATGCACCACAGAACTTCTTCACTCTTTAATTATAAGTGTAACGATGAGTAAAAGACGAATGGCCAGTGTGCTGCCAGCGGATAAAACGTTTCTTCTTTGCGAACCACCAGAGGTAGATGGATAAACTCATTTAGGTTTGGACGGATTGGAAAAGTTTGTTATACTGTCTGTGTTATTCCAGTCCTGCCAGATGTCTCTGACTAATCATTAAACTTTCGGTTTTAGATCTGTGTAGGGATAGATAAGTTAAAACATTTTCCCTGTTGTGGCAGTCCTTGGCCAAACAATCAGACATTTCATTCCTCGATGCCAGCATGACCTGGAACCAGGCAAGAAACAATGTTGTGATCTTCAACTTTCAACGAGGTAAACAAGTAAAAAATGTGTAGAGTTCAGTGATGTGGAGGTTACTGACAGCCATCCCTCCATAGATAGGACAGCGAATCAGACAAAACCAGATAAGTCCTGTTTGTAGATTGAAGCAGATTATCTTCAGTGCTAGAACCAGAAGTGTAAGGGTCTGCACAGAGGTAAACAGAAGTATCTGATGGAAAATGTTCTAATAATATTTGAGAAGGACCACCGGGCAATAGGCCTTGCAAAGGCCACTACATCTTCAGACATTGAACTGCAGTGAATATTTTCTGAACGGATGGGAATTTTAGAACAGAGATCCGGGCAAACAATGCCTTGTATGCCAGAGAGCTGTGTGGATTTTTTGTGAAAAGTTTGCAAGATCAAAGCAAATTTCTGCAGTGTGAAAAATGGTCCACGGAGGCTTATTAGGAAACTTGCAGAAGTCAGACACAAGTCCTTGATCAAGACCTGCTTTCTGCGCATGAGGCTGCAAATGAAGAACAAATGGTGGAAACACAGTTGGGATTTTTGCGAAATTTTACTTTGAAAAACTGAGGGTTTAAAATCTCAGTCATAGGTAGGGTGTCGGTTCAGAGAACCGTCTGAGATAGCAGTTTTGAAAGAATAGTTATCAGCCTGCGGTGGGATAACGGGACAGTTCACCTGCCTCTAACGTACTGGCTGTGCAAGGGTGGTTTCGGAATGCTTAGAGATTCTGCAGGGTCTGGAATCTGAAGAATATCAATTTCCTGGAGTTCCTTCAATATATTGGCTGCACAAAGATTCCTATTTGCCTCTTATAATTAAGAGGTTGGGAGACAGAGACGTTTTCAGTTAAGAAGGGTTTTAAAAGAACAGGGAAATGGTAGTCATTCCATGCAGTTGTCATTGGACAGACCCACTCATAAGTCCAGGGACCAGCGAGGGGTCCTAATATCGAACAACATCTACACGAAAGTGAACAGGAGGAGAGTGGAGGTAAGTTGGAGCTCCATCGTTTCAGAAACACAAATCAAAGTCTGTATAGGACATCTTCAAGAAGCAGACCTGTGGATGACGAAGTCTACGCCACCCAAAGGGGACTGTGGCATTCTGTAAATCACCAACAGCTCAAAATGGGGTCGAGAAGTTCTCCAATCAGGACTGACAGGTCCTTGACGACTAAACCGGGACAGTAAGGTGGGCAGATACAGTGAGCAATGGTAACAGTTTTATGGAGAGGACGCTCGCCAGCTTACTGCCCTTGGGATAAAAAGGGGGGGGGTAGGTCAGCTGCGATAAGATAAGATATGAATTAATAAATGTTGCTTGTAGCCCAGCCGACAGCAAAGGGCACTTCAGGGTGTCACCACCGTTAAATTCAAATCACCAGTCATTTTAAAAAAAACAAAAAAAATACAACCCTTTCACACATACTCTTTAAATGACATGTCTAAGAAGAAACGTACCAGAAACTTCATTAATAATATTTCTTCCGTAAATCTTAAAATCAGATGCAAAAAGGTATATCTCTCTCTCAAAAATCAAGGATTCATCATCAGGCGGGACATCCCTGAACAGGATTGCATGGGACTCCGCTGTAAAATGTTTGTGTCTCACATCGTGCAAGTTCCCAAACACTCCTAAAAGAAACATGTTTCATTGTGAAGTGGCGCTTGACTTTGGAATGCACCATGGAGCTTCTTTACTCTTTAAAAGGTAAGAATGGGTTAAATACGAATGGCGGTGTGCAGCGGCACAGAACCCCTTCCTCTTTACGACTCCTGACGTAGATGGGAAGAAGTCCTTAAGGTTTGGACGGATCTGAAAGAGTTGTCTATTTCGTCTGTGTGTTCCCTATCTCTGCAGAGGTCTCTCACATAATAGTTAATTTTGGGTTTCACCATTGAGGCAAGTGTGATATTAAATGTTGGACAGTTTCTCTCTTGTGGAGGTCTTGGCTAACGATCAACCTTTTCGTTCCGCGATGCATCATGGCCAGGAACCCAAGAAGGGTAATGTGTGTAACCCGTCGCTTTCAAACGTGTAAAAAGTTCAAAGAAATGGAAAGTTTGGATGCTGAGGTTGCGGCCAGCTATGCCTGCATAGAGGACATCGAATCGACAGAACCAGGAAAGTCGTCTGCGAAGTTGTGAGATTATCTTCAAAGCCAGAACCAGGAGCAGTAATGTTCAGCGGAATAGACAGACGCATCTGAATGTATATGTATGTTCCAACCAGTATCGAGAAGGAGCCCCAGGGCAGTAGGCTGCACTGGCCACTCCATCTTCCAGACTTTGGAAAACCGTTCAGTGAAAACTTTTTGATAGGATGGGAATTTCGAACAGAGGTCAGCATACTTTGCCTTGTACGGCAGAGAGCTGGTAGACTCTTTGCGAAAAGCTGCAAGATCGAAACGAATCTCTGGTGTGAAAAAGGTCCACGGAGGTTGATCCGGAAACTTGGAAAAATCGGACACAACTCCTAGGTCTAGACCTGCATTCCGCACGTGAGGCCGCATACGAAGACCAAACGGCGGAATACATTTCGGGTTGTTTTCAAACTTACTTTGGAACGGAGGGTCAAAGACACAGTCATAGGCAGGATTCTGCGGTTCTGAGAACAGTCGGATATAATAATTCAAAGTCAGTTTCAGCCTGCGGTTGGACAGTGAAGGTTCACCCGCCTCTGCGTACAGGCTGTACACAGGGGTGGTGCGGAACGCTCCAAGACAGAGACGAAGCCCTTGATGGTGGATAGGGTCCAAGAGTTTGAGGTTAAGACGATCTTGCAGAGCCGTACACAGCACAACTGTAGTCCAGTTTGGAACGGACCAAGGCTCTGTAGAGGTGCAGCAAAGTTTTCTTGTCAGCGCCCCAGTCAGTGTGCGCTACGACCCGCAGAATATTCAGTGCTTTCTGGCAAGCAGTTTTGAGGTTTGTAATATGGGCTGAGAAAGTTAAGTTTCTGGTCAAAAACAACTCATAGAAATTTGGCCTCTTTAACAGCTGGAATGGGAGATTTCCCTACTTGAAGTTCAGGATCTGGAAAAAAACTGACGGAAATTATGGAAGTGAATACACTGCGTCTTTGTTGGAGAAAAGGTGAAACCGTTTTCATCCGCCCACCGATGGATTTTATCCACGCAAAGCTGGAGCCTGCGCTGGACACTCGGGTACAGGCTTCCAGTTGCGTAGACAGCGAAATCAATCCAAACAATGAGCAGTCTGAACCCTGCTGAACTGATTTCACAATGTTGTTGATCTTGATGCTAAAGAGGGCAGGAGACAGTATGCTCCCCTGTCAGACATGCCTACCCCAAAATCTTACTATCAGGAAACAGATGTTATAAAAATCAGGAACAAATTGAAAATTTCAAAAATTTTCAGGAACACTCAACCTTCCTTTTGTGGACACAACCGCGCGTGTGTAGGTTCACACACACACACATTCCACACACAAAACACCATAACAATTCTGCAAAACCCCTCTCTTTCAGGCAGAAAAAACAACTTACCTTTATTTAGGCTACACTATGTACATTGCATGTCATGCATGGTTTTCACTGTGCAGACTTCAGAGACCTGTAGTAGGCACTCTTCAGGTCTGCATAGTCCGAGGTCTTCTATTGTTTTCGCCGCTATTTCTTTTATAATGGCTGTCCCCTTACTCCTGCCACACTGAAACTTCTTTGCCACATCAGAGTCTTTAAACATCAGTTTGAACGCTTTTGTAAAAGTATCCAAAAACGGTGAAAGGGCAGATTCAGTTCAGCAACAAGGTCGACGAGCATAACTTCGGCACGAATCACTTCATCTGTTGATTCTGCTTTGCTGGTCGACGAACTGGTGAAAAATCCAGAAATCTTGCGAGTGTGACCACAAGATATCTCAAAGTCCTTGTGTTTTTTGGATTCGACATGTCGATGACAGTCATCTTGGCCGCCATGCGCGATGGAGAACTCGCACTGGCAAACCGTGCACCAGCAAAAGTTTTCCCCTTTCCGTCCTTCTTGTAAACATGACCACCTCTCACTGTATTGTTTACGAAAGGTTTGCCGACGGCGATCTTGTTTTTTTCGCGGCTGCCGCTGGGGTCCATTTTGAGGTTCATCATCATCTGTCTCGCACACTCGCTTCGCAGTCTTCATGCTAGCCATGTTTGATAGTCGAGCGCGCTTTGTCTGAATCTCGGCTCCGTTCGGTACGTTTCGTCGACGGATATGGCAGTGTGAGCATGCGCACTGCGCTTCAATTCAATCGTCCTAACCGTCATCCGGTTTGTCCCTCTGTGAAAAATTGTCCACTCGTTTGATTTCGTTTTTTGTTTTTTTGTTTTTTTGTTTTTCCGGAACACGCGATCCCTGACCGTAACGTCCGGAACAAACCTCGATTTTTATGTTTTTCCGTAACAAATACGGCTATTCCGGTTACGGTAGGCATGTCTGCCCTGTGGAACACCCAACTCCTGCTCGTGGACATCAGAGAGAGTGGTGCCAACCCGGACCTGAAACTGTCGTTCTGCCAAAAAATTTTGAATGAAAAGCGGAAGATGACCTCGAAAACCCAGATCATGGAGATCATGAAGTATCCCCGACTTCCAGGTGGTATCGTAGGCCTTCTCCAAGTCAAAGAAAATTGCCACTGCATGCTGTCTGTTCAAAAAGGCGTTCCGAAGTGTAGATTCCAGACGAATCAAATGGTCAACTGTAGTCCGATGTTTGCGGAAACCACACTGTTCTTTCGCCAAAAGGCCATCGGTTTCCAGTTTTCACATGAGTCTAGCATTGACCATTTTCTCCATCAATTTACAGACACAGCTGGTCAAAGCTATGGGACGGTAGTTTGATGGGTTAGAAAGATCTTTTCCAGGTTTGGGAATTGGAATAATGAGGGCTTTTCGCCAAGAAGGTGGAAAGAAACCAGTAGTCCACACATGGTTGTATACCTGTAGCAGGATGTTCAGACCTATTTGCGGAAGATGTTTCAACAGTTGATAATGGATTTCATCTATACCTGGAGAGGAATCGCTGCAAGAAAGTAAGGCAGATTTCAGTTCGTTTAACGTGAAAGGAAGATTGTAGTCTTCCATGTTGTCTGACGAAAAGTTGCAGGGTGATTTTTCTTTAAGGGCTTTGTTTTTGACAAAACTGGCTGATTTGTTAGAAGAGGAGGAATTCTTTTCAATGGTTGAAGCAAGCAGATTAGCAACTGCTTTTTTCTCCGTTATTAAAGAGTCCGAAAACTTGAGATGGTTCACAGTGGGACAGGTGTTCTTCCCTTTGATTTTCTTAATGATGTTCCACACTTTTTTCTTGGAAGTTTTCGATGTCAGCCTGGAGCAGAAGCTTCTCCAGGACCGACGTTTACTGATTTTAAAAGTGTGTCTCGATTTAGCACGGAGTTCCCTCCGGGGGGTTGCGACCTTGTCGTGGTCGGAGGGCTTGCGCAGTCCAGTGATCCCTTAGGCTTTGGCTGGCGGGGGCATCAATACTTGGGAGATAGGCTGGTTTTTTCACACTGCTTGTAGGCCTGAGAGGTGAAGATGCTGTATGGCCTAAGCGTAACGTGGTAAGGAGTTGATGCCCCTGGTAGGGCTTCCCATGTCAGTTTAGGCTAAGGGTGAGGATCCTGACTAAGAGTAACCCGCCTTTCTCCTTTTCTTGTTTTCTGCCTCCCTTATTTGGCCCTTTTCTATCTTCGTCTCCCCTTCAAGTCTTCTTTTCCACACTCCTTTTCTCTCTGTGGTTCTCCTTAAGATCCGCCGTGTTTGCCGTGCGGTGCGACCTGTGTCGGGGGGAATGAGATCCTGGTGATTGAGAGGGCCAGCGCTCTCAACACATCACTTTGGCTCGGACCTCTCCTAGACAGGGAGTACACTTTGGCCCGGGTGTACTAATCGGCTCCCCTTCTTGGGGTTGGGTCAAGACAGGCAGTTCCCCTGCTGGCCAAGTAAACCCTGCAGTGCTCAGCTCTCTGTTCCCGGGAGTTGAGCATGATCAGGGGGGATAGGGTTGGTGGCTTCTGTTTGTCGTATATCTCTCCCGAAGCCTGGAAGGGGTCAAGACATTGGTTTCTTGGCCCTGGCCCCTTCGTTGGACTCCAAGGTGGGTGGGTAAGGGAGGGATAAAATATAATAAAATACACATGGCTTTTTTCAAAAAAACATCCCCCCCAAAAAGAGGAAGGCAGCATCCCCTATTTCAGGGGATTTCGATTCTGACAGCGATTCGGATATGGAGGTACGACAGAAGACAGGTTTTTGGGCTTCCTGGCTCGTTATGGAAGGAACGGAGCAAGAAAGACCCCTTTCAGCTTTGAGCCCTTTTGCTATCCAAAAGGGCTTTCAAGGCTTAGCAGGTGACCCTCGGTCCATCAAGAGGTTGAGGAACGGCTCGTTTCTAATTCAATGTAAATCACAGAAACAATCTGAACAGCTGCTGAAGGCAAAAAAGCTTGTGGACAGGGAGATCAGGGTGACTCCCCAAACAGTTAAATTCATCGAAAGGAGTGATTCGCTGCAGGGATTTATCAGGTGTTTCAGAGGCAGAGATCAAACGGAGCTGGCGTCCAGGTTGTGACGGAGGTACGCAGGGTGACAGTAAAGAAGGGTGCAGAAAGAGTGGACACCAACACCCTCTTTCTGACATTCTGCAACCCTGTGCTGCCTCCGGTCATCAAAGTCGGCTACCTGATTGCCCGGGTTCAGTTATACGTTCCGTCCCCGTTGAGGTGCTTTCAGGTGCCAGAAGTTTGGCCATGTCAGGGGACCGTTGTTCTGGGCAGGAGGTGTGCGGTATTTGCTGCAAGGCAACCCATGATGGGCCGTTAAGATAAGATAAGATAATGTTGCTTATAGCCCAGCCGACCGCAGAGGGCCACATCAGGGCTGTCACCACGTTAAAATCAACTCACCAGTCATTTTAAAAAAAAAAAAAAAAAAAAAAAAAAAAAAACTTTCACACATCTCGTTAAATGACATCGTCTACAAACGCACCAGAAACTTTGTTAAAAATCTTTCTGCCGTAAAATCTTAAATCAGATGAAAAATGTTAATCTCTCTCAAAAACTCAAGGATCACGTCAGGCGGGACATCCTGAACAGGATCTTCATGGACTCCGCTGTAAATGTTTGTGTCTCACATCGTGCAAGTCCAACACTCCAAAAGAACATGTTTCATTGGAGTGGCGCATGACATGGAATGCACACGGAGCTTCTTCACTCTTTAAAAGGTAAAAATGGGTAAAATACGAATGGCCGGTGTGCAGCCGGCACAGAACCGTTTCCTCTTTACGACCACCCGACGTAGATGGGAGGAACTCCTTAAGGTTTGGACGGATATGAAAGAGTTTGTTATTCGTCTGTGTGTTCCAATCCTCCTGCCAGAGGTCTCTCACATAATCGTTAATTTTGGGTTTCACATCTGAGCAGGGATATAAGTGTTGGACAGTTTCTCTCTTGTGGCTTTTCTTGGCTAAACGATAAACCCCATTTCGTTCCCGCCGATACCAACATGACCAGGAACCCAAGCAAGAGTAATGTTGTAACCGTCCGCCTTCAACTTGCTAAAAAGTTCAAAGAAATGCAAAAGTTCTGGATGCTGAAGGTTGCGGCCAGCTATGGCTTCCAAAGCTGACAGCGAATCCGACAGAACCAGAAAGTCCCTCTTGAAGAATGTGAGATTATCTTAAAAGCCAGAACCAGAGCAGTAAGTTCAGCAGAATAGACAGAAGCATCTGAATGGATATGTTCCAACATTATCTGAGAAGGAGCCCCAGGGCAGTAGGCTGCACAGGCCACTCCATCTTCAGACTTGGAACCGTCAGTGAAAACTTTTTTGACAGAATGGGAATTTCGAACAGAGCTCAGCATACAATCCCTTGTACGCCAGAGAGCTGGTAGACTCTTTACAAAAGCTGCAAGATCGAAACGATCTCTGGTGTGTGAAAAGGTCCACGGAGGTTGATCCGGAAACTGGAAAAATCGGAAACTACTCCCAGGTCTAGACACTGCATTCCGCACGTGAGGCTGCTACGAAGACCAAACGGCGGAATACATTTAGGGTTGTTTTCAAACTTACTTTGGAACGGAGGGTCAAAGACACAGTCATAGGCAGGATTCTGCGGTGCTGAAAACAGTCGGATATAATAATTCAAAGACAGTTTCAGCTGCGATTGGACAGTGAAGGTTCACCCGCCTCTGCGTACAGTGTACACAGGGGTGGTGCGGAACGCTCCAAGACGGGAGACGAAGCCCTTGATGGTGGATTGGGTCCAAGAGTTTTGAGGTAAGATGATCTTGCGGAGCCGTACACAGCACAACCGTAGTCCAGTTTGGAACGGACCAGGGCTCTGTAGAGGTGCAAACAAAGTTTTCTTATCAGCGCCCCAGTCGGTGTGTGCTACGACCCGCAGAATATTCAGTGCCTTTTGGCAAGCAGTTTTGAGGTTTTTAATATGGCTGAGAAAGTTAAGTTTTTGGTCAAAAATGACTCCCAGAAATTTGGCCTCTTTAACAGCTGGAATGGGAGATTTCCCTACTTGAAGTTCGGATCTGGAAAAAACTGACGGAAATTATTGGAAGTGAATACACTGGTTTTTGTAGCAGAAAAGGTGAAACCGTTTTCATCGCCCACGATGGATTTTATTACGCAAGCTGGAGCTGCGCTGGACACTCGGGTACAGGCTTCCAGTTGCGGTAGACAGCAAAATCATCCAAAACAATGAGCAGTCTGAACCCTGCTGAACTGATTGAACAATGTTGTTGATCTTAATACTAAAGAGGGCAGGAGATAGTATGCTCCCCTGTGGAACACCCAACTCCTGCTCGTGGACATCAGGGGAGAGTGGTGCCAACCCGGACCTGAAACTGTCGTTCTGCCAAAAAATTTTGAATAAAAAGCGGAAGATGACCTCAAAAACCAGATCGTGGAGATCATGAAGTATCCCGACTTCCAGGTGGTATCGTAGGCCTTCTCCAAGTCAAAGAAAATTGCCACTGCATGCTGTTTTGTTCAAAAAGGCGTTCCGAAGTGTAGATTCCAGACGAATCAAATGGTCAACGGTAGTCCGATGTTTGCGGAAACCACACTGTTTCTTTCGCCAAAAGGCCATGGGTTTCAAGTTTCCACATGAGCCTAGCATTGACCATTTTTTCCATCAATTTACAAACACAGCTGGTCAAAGCTATGGGACGGTATTTGAAGGATTAGAAAGATCTTTTCCAGGTTTGGGGATGGGAATAATGAGGGCTTTTCGCCAAGAGGGTGGAAAAAAACCTGTAGTCCACACATGGTTGTAGACCTGTAGCAGTATGTTCAGACCTTCTAGCGGAAGATGTTTCAACAGCTGATAATGGATTTCATCTATACCTGGAGAGGAATCGCTGCAAAAAAGCAAGGCAGATTTCAGCTCGTTTAACGTGAAAGGAAGATTGTAGTCTTCCATGTTGTCGGACGAAAAGTTGCAGGGTGATTTTCTTTTAGGGCTTTGTTTTTGACAAAAGTGGGCTGATTTATTAGAAGAGGAGGAATTCTTTTCAAGGGTTTTGAAGCAAGCAGATTAGCAACTGCTTTCTTCTCTGTTATTAAAGAATCCGAAAACTTGAGATGGTTCACAGTGGGACAGGTGTTCTTTCCCTTTGATTTTCTTAATGATGTTCCACACTTTTTTCTTGGAAGATTTTGATGTCAGCCTGGAGCAGAAGCTTCTCCAGGACCGACGTTTACTGATTTTAAAAGTGTGTCTAGATTTAGCACGGAGTTTTTGATGGGCTCGAGCGTTGGGACCCGAAGGTCGTTGGTACACCTGACGCTGAGCCCGTTTTCTAACTTTGGAAATTTGTTGGCAGTCTGAATCAAACCAGGGTGTTTTTGGCATTTGAAGTTATCGAAGACACTGGAATACAAGCTTTAGCACACTTGATCACAGTGTTAGTCAGTGATTCAGCTGGGTCCGGACTCTGAAGAAAGTCAGTGTCCTGGAATTCTTTAGAAATAGTGGTTGCAAATAGATCCCAGTTTTCTTTCTTGTAATTTAGATGTTGAGAGACAGAGACGTGTTCAGTTATGACGGGTTGTAGTAAGACAGGGAAATGGTCACTTCCGTGCAGATCGTCATGGACAGAACCACTCATAGTCCAGGACCAGCGAGGGGTCACAAACCGACAAATCTAAACACGAAAGTGAACCTGTGGAAGAATGGAGGTAAGTTGCAGATCCATCGTTCAGACAACACAAATCCAAATCCGAAAGGACATCCTCAATCAGCAGACCTCTGGATGACGAACCGGTACTACCCCAAAGAGGGTTGTGACCGTTAAAGTCACCCAACAGCAAAAAAGGTCGAGGAAGTTCCCCTAACAGACTGACAAGGTCCTGACGACAAACCGGGACAGATGGAGGTAGATAAAGAGAACAGATTGTGACAGTCTTGTGGAGAGTGACTCTCGCAGCTACAGCCTGAAGGGAGGTAGACAGAGCGACAGGACTATACAACAAAGTTTTGTGAAGGAGAAGGGCAACACCGCCCGACAGTCCCAACGTGGATGGTTGTGCAGGTTTTGAAAGAATATTAAAGCCAGAAAGAGTAAAGGTCTTCTGGCTTTGAATTTGGGTTTCTTGAAGAGCCACGACAGAAGGTTTCATAGATTGACACAGAAGCTGGCAGCTCTCGAAGTTAGAATTTAGACCACGGATATTCCAATGGAATATTGTATTATCCATGGTGCAGAGGGCGGGAAAAAGGGGAGAGATCAGGTCATCTCCTCCTCAAAATCTGCTGCTAAAGCTGTAAATTTGTTGCTTAATTTCACTGGACTATCTGCAGACCTGCTGGCAGACTTGCCAACAGGTGAAGTAGGTCTGGGTTTGGGAGACGGTGGAGGTTTTCTTCCTTATCTCCACCATCTCCACACTGGGTTGAACTCCTTGCCCGCACGGGCACTGGACAGAGGAGTTCGAGGTCGGGGTTGCGGTGTTTTAATCTGCCCAGCAGCAGATGTTGTAGACTGCTGGGCAGTCTGAGGGGTGGCGGATTTTTTGGCCTCCACCAGGGGCACTCACTTTGGGTTGAGAGGTGGTGGACCTGCTTCCACCAGAGCTGACAGTTTTCCTTGCAATGTCTTCGAAAATGTAAAGTTATCAGTCTGACAGCAGACTGACCGAGTTGGAACTGTTGGAACTTTTTTTTACGGCCGAAGCATCGAAGAAGCTGTCGGCGACTGACTGCCCACAACCCGCTTGCGGGCCCCAAAAAAGGAAATTTTCTTTTCAGTTTTGATTCTTTGAATAGCGTATTCCTGAATCCAAAGAGGGCGTTTCGTGAAGAGGAGGGATGGTTGCCACCGCAGTTAGCACAATGTGCCGGATCTGACACGGCCCATCATGGGTTGCCTTGCAGCAAACTCCGCATACCTCTTGCCCTGAACAGCGGTCCCTGACATGGCCAAACTTCTGGCACTGAAGCACCTCAACGGGGACGGAACATATAAAACTGAACATGAACATTCAAGTAACCAACTTTGATGACCGGAGGCAGCACAGGGTTGCAGAAGGTCAGAAGAGGGTGTTGGTGGCCACTCTCTCTGAACCTTTCTTTACTGTCACCCTGCGCACCTCCGTCACACCCTGGGATTGCCAGCTCCGTCTTAATTTCTGCCTCTGATTTCACCAGATAAAACCCTGCAGCGAATCACGCCTTTTGATGAGTTCAACTGTTTGTGGGGAGTTACCCTGAATCTCCCTGTCCACAAGTTTCTTTGCCTTCAGCAGCTGTTCAGATTGTTTTGGTGATTTACACTGAATAAGAAATGAACCATTCCTCAACCTCTTGATGGACCGAGGGTCACCTGCTAAAGCTTGAAAGCCCTTCTGTATGGCGAAAGGGCTCAGAGCTGAAAGGGGTCTTTCCTGCTCCGTCCCTTCCATCACGAGGGCCCGGAAGCCCAGAATCCCGTCCTCTGTCGTACCTCCATATCAGAATCACTATCTGAATCAAAATTCCCTGAAATAGGGGATGCAGCCTTCCTCTTTTTTGGGGGATTGTTTTTGAAAAAGCCATGATGTAATTTTTTTTATTTCATCTCTCCCTTACCCACCACTTGGAGTCCAACTAAGGGGCCAGTGCCAAGAAACCAATGTCTTGACCCCTTCCAGGCTTCGGGAGAGATATACGACAACAGAAACTACCAACCCTATCCCCCCTGATCATGCTCAACTCCCGGGGACAGAGAGCTGAGCACTGCAGGGTTAACTTGGCCAGTAGGGAAACTGTCCGTCTTTGACCCAGCCCCAAGAAGGGGAGCCGATTAGTACACCCGGGCCAGAGTGTACTCCCTGTTTAGGAGAGGTCCGAGCCAAAGTGATGTTTGAGAGCGCTGGCCCTCTCAATCACCAGGATCTCATTCCCCCTCCGCACAGGTCGCACCGCACGGCAAACGCGGCGAATCTTAAGGAGACCACAGAGAGAAAAGAGTGGGGAAAAGAAGACTTGAAGGGGAGACGAAGATAGAAAAAGGGCCAAATAAGGGAGGCGGGAAACAAGAAAAGGAGAAAGGTGGGTTACTCTTAGTCAGGATCCTCACCCTTAGCTATCTGACAGGGGAAGCCCTACCAGGGGCATCAACTTCTTACCACGTTTCGCTTAGGCCATACAGCTCTTCACCTCAGGCCTAAAAGCAGTGTGAAAAACAGCCTATCTCCCAAGTATTGATGCCCCCGTAGCATAGCCTAAAGGATCACTGGACCACGAAAACCCCTCCCCCACGAAAAGGTCGCAACCCCCCGGAGGGGGCCGTGTAAAGATCCGGCACATTGTGCAAACTGCGGTGGCGACCATCCCTCCTCTTCCCGAAACTGTCCTCTTTAAATTCGGAATCTGCAATACAAAGAGTTAAAAAACAGAAAAGAAGATCTCCTTTTTTGAAGCCCGGAAACAGGTTGTGGGCAGTCAGTCGCCGACAGCTTCTTCGTTGCTTCGGCCGTAAAGAAAGTTCCTACAGTTCCAACTCGGTCAGTCTGCTGTCAGACTGATAACTTTACGTTTTCGAAGATATTGCAAGGAAAAACTGTCAGCTCTGGGGGAAGCAGGTCCACCACCTCTCAACCCAAGTGAATGCCCCTGGTGGAGGCAAAAAATCGCCCCCCCTCAGACTTGCCAGCAGTCTACAACATCTGCTGCTGGGCAGATTAAAAAACCAGCACCCCTACCTTGAACTCCTCTGTCCAGTGCCCGTGCGGGCAAGGGAGTTCAACCCAGTGGGGGAGATGGTGGGATGGGGAAAGAAGCCCCCACCGTCTCCAAATCCAGACCACCTTCACTGTTGGCAAGTCTGCCAGCAGGTCGTAGCCCCTCACAGTCCAGTGAAACTAAATAACAAATTCACTCCATTGGACGCAGACGTTGAGGAGGAGATGACCTGATCTCTCTCCTTTTAGCCCTCTGCACCATGGATAGTACATATTCCATTGGAATCCGTGGACTAAATTCCAACTTCGAGGAGCTGAAAACTTTTGTGTCAATCTATAAAACCTTCCGTCGTGGCTCTTCAGGAAACTCAATTCAAAGCCAGAAGCCCTTTACTCTTTCGGGCTTTAATATTCTTTCAAAACCTGCACAACCATCCACGTTGGGATTGTCGGGCGGTTTTTGCCCTTCTCTACACAAACTTTGTTGTATAGTCCTGTCGCTCGTCTACCTCCCTTCAGGCTGTAGCTGCGAGAGTCACTCCCCACAAGACTGTGAAAATCTGTTCCCTTATCTACCTCCTTCTGTCCCGGTTTGTCGTCAGGACCTTGTCAGTCTGATAAGGAACTTCCTCGACCTTTTTTGCTGTTGGGTGACTTTACGGTCACAACCCTTTTTGGGGTAGTGCCGGTACGTCATCCAGAGGTCTGTGATTGAGGATGTCCTTTCGGATTTGGGGTTTTGTGTTGTCTGAACGACGGATCTGCAACTTACCTCCACTCTTCCACAGGTTCACTTTCGTGTTTAGTTTTTGTCGGTTTGTGACCCCTCGCTGGTCCTGGATATGAGTGGTCTGTCCATGACGATCTGCCAGAAGTGCCCATTCCCTTGTCCTTCTAAAACCTGTCATAACTGAACACGTCTCTGTCTCTCAACATCTAAATTATAAGAAAGCAAACTGGGATCTATTTGCAGCCACTATTTCTACGGAATTCCGGACATGATTTTCTTCAGAGTCCGGACCCAGCTGAATCTCTAAACAAACACTATAAATCAAATGTGCTAAAGCCTGTTTTTCATGTCTTCCGATAAACTTCAAATCCCAAAAACACCCTGGTTCGATTCAGACTCCCAACAAATTTCCAAAGTTCGGAAAACGGCTCAGCGTCAGGTATACCAACGCCCTTTCGGGTCCCAACGCTCGAGCCATCAGAAAAACGAGCTAAATCAAGACACACTTAAAATCAGTAACGTCGGTCCTGGAGAAGCTTCTGCTCCAGGCTGACATCAAAAACTTCCAAGAAAAAAGTGGGAACATCATTAAAAAATCAAAGGGAAGAACACCTGTCCCACTGGGGAACCATCTCAATTTTCGGATTTCTTTAAAACAGAAAAGAAAGCAGTTGCTAATCTGCTTGCTTCAAAACCATTGAAAAAAATTCCTTCCCTCTTCTAATAAATCAGCCCCCTTTTGTCAAAACCAAAGCCCTAAAGAAAAATCAACCCCGCAACTTTTCGTCCGACAAAATGGACGACTAAAAATCTTCCTTTCACGTTAAACGAGCTGAAATCTGCCTTACTTTCTTGCAACGATTCCCCTCCAGGTATAGATGAAATCCATTATCAACTGTTGAACATCTTCCGCAAATAGGTTGAACACCCTGTACAGGTATCAACCATGTGTGGACTACAGGTTTCTTTCCGCCCTCTTGGCGAAAAGCCCTTATTTTCCCATCCCCAAACCTGGAAAAGATCTTTCAATCCATCAAACTACCGTCCCATAGCTTTGACCAGCTGTGGGCTGTAAATTGATGGAGAAAATGGTCAAAGTAGGCTCATGTGGAAACTGGAAACCGATGGCCTTTTGGCGAAAGAACAGTGTGGGTTCCGCAAACATCGGACTACGTTGACCATTTGATTCGTCTGGAATCTACACTTCGGAACGCCTTTTTGAACAAACAGCATGCAGTGGGAATTTTCTTTGACTTGGAGAAGGCCTACGATACCCCCTGGAAGTCGGGGATCTTCATGATCTCCACGATTGGTTTTCGAAGTCATCTTCCCCTTTTTATTCAAATTTTTTTGGCAGAACGACAGTTTCAGGTCCGGGTTGGCACCCACTCTCTCTGATGTCCACGAGCAGGAGTTGGGTGTTCCACAGGGGAGCATACTGTCTCCTGCCCTCTTTAGCATCAAGATTAATAACATTGTTCAATCAGTTCAGCAGGGTTCAACTGCTCTTGTTTGTGGATGATTTCGCTGTCTACGCAACTGGAGCCTGTACCCGAGTGTCCAGCGCAGGCTCCAGCTTTGGTAGTAAAATCCATCGGTTTGGGGTGATGAAAACGGTTTAAATTTTCTGCTACAAAAACGCAGTGTATCCACTTCCATAATTTCCATCAGTTTTTTCCAGATCCTGAACTTCAGTAGGGGAAAACTCCCATTCCAGCTGTTAAAGAGGCCAAATTTCTGGGAGTCATTTTTGACCAAAAATTAACTTTCTCAGCCATATTAAAAAAACCCCAAAACTGCTTGCCAGAAAGCACTGAATTATTCTGCGGGTCGTAGCGCACACCGACTGGGGCGGGTGATAAGAAAACTTGTTGCACCTCTACAGAGCCCTGGTCCGATCCAAACGGACTACGGTTGTGCTGTGTACGGCTCGCAAGATCATCTACCTCAAAATCTTGGACCCATCCACCATCAAGGGGTTCGTCTCTGTCTTGGAGCGTTCCGCACCACCCTGTGTACAGCCGTACGCAGAGGCGGGTGAACCTTCACTGTCCAACCGCAGGCTGAAACTGTCTTTTAATTATTATATCCGACTGTTCTCAGAACCGCAGAATCCTGCCTAGACTGTGTCTTTTACCCCCCGTTCCAAAGTAAGTTTGAAAACAACCCAATGTATTCCGCCGTTTGGGGCTTGTATGCGGCCTCACGTGCGGAATGCAGGTCTAGACCAGAGTTGTGTCCGTTTTTCAAGTTTCTGGATCAACCTCCGTGGACCTTTTTCACACCAGAGATTTGTTTCGACCTCGCAGCTTTTCGCAAAGAGTCTACCAGCTCTCTGGCCATTACAAGGCATTGTATGCTGAGCTCTGTTCCAAATTCCCATCCTGTCAAAAAGTTTAAACGACGGGTCCAAGTCTGAAGATGGTTGGCCTGTGCAGCCTACTGCCCTGGGGTCCTTTCAGATACTGTTGGAACATATACTTTTCCGATGCTTCTGTCTATTCTGCTGAACTTACTGCTCTGGTACTGGCTTTGAAGATAATCTCCTATTCTTCGAAGAAGGGACTTTGGTTCTGTCGGATTCGCTGTCAGCTTTGGAGGCCATAGCTGGCCGCAACCTTCAGCTCCAGAATTTTACTTTTTTTTTGACTTTTTAGCAATTTGAAGGGGGAGGGGTTAAAAACATTACTCTTGCTTGGGTTCCTGGTCATGTTGGCATCGGCGGGAACAAAATGGTTGATCGTTTAGCCAAGAACGCCACAAGAGGAGAGAAACTGTCCAACATTTATTCCCCTGCTCAGATGTAAAACCCCAAAAATTTAAACGATTATGTGAGAGACCTCTGGCAGGAGGATTGGAAACACACAGACGACTAACAAACTCTTTCAGATCCGTCCAAACCTTAAGGAGTTCTCCCATTCTACGTCGGGAGGTCTTTAAAGAGGAAACGGTTTGTCCCCGGCTGCACACCGGCCATTGTATTTTACCCATTCTTACCTTTTAAAGAGTGAAGAAGCTCCGTGGTGCATTCCATGTCATGCGCCCTCACAGTGAACATGTTCTTTTAGAGTGTGGGATATTGCACGATGTGAGACACAAACATTTTACAGCGGAGTCCATGAAGATCCTGTTTCGGGGATGTCCCGCTGACGTGATCCTTGAGTTTTTGAGAGAGATTAACATTTTTCATTGATTTAAGATTTTACGGCAGAAAGATTTTTAAAACAAAGTTTCTGGTGCGTTTGTAGACGAGGTCATTTAACGAGATGTGTGAATGTTGGTTTTTTTATTTTTTTAAAAAATTTTTATGACTGGTGAGTTGATTTTAAGTGGTGACAGCCCTTTTGTGGCCCTTTTCGGTCGGTGGGCTATAAAACAACATTATTTATCTCCAGCACGGAGTTTTGATGGGTCGAGCATTGGGACCCAAGGTTTTTGGGATACCGACGCGAGCCCCCTTTTTGAACTTTTGGAAAAATTTTTTGGCAGTCTGAATCAAAAAGGGTTTTTTGCTTTGAAATTATCGGGAAAACCTGGAAAACAGGCTTTTGCACATTTTTCACAGTGTTAGTCAGAGATTCTGCTGGGTCCCGGCCGAAAAAATAGGGCCTGGAATTCCTTAAAATAGTGGCTGCAAAAAAGATCCCATTTGCTTTTTTTATTTTGATGTTTAGAGACAGAGGTGTTTATTATTACGGGTTGTGAAGGACAGGAAATGGTCACTTCCCGGAGATCGTCAGGACAGAAAAATCATATCCGGACCAGCGAGGGGGGACAAAACGACAAATCAAAAAAAGAAATGAACCGTGAAAAAAGTGGAGGGTAAATTGAGATCGGTTCAGCAACACAAATCCAAATCCAAAGGCACCTCAATTAGCAGACCTTGGTGACGTTGACACACCAAAGAGGATTGTGACCGTTAAAGTCCCCCAACAGCAAAAAAGGTCAGGAAGTTCCCCTATAGACTGTAAACCCTGACGACAAACCGGGACAAAAGGGTGGAAGAAAAGGGAACAGACGTCACAGTCTTGTGGAGAGGACCTCACAGCTAAGCCTGAGGGAGGTAGACAGAGCGGGACAACAGCAAATTTTTGTGTATGAAAGGGAACATGCCCCAGTCCCAACGTGGGGGTTTGTGCAGGTTTGAAAGAATATTAAAGCCAGAAAGAGTAAGGTCTTCGGCTTTGGATTGAGTTTCCGAAAGCCACGACAGAAGGTTTTTATAATTTTAAAAAAAGAAGTGCAGCCCCTCGAATTGGGAATTTAGTCAGGGATTTTCCCAATGGAATACGTACTACCCCAGGGTGCAGAGGCGAAATGGAGAGAATCAGGCCTCCTCTCAACGTCTGCTTCTAAAGGTGAAAATTTTATTTGGAGTTGTCCCGGGACTTTTTGCATCTTAAACCTGCGGCAACTTGCCAACATAAAGAAGGTCTGGATTGGGAGAGGGTGGGGGTTTTTCCTCATCCCACACGGGATTGAACTCCCTTGCCCCACGGGCACGGGCAGAGGAGTTCGAGGGGGGAGTGCGGGTTTTTTAAATCTCCCCGGAGATGTTTAAACTGCGGACAGTTTGGGGTGGCGGTTTTTTTTCCCTCCACCAGGGCATTCATTTGGGGTTGGGGGGTGGGGACCTGCTTCCCCGGGTTTTTAAAATTTCTCCTTGCAATGTCTTAGAAAACATAAATTTCATCATCTGGCAGCAGACTGCCCGGTGGGAACGTGGGAACTTCTTTACGCCGAAGCATATGAAGAGGTTGGCGTCGACTCCCAAAAACCCTTTGGGGCTTCAAAAACGAGATCTTCTTTCTGTTTTAGCGTTGTATAGGGTTTCCTGAACCAAAAGGGACATTTCTTAAAGAGGGGGGATGGTCGCCACCGATTAGCCAATGTCCCCGGGCTTTACACGGCCCCTCATGGGTTGCCTTGCACAAACACCGCACCCTCCCCCCAGAAACAGCGGTCCCTTTTACATGGCCAAACCCTGGCATCTGAAACACCTCAACGGGGCGGAACTCAACGGGGCTCGAACGTTTAAATAACCGACTTTGATGCCCGGAGGCAGCACGGGTTGCAGAATGTCAGAAAGAGGGTGTTGGTGGCCACTCTTTCTGCACCTTTTTTTACCCACCCGCCACCTCCTCACACCCCGGGCCCAGTTCCTCTTGATCTTGCCTCTGAGACCCTGTTAAATCCGGCATCGAATCCTTTTTTTCGACGAATTCAAGTTTATGGGGAGTCACCCGATCTCCCGTCCCCATCTTTGTTACCCCAACAGCTGTTCGGATTGTTTTTTGTCTGCATTGAAACAGAAATGAGCCATTCCCCAAAATTTGAGGACGAGGGTCCCTGCAAACCTGAAAGCCCTTTTTATGGCGAAAAAACTCAAGGTGAAAGGGTTTTTCCGCTCCCTCCCCCCCTCACGACCGGAAGCCAGAAACCCTTTCCCTTTTACCCCTTTTGGAATCACTGTCGAAGGAAATCCCCCAAAAAAGGGGTGCGCCTTCCTCTTCTTTTTGGGGGGGGATGTTTTTTGCCATATTTTTTATTATTTTCATCTCCCCTACCCCCCCCCTTTGGGGTCCAACTAAGGGGGCCCGGCCAAAAAACCAAAGTCTTGACCCCTTCCGCTTTAGGAGAGACTAGCAAACAAAACCACCAACCCTATCCCCCCCGACATGCCAACTCCCGGGGAAAAGAGAGCTACACTGCAGGGTTCATTTGGCAGCAGGGGGAAAAGCCTGTCTTGACCCAGCCCCAAGAAGGGGGGCCTTAGTACCCCGGCCAAAGTGGACTCCCTGTTAGGGAGGTCCGGGGAAAGTGATGTGTTGAGGCACCGGCCCCTCAAGCACTGGGCCCCCCATCACCAGGGGTCTATCCCCCCCCGACACAGGGCCACCGCACGGGAAACGCGGGGATCTTAAGGAGACCACAGAGAAAAAGGAGTGTGGAAAAAAAACTGAAGGGGGCGAAGATAGAAAAGGGGGCCAAAAAAGAAAGGCGAAAACAAAAAAAGGAGAAAGGGGGTTACTCTTTGTCCGGATCCCACCCTTAGCCTATCTGCATGGAAACCCTACCGGGGCATAACTCCTTACCACGTTACCTTAGGCCAGGCACATCCGACTTTACAGGCCAAGCAGTTTTAAAAAAACCAGCCTTTTCCAAATATTGATGCCCCCGCCCGCAAAGCCTAAGGGATCACTGGACCGCGCAAGCCCTCCGACCACGACAAGGTCGCATAAACCCCCGGAGGGTAGTCAGAGCGACAGGACTAACAACAAAGTTCTGTGTATAAGAAGGGCAACACCGCCCGTTAGTCCCAATGTTGATGGTTGTGCAGGCTTGGAAAGAGTATTAAAGCCAGAAAGAGTGAAGGTCTTCTGGCCTTGAATTTTTGTTTCCTGAAGAGCTATGACTAAGTTTTTTGTTTGACACAGAAGCTGCAGCTCCTCAAAGTTTGAGTTTAAACCACAAATATTAGATTGCCTTAATAGCAGAAAGGGTCTAGGAAGCTGCTCCAAGAGTGAAATGAGGTCCTGTTTGGTGACACAAATATTGGGACAGATACAAGGTACAGATAGTTATTGTTTTGAAGAGAGTAACCTGAGCTGCCACTGCCTGAAGGGGAGTCTGCAGAGCAACTGGGCTGTACAGAACAGAGTTATGAATGAGTAAGGCTACCAGTACACGCCATGTTCCACAGTTGTGCAAGTTAATCTAGGATGCTGTAGTCAGCAAGGGAGAAAGTTTTATCAGGCCTCAGAAGAGTTTCTTGCAGTGAAACTAGCACAGGCCTAGTCTCACGGCACAAAAGCTGCAGTTCTTAGTCATTGGAATACAGATAAGATAAGATAAGATAATGTTGCTTATAGCCCAGCCGACCGCAAAGGGCCATATCAGGGCTGTCACCATGTTAAAATCAACTCACCAGTCATTAAAAAAAAAACAAAAAAAAACTTTCACACATCTGTTAAATGACATCGTCTACAAACGCACCAGAAGTTTGTTAAAAATCTTTCTGCGTAAAATCTTAAATCAGATAAAAAATGTTATCTCTCTCAAAAACTCAAGGATCACGTCAGGCGGGACATCCTGAACAGGATCTTCATGGACTCCGCGTAAAATGTTTGTGTCTCACATCGTGCAAGTCCCAACACTCTAAAAGAACATGTTTCATTGTGAGTGGCGCATGACATAGAATGCACCACGGAGCTTCTTCACTCTTTAAAAGGTAAGCATGGGTAAAATATCGAATGGCCGGTGTGCAGCCGCACAGAACGTTTCCTCTTTACGACCTCCCGACGTGGATGGGAGGAAGTCCTTAAGGTTTGGACGGATCGAAAGAGTTTGTTTGTCGTCTGTGTGTTCCTATCCTCCTGCCAGAGGTCTCTCACATAATCGTTAATTTTGGGTTTCACGTCTGAGCAGGGGTATAAATGTTGGACAGTTTCTCTCTTGTGGCGTTCTTGGCTAAACGATCAACCATTTCGTTCCCGCCGAGCCAACATGACCAGGAACCCAAGCAAGAGTAATGTTGTAACCGTCCGCCTTCAAGTTGCTAAAAAGTTAAAAAAAAAGTAAAAGTTCTGGATGCTGAGGTTGCGGCCAGCTATAGCCTCCAAAGCTGACAGCGAATCCGACAGAACCAGAAAGTCCCTCTTCGAAGATTGTGATATTATCTTCAAAGCCAAAACAGAGCAGTAAGGTCAGCAGAATATACAGAAGCATCTGAATGAATAAGTTTCAACAGTATCTGGAGAAGAAGCCCCAGGGCAGTAGGCTGCACAGGCCACTCCCTCTTCAGACTTGGAACCGTCAGTGAAAACTTTTTGACAGGATGGGAATTGGAACAGAGCTCAGCATACAAAGCCTTGTACGCCAGAGAGCTGGTAGACTCTTGCGAAAAGCTTGCAAGATCGAAATGATCTCTGGCGTGAAGGAAGGTCCACGGAGGTTGATCCGGAACTTAGAAAAATCCGACACAACTCCTAGGTCTAGACCTGCATTCCGCACGTGAGGCTGCATACGAGACCAAACGGCGGAATACATTTCGGGTTGTTTTCAAACTTACTTTGGAACGGAAGGACAAAGACACAGTCATAGGCAGGATTCTGCGGTTTCTGAGAACAGTCGGATATATAATTCAAAGACAGTTTCAGCCTGCGGTTGGACAATGAAGGTTCACCCGCCTCTGCGTACAGGCTGTACACAGGGGTGGTGCGGAACGCTCCAAGACAGAGACGAAGCCCTTGATGGTGGATAGGGTCCAAGAGTTTGAGGTAAGAGGGTCTTGCAGAGCCGTACACGGCACAACCGTAGTCCAGTTTGGAACGGACCAAGGCTCTGTAGAGGTGCAGCAAAGTTTTCTTATCAGCGCCCCAGTCGGTGTGTGCTACGACCCGCAGAATATTCAGAGCTTTCTGGCAAGAAGTTTTGAGGTTTTTGATGTGGCTGAGAAAGTTGAGTTTTTGGTCAAAAATAACTCCCAGGAATTTGGCTTCTTTTACAACTGGAATGGTGGACTTGTCTAGACGAATTTCAGGAACATCAAAGAATCGACGAAAATTGTGGAAATGAATTGACTGAGTTTGGTACGGGAGAAGGTAAACCCGTTTTCCTCGGCCCACTGTTGGATTCTGTTGACGCAAAGTTGGAGTCGACGCTGTACACTGTGGTAAGAAGCTCCAACTGCATACAGCGCAAAGTCATCAACAAACAGAGAGGACTCGGTGCCCTGGTTTACCGATTGGACAATGTCATTAATTTTAATGCTGAAAAGGGCGGGAGAAAGGATGCTCCCCTGAGGAACACCCAACTCCTGCCCATGGATGTCAGAGAGTGTGGTGCCAACACGCACCTGGAACTGTCGATCGGCTAAAAAGTTTTGAATGAACAGAGGCAGGTGACCCCGAAAACCAAGTCTGTGCAGGTCCATGAGGACTCCTGTTTTCCACGTGGTGTCGTACCCTTTTCGAGGTCGAAAAAAAATAGCGACCACATGCTGCTTGTTAACAAAGGCGTTGCGGATGGTGTTTCCAGACGGATAGATGGTCAACCGTCGAGTGGTACTTCCGGAAACCGCACTGTTCACTGGCCAAAAGACCATCGGTTTTCCAGCTTCCACATCAGACGGGAGTTGACCATCTTTCCATCAGTTTACAGAGGCAGCTGGTCAGAGCAATTGGCGATAGTTGGAAGGGTTGGTAAGGTCCTTTCCAGGCTTTGGAATGGGAATGATCAGGGCTTTCCGCCAGGAGGGCGGAAAGGACCCTGTGGTCCAGATATGGTTATAGACTTGGAGAAGAGTCTGGAGACAGCTTTCTGGAAATGTTTCACAACCTGATAATGAATGTCATCCAGACCAGGGGCAGAATCAGTGCAGGTTTGTAAAGCTGATTTGAGTTCAACGATTGAAAAAGGAAGATTATAGGTTTCAGAGTTGTCTGATGTGAAATTGTATGAAGATTTCTCTCTAACCTCTTTGTTTCTTAAAAAGACGCAGATTTATTTGAAGAAGAGGAGTTCTGTTGGATGGTGGAGGCCAACAGATTGGCAACAGCTTGTTTGTCAGTGATCAGAGCATCAGCAAGTTTCAAGTGATGAATGGAGGGGTTGGTGTTCTTCCCTTTGATTTTTCTAATGATGTTCCAGACTTTTTTCTTGGAAGTTTTAGATGTCAGCCTGGAGCAGAAGTTTCTCCAGGACCGACGTTTACTGATTTTGAAGTGTGTCTCGATTTAGCACGGAGTTTCTGATGGGCTCTAGCGTGGGACCCGAAGTCGTTGGTATACCCGACGCTGAGCCCGTTTGCGAACTTTTGAAATTTGTTGGCAGTCTGAATTGAACCAGGGTGTTTTTGGCATTTGGAGTTTGTCGGAAGACACTGGAATACAGGTTTAGCACACTTGATCACGGTGTTAGTCAGTGATTCTGCTGGGTCTTGGACTCTGAAAAAAATCAGTGTCCTGGAATTCTTTTGAAATAGTGGTTGAAAATAGATCCCAGTTTGCTTTCTTATAATTGAGATGTTGAGAGACAGAGGCGGTTTTCAGTTAATATGGGCTGTAAAAGAACAGGGAAAATGGTCACTTCCGTGCAGATCGTCATGGACAGACCACTCATAGTCCAGGACCAGCGAGGGGTCACAAACTGACAAATCTAAGCACGAAGGTGAACCGTGGAAGAGTGGAGATAAGTTGCAGATCCGTCGTTCAGACAACACAAATCCAAATCTGAAAGGACATCCTCAATTAGCAAACCTCTGGAGACGTACTGGCACTACCCCAAAGAGGATTGTGTGGCCGTTAAAGTCACCAACAGCAAAAAGGTCGAGGAAGTTCTTCTATCAACTGACAAGGTCCTGACGACAAACCGGGACAGAAGGTGAGAGATAAAGGGAACAGATTGTCACAGTCTTGTGGAGTGGACTCTCGCAGCTACAGCCTGAAGGGAGGTAGACAGAATGACAGGACTATACAACAAAGTTTTGTGTAGGAGAAGGGCAACACCGCCCGACAGTCCAACGTGGATGGTTGTGCAGGTTTCGAAGAATATTAAGCCAGAAAGAGTAAAGGTCTTCTGGCTTTGAATTTGAGTTTCTTGAAGAGCCACGACGGAAGGTTTTAGAGACTGACACAGAAGCTGCAGCTCCTCGAAGTTGGAATTTAGACCACGGATATCCAATGGAATATTGTACTATCCATGGTGCAGAGGCGAAAAGGAGAGAAATCAGGTCATCTCCTCTTCAACGTCCGCATCTAATGGAGCAAATTTATTAGTTAGTTTCACTGGACTGTGTGGCCTTGGACCTGCTGGCAGACTTGCCCGCAGGTGACAAAGGCCTGGAGTTTGGAGATGGTGGAGGTCTGGATTTGGGAGATGGTGGAGGTTTCTTCCTCATCTCCACCATCTCCACACTGGGTTGAACTCCCTGCCCGCACGGGCACTGGACAGAGGAATTCGAGTTGCGGGTGCTGTTTTTTAATCTGCCCAGCAGCAGATGTTGTAGACTGCTGGGCAGTCTGAGGGGTGGGCGGATTTTTTGCCTCCACAGGGGCATTCACTGTGGGTTGGGAGTGTGGTGGAACCTGCTTCCACCAGAGCTGACAGTTCTTCCTTGCAGTGTCTTTGAAAAGATAAATTCATCAGTCTGGCAGCAGACTGACCGAGTGGAAATTTTCTTTACGCCGAAGCATATGAAGATGCTGTGGCCGCTGACTGCCCACAACCTGCTTGCGGGCTTCAAAAAAGGAGAGATCTTCTTTCTGTCTTAACTCTTTGTATTGCAGATTCCTGAATCCACAGAGGACAATTTCGTGAAGAGGAGGGATGGTCGCCACCGCAGTTTGCACAATGTGCCGGATCTTTACACGGCCCATCATGGGTTGCCTTGCAGCAAACCGCAACACCTCCTGCCCAGAACAGCGGTCTCTGACATGGCCAAACCTCTGGCATCTGAAACACCTTAACGGGGACGGCACATACAGCTGAACATGAACATTTAGGTAACCGACTTTGATGACCGGAGGCAGCACAGGGTTGCAGAACGTCAGAAAGAGGGTGTTGGTCCACTCTCTCTGAACTTTCTTTACCGTCACCCTGCGCACCTCCGTCACACCTTGGGACGCCAGTTCCGTCTTGATTTCTGCCTCTGAGACCCCTGATAGATCTCTGCAGCGAATCACACCTTTTGACGAATTTAACTGTTTATGAGGAGTCACCCTGATCTCCCTGTCCACTATCTTTGTTGCTCTCAACAGTTGTTCAGATTGCTTTTTAGATCGATATTGAATTAGAAATGAGCCATTCCTCAACCTTTTGACTGACTGATGGGTCACCTGCTAGACCTGAAAGCCCTTTTGGATGGCAAAAGGGCTCAGAGATGAAAGGGGTCTTTCCTGCTCCGTCCCTTCCATCACGAGCCAGGAACCCAGAAACCTGTCTTCTGTCGTACCTCAGTATCAGAATCGCTGTCTGTTTGAAAGTCCTCTGAAAAAGGGGATGCTGCCTTCCTCTTCCTTTTGGGGGGGTAGTTTTTTGAAAAAGCCATGTGTATTTTATTATATTTCTCATCCCTCCCTTACCCACCCACCTTGGAGTCCAACTAAGGGGCCAGGCCAAGAATCACTGTCTTGACCCCTTCCAGGCTTCAGGAGAGATATACAACAGACAAAAAACCTACCAACCCTATCCCCCCTGATCATGCCCAACTCCCGGGAACAGAGAGCTGAGCACTACAGGGGTTATCTTGGCCAGCCGGAGAAATGCCTGTTTTGACCCAGCCCAAGAAGGGGAGCCGATTAGTACACCCGGGCCAAGGTGTACTCCCCTGTCTAGGAGAGGTCCGAGCCAAAGTGATGTGTTGAGAGCGCTGGCCCTCTCAATCACCAGGATCTCATCCCCTCCGACACAGGATCCGCACCGCACGGCCAACGCGGCGGATCTTAAGGAGACCACAGAGAGAAAAGGAGTGTGGAAAAGAAGACTTGAAGGGGAGACGAAGAAGAAAAAGATCCGTTAAGAAAGGCAGAAGACAGAATAGGAAAAAGGTGGGTTACTATTTGTCTGGGCCCTCACTCCTAACCTTTCTGACATGGGAGACCCTACCAGGGGCATCAATTCCTACCACGTAATGCTTGGCCAGTCAGCAACTTGGCTATACAGGCCTAGAAGCGTTCATAACAACTAACCATCTAGCTGAGTATTGATGCCCCCGTCAGCAAAGCCTAAAAGATACACTGGACCACGCAAGCCCTCCGACCACGGCAAGGTTGCAACCCCCGGAGGATGGAATACAGTCCCCGGAAGTTCCAATGCAAGACTGTTTCCATTTTGGTTGAGGACTTTATTCATCCATGTCAATGTCTTCTTCCTCTTCAACATACAGAGCTTCAAACGCATTCTGCAATTGAGCTCTGCTTTTTTTAATCTGTCTGGTGGAACAGGTCATTTCTTCTTCCCTG
Organism: Conus ventricosus; assembly: GCA_018398815.1. Classification (NCBI taxonomy): domain Eukaryota; kingdom Metazoa; phylum Mollusca; class Gastropoda; order Neogastropoda; family Conidae; genus Conus; species Conus ventricosus. The sequence continues at coordinate 57,185,737 of CM031597.1, read as the reverse complement.
CAGGGAACGAACTCAATGATCTTGGTGGCATTGGTGGAGGCTTTCCTTTGCACTCCACCAACGCCACTTTGTTCAAAGCCACTTTCAGGACGCCTCCCTTGGAAGGTGGTCTCAGCTTAGGAGCCGTCTCGGGGCCAACACCTTGTGGGCAGCCCGCACAGCCGCAAGGCTTAGTGGGTGCATTGGAAGTGCATCCTTTGGTGGGTTGAAGCGCCCCACCAAAGGCCGTTTTCTCTTTGCGATGTATTAGAAGCTGGAAGGCATTTCAGCGGTTCAAGATCACATGGGTCTGTCTGAACACTGGCTTCCACCTGATGTGCTCTGAGTGATTTTTTGACGACTGTCGAAAAAAGGGTACGGTTCCCTTCTGTTCCTGCACCAACTTTTGGGCTTCGAAGAACAAAATCATTTTTCTGTTTTTACGCGCTGGATTTGCTTTCTACTTGCCAAACAGGGCAGTCTTTTGAAGAAGAAGGGTGGTCACATCACAGTTCACGCATTTTGCGGATTCACATCCACCCTCATGAACTGCTTTGCTGCAGGTGGCACACACCTCCTCTCACAGGCATTTCTCCTTGACGTGACCAATTGTTGACATCTGAAGCACCTCAGTGGGGATGGTACATACAGGACTACTTTTACTCTCAGGTATCTCATCTTTATGGACTCTGGAAGAGTCGTTTTGGCAAAGGTGAGGAATAGAGTATTGATCAGTTTTCTCTCTGCACCTTTTCAGAAAGTCGCCCTCCTGACCTCTACGACTCCTTGATCAGCAAACTCAGCCTTTATTTCTCCCTCACATATCCCAAACAACTCTCAGCAATGGATGACACCTTTCGAGGAGTTTAGACTTTTGTGAGGGACACCCAGATTGGTAATTCACAATACTTGCTGACTTTAATAAATTCTCTGAGTGGGCTTTTTGGTCAACCTGCACGAGCAGGGAACCATCCTCAACCTCTTAACTGATTTTGTCTCTGCGCCTGCAAGACCTTTCAGCCCCTTTGCAACAGCAAAGGGACTCAACTTGGTACTTTCTAGAAACAGACCGGAAATTTTGTTAAAAATCTTTCTTCCCTAAAATCTTAGATCAGATGAAAAATGTTGATCTCTTTCAGAAATTCAAAGATCACATCTGGTGTGTATGTTTCACTGTGAGTGGTACATGACATGGAATGCACCAAGGAGCGTCTTCACCTTTTAAACGATAAGAATGGGTGTAAAAGGAGTTGCTTGTATGCAAATGGCCCAAGACTGCTTCTTCTTTATGGCTGCCTCTGGAACATGGTAAAAACTCTTTCAGAATTGGACATATTTAGAATAGTTTGTTATCCGTCTTTGAGGTCCATTTCTCTTGCCAGGTCTTTGATGTATGCCTGGGCTTTGGGTTTCAGATCAGTGTGAGGGACTGACAATCTCCTCAATTCTTTCTTTATGGCACTCTTGGCAAGTTAATCAACCAACTCAGTCTCGAATGCTCATTCCAACACCCGGTCCACTGCCACAGCCTGGTCAGTCCCACAGCAGCCCCGGCACAGCAATCCACAGAGCTGAGAGCAGTCAATGTCAAGTCATCAAGAGGCAACCCACCAGAGGAGACACTGTACTGCCGCTGAGTCACTTCGGTGGTGTTCAGTGGCACCTGTTCTGATCTAACATATGCAAGACACCAGCTGCTAAGCCCCGTATGACAACAATAATCACTTAGTTGCGGAGCCGGCGTGAGTGAGCTCTCTCCGGAGCATGCCACCACGTCTGTCCAACGACAGCCCCCATGGACTTGCCAATACCGGTGACCCCGATGGAATAAAACAAGGCTGCAGACAGAGGACATTGGAATTGAGGTCACCATAAGAGCAGGGCAGGAAGGACCACAGAATTTGAGACTTAAAAAAAACAAATTTTCATGCTGATCGGTGAGAATGATGATGAAGATGATGCTATGATTCCATTCTGTCTGACTGCACGACAGGGCTGTATTCTAGCTTCCTTTCATAATATATCCTGGCGTCGACCAGGCCTGAGAGATACAGACACCTGCAGTTTGTC
>CM031597.1:57169751-57183588 GCA_018398815.1 Conus ventricosus | reverse complement strand
CATGGTCTACAGGCTAACACGACAGCACCTTACAGCCGAACTCACAAGATTTTGATGGTCTCACTTTTTTGGGCCTACTCTGGGTTGAAATGATTCATATCACTAACTACATGTGATGGAGCGTCACATGCCTTGATGTGAGGCTACGTCACATGACAATGGCTAGAACAGCTCCTAGGCTCACAAGCTGATGCACCACAAGAGAAGGTCACTGCCAGCTCTGGGTTGAAGTGAACTAACAAGTCAGCAGACGACAGCATCTCTTTCACTTTCTTAAAAGTTTGAGACTGTTGTTTTCCACACTTGAACACCATGCCCTTACAAAGGAGACTGTTCAGCGGAGAAAGGACTGTGGACAGGTGTGGCAAAAACTTTCCATAGAAAGTGACCAGGCCAAGGAAAGACTTAGAAGCATCTTTTGGAGTTTGGGTATTCTGAACTGCTTTCAACTTGTCTGCAGTTGGACAGACTCCTTCTGTTGTGATACGATGGCCAAGGTATGTGACTTCCGGTAACATGAAGTCATATTTTTCTTTCTTCAGGCGGAAACCTTCTGCGTCTAATCTGCGAAAAACTTCCCTGAGATGCACAATGTGAGTTTCATCTGAATCTCAGTGATGAGAATGTCATCCTGAAATGCTGCCACCAGTGGAATGTCCTGCAACAAACAATCCACTGTTAGTTGGAATATTGCAGGTGCAGCTGATACGCCAAAAGGTAATTGACTGTATCTGAACAGTCCTTTGTGGGCGTGTTGATTGTGGTGAGATTTCTTGAATCTTTCGTGAGTGGTAATTGCTGGTATGCGTGTGTCAAATCAAGCTTAGTGAAAGTTTTCCAACCAGCAACTTTATTGAAGAGGTCTTCAACACGAGGCAATGGGTAGATATCAGCCTTAGCAACCTGGTTCACGGTGACTTTGTAATCCCCACTCACTCTTACAGTTCCATCAGACTTGAGTACAGGCACGGTGGATGTAGCCCAGGCTGAGTACTTCACTGGTTCGATAATGCCAGCATTTTCAAGTCTTTGAAGTTCAGTGTCAACCTTGTCTCTAAGTGCATACGGCACTGACCTTGCGTTGTAAAACCTTAGCTTGCTGTTTTCCCCCACATGTATGTAGCTGGAAATGAAGTAACATTTCCTAGTTCATCCTTAAAGAGATTAGGAAAACAATCAAGTTCAGCCTGGCAAGCTGAGATGTCAGTCACGTGATTGATCAAGGCTTCTGACTCCAGTTCTAATTCCAGATCCAGTTCCTACCCAGTAAATTGGGTCCTTTCCCACCAACAACAATGATGGGAAGCATGGCAGACTTTCTTTTGTGAGAAACACAAACCTGAGCTTCACCAAGTACTGGAATGTGTTGGCCAGTGTAAGTCTTCAGTGTTATTTTGCATGGGGCCAGTGACAGACTTTTATCTTCCCATGCGTTTTTGAACACATGTTCACTCGTCAATGAGACTGATGCGCCAGTGTCAGTTTTAAAGACTACGGTTTGTCTTCAACCTTGAGAGAAATGTGAATGGCTTGTCACTCTGCGATGGCAAGTTGCGAAAAACATGACCGATAGTCTCATCATCACTGACAACGGACTTGTTTGCAGACGCCTGAGCCTTTTGTTTTGAGCGGCAAACAGTAGCCAAGTGCCGCACTTTCTTGCAGTGATTGCATTTACGTAACTTATAAGGACAATCTGCTGACAAATGCTGTTTGCCACAATGACACCTGCCAGTGAACGCTGGATGTGGACGCTGTCTGCTGTCTGGTCTGGTGCCTTTCTGGTATGCATCATAGCTTGATGGTGAAGAGTAGCAGAATGGCTTGCTGCTGCTTCTATACCATAAGCAATGTCATTGCCTTTTGAAAGGTGAGTTTTTTTTCTGATAACAACTTTCTCTGAATTGCAGAATCAGATAGTCCACACACAAACCGATTTCGGAGTGCTTCTGGAAAAGAAAAACTGACCAAAGTCACATGTTGACGCTAGACGCCTGAGTTCAGCTACATTAACTACACCAGACTGGCATCTGTTGTGAAACTTAAACCTTTCTGCAGTCACGAGTGGTTTGGATGATACATGTGCCTTCAAAATTGCAACCAGTTCATCAAATGTTTTTAACAAAGGAGAGTTAGATGCACACAATGAACGCAACAAAGAATAATGCTTTGGACCAACAACTGACGGAAATACACTCTTCTTTTTGGCATCATCAATGTCATTTGCGTCAAAGCATATGCATAGTCTTTCAATGTAGCAATCAAAGTCTCAACAGCAGGGTTGAATTCACAGAAGGTCTCTTTATGCGCCAGTCAGTTCAGAACAACAAATATAAATTCTTGTGTTGCAAAAGATAAAGACAGTACATTAACTTCTTAAATGTTACCTTTTTCTGACGACACTAAAATAGCTGAGAAAATTCTTCTTGTATGGCGCTAGCATATCTTATCAGATCAAACCTTCTTCTTCATGCAATCACGATCTCAGGGTTGAGGCTGATCAACTGCCTTCTTCACGCCACTACATCGAATCGAATACTATCTTTTTCTCGGAACACTTATCCTGTGAGTCTGTGGGTGGTCAGAATGCTTGCTACTTCTTTTTTTTTATCATGCATTCAATCCCATCCTCGTCGCCAAATGTAATGGTTTTGGACAAAGATACGACAGCCGTTACTGGGAAGTTATTCTCTTTATATGCTCTTCAATTGAGAAGAACCTCAACACGGGTTATTTCCCTTGGGGTTCTTCTCACTGGAACTGTGAACCAGGAGACAGTTGTTGACTGTGTCAAAAGCCTTGGAGACATCCAAAACGAGCAAGTGTTCCTGACAGCCTCGGAGACTTAACTTACAAAACTCAGCAGCCTAGTTTTACATGAATGGCTTTTACAAAACCACATTGCCGAGGGCAGATGGTGATGTGCTGCAGGCAGTAGTCCTTAATCGTGCTGAGTAGGGTGCGTTCGAAACTCCGCCAGGAGACCCTTGTTGGGCATCATGTCGGTCCCAAGCCTGGATAAAGGAGGAGGGTTGGGCGAGGGGCCAGCTACCCTACCCTGTAAAGCAAACCACAGCTACATAAAGGCCAACCAAGAATCAAATCGACATCTCAGCCCTGGGAAGGGATGGGTCTTCGACAAGAAGATGTATGACGCCATGTGGTGAAAGCCTGAACTCTCAGGAAGCCACAAGGCTGACCGCCTTTCTTTCAACCTGGGCAGCCAGCATTGGAACATGGAACGTCAGGACCATGTACGAGGCAGGAAAGACATTCCAAATAGCGTCAGAGATGGAGAACTACAACCTAACCCTGCTTGGAGTCAGTTAAACCCGCTGGACACAGTCTGGACAGAAATGATTTACCTTTGGAGAGATGCTGCTGTACTCAGGACATGAAGAGGACAATGCCCCCATACTCAAGGAGTCGCACTGATGTCTAAAACAGCCCTGAGAGCGCTTATTGGGTGGGAACCTCATGGCCCAAGATTCATCATGGCATCCTTCAGAACCAAGAAGAAGAAGATCAACATGAATGTAATACAGTGTAATAGACCTACAAATAACAGTGAGGAAACTGACAAGGATCAGTTCTACGACAGACTGCAGTCCACCATAGAAAAGTACCCAGAGAGAAATATCACCGTCCTGATGGGGGACTTAACGCCAAAACTGGAAAGGACAGCACTGGGTATGAGACCATCATGGGAAGCCATGGACTGGGGACATGAACGAGAACGGTGAACAACTGGCAGACCTAAGTGCACTCAACAACTTTGTCATCAGTGACAGCGTTTTCCCCCACAAGAACATCAATAAGGCTACCTGGGTTTCACTATATCACAAAATAGAAAACCAGATTGACCACATCTGCATCAACAAGAAATTCAGAAGATCCATGCAGGATGTGAGGGCAAAGAGAGGAGCAGACGTGGCTTCAGACCACCACCTCGTTGTGGCCAGGCTTAAGTTGAAGTTAAAGAAGAACTGGATGACGGCACAAGTACAATACAGCTGTCCTGAGAGATACTAACAAGATCCAAGAATATAGAACAACTCTAGGCAACAAGTTTCAAGTACCACAAGAACTACTGAAAGAGGAAGACGGTACACTAGAGGACAAGTGGAAGGCGATCAAGGAGGCAGTAACATCAACATGCCAGGAAGTGCTTTGCCACAATAAGCACCAACACAAGGAATGGATCTTGGTAGACAGCCTATGCAAGATCCAACAGGGAAAGAGAAGACAACGGCAATCAACAACAGCCAAACAAGAGCAAGGAAGGCCAAAGCACAAGCAGAACACACTGAAGCAAACAAACAAGCGAAGAAGAGCATCAGAACAGACAAGAGGAAATATGTAGATAACCTAGCAATAGAAGCCAAACAAGCAGCAAAACAGGGAAACATGAAACGACTGTATGACATCACCAAGAAGCTGGCAGGAAAGTACAGGAGGCCAGAACGACCGATAAAAGACAGAGAGGGGAAGGCGACTCACAGGAGAAGAGCAGCAGAAGAACAAGTGGGTTCAGCACTTCGAGGAGCTCTTAAACAGACCATCGCCAAAGAACCCTCCAGACATCAAAGAGGCTGACTCAGAATTGCCCATAGACTGCGGGGCACCTACCAAAGAAGAAATTGGGAAGGCCATCAAACAGCTGAGAACGGAAAGGCGGCAGGACCTGACAACATCCCCGCAGAGGCGCTGAAGACAGACATAGAGACCACAGTAGAGATGCTTTGGCCTCTCTTCAAGAAGACCTGGGAAGAGGAGTAAGTGCCAGCAGGCTGGAAGGAGAGACACCTTATCAAGATTCCCAAGAAAGGCGACCTTAGCAACTGAGGAATCACACTGCTGTCAGTGCCAGGAAAGGTTTCCAACAGAGTCATTTTGAACAGGTTAAAGGATCCCGTTGATGCTCAACTCTGCAACCAGCAGGCTGGATTTCGCAAGGATCAATCCTGCACAGACCAGATCACAACGCTTTGCATCATTGTTGCGCAATCGAACGAGTGGAACTCATCCCTGTATGTGAACTTTATCGACTACGAGAAAGCCTTTGACAGCGTAGACCAAGACACACCCTGTGGAAGCTTCTCGGACATTACGGTGTGCCGGTCGAGATCACCACTATCATCAGAAACTCAACAGCCGATGCAAGAGAAGACAAGCAACGTAGCAGCCACATCAGCACAAGTAGGGCTCAACATCCATAAACGCAAGAGCAAGATTCTCAAGGCCAACACTGTCAGCACCAACTCCATCATGCTGGACAGCGAGATGCTAGAGGAGGTAGAAGCCTTTACCTACCTGGGCAGTGTCATCGAGAAGCAGGGGGGCACAGACACTGACGTCAGAGCAAGGATCGGAAAGGCCAGGGCAGCGTTCGTACAGCTACGGAACATCTGGAGCTCCAAGGAACTGTCAATCAACACCAAAGTCAGGCTCTTCAACACCAACATCAAGGCAGTTCTGTTGTACGGAGCAGAAACCTGGAGAAACTACAGTTGCCACCACCAAGAAAGTGCAGGTGTTCATCAACAACTGCCTGCGCAAGATTCTCCGCATCCGGTGGCCAGACACCATCAACAAGACCGAGCTCTGGAAGAGAACAAACCAGCTGCCCGCAGAATGGGAAATCAAGAAACGACGTTGGGCTGGATTGGACATACGCTGCAGAGGCCTGCAAGCAACATCACCAGACAAGCCCTAACATGGAACCCCCAAGGAAAACGAAAAAGAGGTCGGCCAAGGAACACCTGGCGCAGAGACCTGGCAGCAGATATCAGGAACATGGCGATGACTTGGAACCAGCTGGGAAAAAGAGCCCAAGACAGAGATGCCTGGAGGTCCTTGGTTGGCGGCCTGTACCCCAGGAGGGGTAATAGGCGATGATGACGAGGAGGAGGAGGCGCTCAAGGACTTTGCAAATGTATTCAAGGAGATAGGACGATAATTCTCACTCTTGTATCCCTCACTCCTCATGTACACTGGATCAACATAGGTAGTGTTACACTCAGAGCAGACAATGCCAGTGTCGAGTGAAATCCGATAGAGGAGAAGAGAGACAGGACCGGTTTCGTTGCAACCTCACTCTTGACACATGGAAAAAATCCCATCCGGGCCACAGGCTTTGGTAAGGTAGAGACCACAAAGCAGCTTCTGTACTCCAGATACTCCTATACCGACTTCTTTACAGAGTCGCTGGTAGGGGCTGAGAGGAGGCACCTAGACAGACTGCTATGCAAATAACATATTCAGGGTAAGATGTACAAGTGGGTGGAGTGTTTTCTTATACTTAAAAGACAGAAAATAAGGGCTGACAATGAATATTCCGATGAAGTGTGTGTTTTGAAAGATATTCAGTAAAGTAGTATATGGGGTCGAATCCTATTCACTAAATTTATCAACAATTTTGCCGAAAACGTTCAGAGGTGATATCGCATATTTGTAGATGACACTAAAACAGAGTCATCATGCAAAAATACATAAATCATTCGCAGGAAGGGACAATGAAATACAATGTTACTACATTTCATAACATCAAAATCTAAAGTAATGCATGTGTAAAAAAAAAATTACCAGAAACTTACATATACTACAAGGGTGGGTCTGTATGTATCAGCAAGTGTGAGGAAGAAAAAGATTCACGTGTGACCTTTGATACGAGGCTCTCTTTTCAAAAACCCAACGGACTTTTTTTTTTTGATGTGTCAACAACTACTAAAACAAGGAAGGTGTTTAAAGCACTCACACTAACTCACGGAAACTTTATTTCAGTTTTAAAGCAAATAAGGATATCCGATTGCATCAAGGACGTTGAAACTGTTGAACAATTCAAGGAACTTTTGGACAAGATAACTATAAAAATATGGACTTCTTTGATGTCGAAAAAAATGGTGTACCACAGAGAGAGGGATTATCATTGCACCATTTTTAAACTTTCTCATTTCCCATCTCTTCTTTATCATACCGGCTGCAATTGGCGGGGGAGTACTGTTTTGTGCGTTTCATGTCTATTGTTTGTGTTGTTTGAAGAGGACATATTTTGTGTAAATTCACTCGTCAGATATTGTGTATTAGATAAGGATTATGTGTGTTTATTTTCAATACAGCAGTCACTTTCGTTTTTTTTTTTCTCTTTTCCTATTGTTTGATGCCTTCTGGACCCCTGCACCTCAAAGTTTTGTCTGCATGTTATCTACCTTGATGACTTGTCTCCTTTGAGTATGCAAGTAGCTTTTTACTTCTTCCAAAAGAGTCAGATCGTTTCTAGATTCGTCGCTAAAATCGATTTAGAAATACCTTCAATTCCAATTTGATTACAACCACAACTTCATCAACTTAAAGAAAACCTTCGACCATGTTGTCTTGAAGGTTTTCAGCAGGTCACGAAAAGCTGCTATCTTTTTGTGCATATCCTTTCACGTAGTACTCACTCAACCTTCAAATACTGATTTATTTGTTTGTCCTGTGAGCAATCGTTTTTTGACCTCTGTAACTGTAGCCCAAGGCTGCTGTATTCTCGTCGGTTTGTCTAGGCTTTCAAAGGATGCTGTCACAAGCTATCTGCCTGGATGGGTGTCTGCATGTAGGGATGAGGCAATCTGGTAGGCGAGAGGATAGAATGAAAGCAGGAATCTCACCAAGTACCTCCCACTCAACGAATAGCAAGACACTAAGATGAGTTTAACAGCACCACTTTACATATAACTTAAATCAATTAATCTTTCCAATCATATACACTCATACCCTTCAAGCAGGTGAATAGTCTAACGGGGTTCAATCCTGAAGATGGAAGAGACCACTGGGCTGCAGTCATTGGAGGACAGAAGGGCACAAAGATCCTCATCCAAGCAGCAAAATTCAAACGCCTTGAAAACCATCCAATGAACAACAGAATGAGCAGACCCACCAAGAGCCGGTTGAAAAGAGGCAGCTTCATCCACCAGTCAAGACGCCTTGAAAGACAACTCCAGTCTTGATGGAACATGAAGCAAAGCCTATCCCGGCAAATGTCACCCACCCATCTTGGAAGAGGCAGGTGTTCCCAACAGTCGTCACCAGCATTCCCGGAGTGGAGAAGAGAGGAATACAGTCAGACACCCAAAGGAAGGCTCTGGCCATGGAGTACATCTGCAACCAGTATCCCCAGGAAGACTGGACCCATGTCTTCACAGATGGCTCCGCCACAGAGGCAACGAGGGATGGTGGAGCTGGAATCTTCCTCCGATACAAAGACGGAGATGAAGAAATTGCAATTCCAACAGGAAAGTACTCCACCAACTTCCGAGCTGAGCGAGAAGCCTCTGTGAGACAGCCACAACAGTCTTGCAGAACTCCAAAAGAACAACGGGGCAGGTGGTGGTCTTCTCTGACGCTCTCTCCGTGCTCCAAGCCCTCAAGAACTCCCGCTGCAAAGAACAGAACCATCTCACTTCAGCCCTTGTTGCCCTGAGTGCCAGAGTGGAGAAAGTGGTGATACAATGGGTACCAGCACACTGTGGCATCAGAGGCAATGAAAAAGCGGACATTCTGGCAAAAGACGGTGCACAGAAGGAGCAGGCCAACAACCTGGTGTCATACGATGAATTAGGACAATCATCAAGGCACAACAAGGAATAAAATGGCGCCTCCTGCATCCCAAATACAACCCAGAAGACACATACCATTTGCTGGGACGACGGGAACAGGTCAAGATCTTCCGCCTGAGGACTGGACACAATCGCCTGCTCCACCACATGCACACAAAATTTGGCATTCGACAGAGTCGAGAGTGCCCTTGTGGTGAGGGACCAATGACAACTGACCACATCCTTCAAGTCTGTACGACGTATGCAGCATCCAGGAGAAAGTACTGGCCAACACCGACAGCAGTGGAAGCCAAGCTGTACGGCACCCTGGAGGAGCTGCGACGGACGGCAGCCTTCATCGAGGACACCGGGCTGCTCATCTAATGGGATGGCGAACGAGGAAGAAGAAGAAGAAGTCTAACGGGGTTCACCATCCAGGGGAATCTGGACCTAAATACTCTGAAGGATGTAACAGAAACTTTCAATCTAGAATGGTTACACGTGGAAGCGCCTCTGAAGAAGCCGTGCATTAACTATTGGGAGACAATGCTTGGCACGTAGGGGAGCTCTCTATTACACTTCTCAAATTAGAATTTATTGACACCTTTAAACATTACTCCTCCACATGAAGCAGATTGACTTCCAGAATAAATGAACAAAGAAAAGATGTCACTCAGATCACCACAGGCTAATCAAGAAAAAAAAACATGGGAAAGAAAACAGTTCATGTTTGAAAGTTCTCTGCAATTTCCGTAACTCGCCCTCTCGAAAGGAGCGACAAAAGGATGAACAAACTATGGGGGAAACTTCTGAAAAGTCCTGGGGGGGGGGGGGGGAGATTCCTTCAAAATTAAAATATCTTAAGCTCACGTCTACCTCCAATCTGGTCAAACAGCGAGTTTCAAATTTTTAAGAAAGCCTCTAAATCGAAGAGTAAACGAAATTCCTAGTGTGAGAATTCAGTAACAATACCTTTTTTTTTTTTTTTTTTTTACTTCAGCTGCACAAAAAATCTCTTCAATTTCGTCCATCACAGTTTTGGCGGGAACCCCACAGGTCCATTCAAGGTTAAACACTGATTCGGCTCTCAACCAAACACCATTCACCATGGTACATATTACCTATAGCGTGATGCTAAGTCATGCGACTGGTTCACCAGTTCCTCCAGGTCAGCTGGCTGTACAGGGATGGCAGAAGAGGGGATGAAAGGAACTCCTCCTGCAGAGGGGAAAGGGACCAGCGTTCACAGCGTCTGCTAAGGCTGGACTGGAGGGCAGTCTAAGCTTCTTTTCATGATTTTGAATTATATTCAACACTTTTTGTTTTCTTTTCCTCTTTTTCTCTAGTCGAAGATCAGAGAGGAAGAGAGGCCAGGGTCAGTTGAATACAAATATCATACAGAATTTTTTTCCTAATGATAAAGAATTCTGACAATTTGGAAAAGAAAAGAAAACCGCGAAAAAAGTTATTGTACCAATACTACCGCGAAAAAAGTTATTGTACCAATACTAAAGGCCATTCCCACATACCACACATTCAGCTGGACCCGCCTGACAGGTAGGAGGTGACGGCAGGAGAGTACGGTTACTGGGACTTCAACCAGCTCACACACAACTGTGCCAGGGCTGAGAGTCGCTGATCAGGATGTGTGCACCAGTGAGGGGTCACATGGGTTCACAGCCCTTAGGCCAAAAGAGCAGACAGCACCACCCTCGCCCCCTTCCTTTCCTGAAGAGATGAACAGTCAGGTTTTGGTGTATGCGCAATAGCAAATTCTCATAACATCATACGAATAGTATGAGTAGTGTATACAGAAATAAATCAATTGAATGTACACACCGAAAATGTTACGCAACACACAAGATCACTATACCAGGGGCATGTCAAGGGATCACTTGCTCAACTTGAGCATAACGTCATACGAATAGTATGAGTAGTGTATACAGAAATAAATCAATTGAATGTACACACCGAAAATGTTACGCAACACACAAGATCACTATACCAGGGGGCATGTCAAGGGATCACTTGCTCAACTTGAGAGCGACAAATGATATCAGCAAGGTGGTTGAGAGGTCCCGACACAGGCTGTGCAGGTAACTTGTACTCTGCGATGACGAAGTGCAACAGGTCAGGCAAGCATTCTTGTCCCGCGTTCATGCAAAATAATGCTAACCCAGGGAAGGCAAACATGGAGGCGCAACCAAGTGCTTAAAAAGAGCACACACGCAGTTACCACTGCAGAGGAAACATTATGCCACCAAAGGCAGCAAAATTGACGTTCTACACGGCAGGAGGTCACAACTCATGGTCTAAAACGCAGTCTTGTTATCAAGAGTATGGATGCAGGGTTTACTGGATGGAGTGGATGGCTGGGAGCACACACTCGACCTTAAAGAATGGGAAAATCATCCAGAGATCATCAGGAAGTGTTGCATGAGACCAGATATTGTACTCCACTCCGGTTCATCAAAACAATTGATTCTGATTGAACTCCCTGTTCATATAAAGCAGAATAGAGCAGGCTCACTTCTACAAGACTGACCAATCTCCTAGCATCATGAGTGAATCGGGCATCAAAGTGCTCGCCATTGAGGTTTGGGCAGGGGGAGTTGTATGCTCCTCAGCCTATGATTGTATTAAACTGCACGTGGTTTCCGGTAAGAAGAGAACCAGAGGCCTAAAGACAGCAGCAGAGGAAAAGATCTGGTCGAGGAGGATCAAAAGTGATCTTCCTAAGGCTTAAATGTCCCAACTTTGAAAAGGCGTCCCATGGTGATGTGGGTATGATACCTGTCAATAAAGGCAACGCCTTGAGACGCTCACCCACATAGAGGCTGCTGGTTCGAGTACTGGCAGCGCCGGGGGTGGGGGATGGGAGGATTTGATAGTACAGGAACGTCTAGAATCATGACCTGGGTGCAGTCCTGTCGAGTTAGTGTGTAAGCAGCTCATGTCCGAATTCATATTGTTTATAGCCTAGCCAACTGCAAAGGGCCATGTCAGGACTGTCACCTTGTCACAGTCACTCTCTAAATAGATGTTCTTAAAAACGGTCACATAAAAAAAAAATTGATTAAATGATGTTCTAAAAACACACTGAAACTGCCTCAAAATCTTTCCTCCATGATATCTTAGATCAGATGAAAAATATGTTTATCTCTTGCGGGAACTGAAAAACACATCAGATAGGAAATCACTGATCAAGATTTTCATGGAGTCCACTGGAAAATGCTTATGTCTGACATCATGCAAGTCCCAACACCCTCTAAGGACATGTTTTCTAGTGAGAATTACGTCAAATAGAATACACCCTCTGTGTGTGTGCGTGTGTGTGCGTGCGTGTGTGTGTGTGTGTGTGTGTGTGCGTGCGTGCGTGCGTGCGTGCGTGCGTGTGTGTGTGTTTATTTATATTCATGCATGCGCGTGTGTACACACACGTGCACACCCACGAACACATGTATATATGTGTGTGCATATATACTTTTCTTACCCACGTGGCTGTCGCTTTCAATTGTGTCAAAAGAGTTAATTTTTAAAAACATTTTTAAAGACCAACTTTGATTTTAAATCATGTTTTATTTATAGGAAACATCTGATTATACGTATAATATATGTTTGTCCAGTGGCAAATAGGGAAGGTGGAATGTGAAAGCGGAACTGTGTTATTGGGTGTACATGTGGTATGTGTCTCAACTGGGAGTGACTATGTGTATGTGAATGTAGTGGTACATCCTGTCCTGGATGGGCTGACCCCTCATGTTGTCAATTGTGTATTAGGGTGACGGACGGGTGTTTGCGTTGATGGGGAGCGTGGGGTGCGTCTAAGTCTTCATGTTCAACCAAGACTACAATTCCTACCGAGATTAAAGAGATACGTTACTGTTAAAATATACCTTTGTTTGAGTGCAGTAATATGTTGTGGGCTCAGTGTCATTTCACTGAAACAACGCGCGCAGGCCTGTATGTGAGCTGGAAGATATAATCAGACAAGACAGACTACCGAGTACACTACACGAATGAACTGTAGTAAGGCCAGGCTGGAAGTGGGGGAAGGGAACAGGATGCACTGGTCCTCGATCAGTGAGCTCCATTCTTTGGAGGTCATTGGCCTTCTGAATTAACTATTGATAGTTTGGGGATGCTGGAACTGGATTTGACTGTTTTTACATATCAATGAAGAGTTAACCAGTCTTAGTTTCGAACCACTCTGGAGACCTAAGATTGCTGGTTCAACTGATCCAATGACAAAGAATTCAGCATCATACCACTTTGACTGTTCATATTTACAGGCGAGGGTTACAGCACTGTACTGTTCAATCAGCATGCCATCGCATACCTGAAGAATGGTCCTTCTTGGTTCTGTCACTCATTTCACAGGTAATCTTCCACGTCAGATTGATCTGGGAAGATTTGCCAGACGATTTTAGGTGGGAGAATATTCCCTAGTGCTTCAATTTCACTCTTGACTTTGAGATGGGCAGGGTTTTTGTATCTGATCATTGGCCTGCATAAGACTCGTCCAACTCATCACCATTGTTCTTCTCCATTGTTGAGGATTCTTGGGTCTACATGTCTGTAACGGATGGTGTGCGGTGCGTGTCCTGCTGTCTGACTCTCACCTGAAGAAATTTGGATGCGTGTACGTCTTTTTCCCTACACACACCCACACCACACAAACATACATAGCCAGGCAACAAGTCAAGTTTCTTCCTTTCTTTTTGCTGCCTGAACCATCAAATCAAAACAAGTACATAATACATAATAAACAAAAGCAGACCATCAATAAACTCTCGCCACTATCATCGAGGGCGTGCAATAACACTTAGTATTATACTAACACATCATACTTTTTTTCTTGCGCAGGTCAAACTGGCACCTACAGCAGTCTCACCACAGACAGTCTATGCACTTGGCCGCGTCCGGCCCAAGTCACACAGTCTTCACACAGTTCAGAAGCCACTCACGGAAGCAGTTCATGAAGTCCTTCCAGGGACTCCCACACAACAATTTAAAGAGACGGCCTACAAGACTTTCGTACGTCCCATACTTGAGTACGCCTGCACAGCATGGGACCCACATGATGAATCAAACATCAACAAAATTGAAGCGGTCCAGAGGAGAGCCGCCAGATTTGTCATCAACAGGTACCACAACACCTCGAGTGTCACCTGCATGATCGACAAACTCAAATGGCCTCCTCCGCACGACAGAAGTAGCCGCTTACCAGCTGAGAAATCGACGATCGCTTCCGGCAAAAC
>CM031597.1:57164252-57168751 GCA_018398815.1 Conus ventricosus | reverse complement strand
GATCTCAAGACTCTTGTATCAATTTGCTTGGGCCGATGCTGTTTGTAACATATGTTACGCTCAATGTGAATAATTGCCTAATGTGAACATTAGGCAATAAATTTGCCTATTGTAAACATTAAGCAAGCAATTTGCCCAATGTTCACATTAGGCAAATTACTTGCTTAATGTTCACATTAGGCAAGACTTTCACATTAGGCAATGGCATTTTGCCTAATGTGAATACAATGAAGAATTGACTTTGATGGAATTTAAAGGGCTTCCGCTCAGATGATATCCCTCTGACTTTGAGTGCTCCAGTGGAACAGGGAATAACAAAATCGCTCATTGTCCCCGGCACTGTTATCTCAGGGTGTTGTTGCTTGACAAGTTAACGTGCTGGTTGGACTGAGCTATAACTCTCCACTCTTTACATGTTTCTTGTTTTATACTTGGAGTGTTGTTCACTATTTTGTGTTTTTTGATGAGGGACGTCATCTGAGCGAAGCCCTTTCCTTCATCTGCTCTCATTTCAGAGTTAAAGGAAGACTGGATTTCTCAAGACTTTTGAAGGTAAAACTCTCTCTCTCTCCCCTCTCTCTCTCTCTCTCTCTCTCTCTCTCTCTCTCTCCTCTCTCTCTCTCTCTCTCTCTCTGATCCTTCCATGTCTCTATATCTTTATTTCTCTTTCTATCTCTCTTCTCTCTGACACCCCTCACACGCCCCATCCCTCTCTCCCTCTTTCTTTCTTTCTTTCTTTCTCATTCTCGTTGTCCCTTTTGCTGTTTGTTTTAGTTTGCGCAATATGTACCAAATTGCCTTTGTGGTTGGACTGAGCTATAACTCTCCACTCTTTGTTTTATACTTGGAGTGTTGTTCACTATTTTGTGTTTTTTGCCTTTGTGGTTGGACTGAGCTATAACTCTCCACTCTTTGTTTTATACTTGGAGTGTTGTTCACTATTTTGTGTTTTTTGATGAGGGACGTCATCTGAGCGAAGCCCTTTCCTTCATCTGCTCTCATTTCAGAGTTAAAGGAAGACTGGATTTCTCAAGACTTTTGAAGGTAAAACTCTCTCTCTCTCTCTCTCTCTCTCTCTCTCTCTCTCTCTCTCTCTCTCTCTCTCTCTCTCTCTGATCCTTCCATGTCTATATCTTTATTTCTCTTTCTATCTCTCTTCTCTCTGACACCCCTCACACGCCCCATCCCTCTCTCCCTTTTTCTTTCTTTCTTTCTTTCTCATTCTCGTTGTCCCTTTTGCTGTTTGTTTTAGTTTGCGCAATATGTACCAAATTGCCTTTGAACTTAATCTGCGTCTCTTTCGCTCTTCTATCGCATTTGTTTGTTTGTTTTAGTTTGGGCAACATGGACCAAGCTGCCTTTGAACTCAAGCTGCGTCAAGCACTGGAAGGCAAGGCAGAGAATTGTGTCATCCAACCCACCCGCCAGCGTGATCAGTTGATACAGGATATGCTACGGATTAATTCTGATGGAGCCAAGTCTACATTTGACTTTAACCTCAAAAGACGTTACGAAGTACTGCGCATTGGCACTGCTGACCGACTGATTCGCAAGAGAAAAGATCCAAAGGAAGATGAATTCAAGTTTGTTGCGTCTCTGGAAGAAGTGTTCGGTGTTATAAAAGCAGCCCATGAAGCTATTGGCCACGGTGGTGGGAAAAAAACAATTGCTGAGGTGAAAAAGAAATGGTCAAACATCACACAGGAATCCTGCTACCTTTACATTTCCTTCTGTGAGCACTGCCATCAAAAAAAAGCCAGACAAGCTCCAAAGGGTCTGGTAGTGAAACCATTACGCAGTCATCATATCCATTCAAGATGCCAGATCGATCTGATCAACTTTCAGACTTTGCCTGATGGAGATTTCAAGTACATCATGACTTTTGTCAATCATTTCAGCAAATTTTGCGTGCTGCGTCCACTGACATCAAAAAGAGCAGAAGAGGTTGCAGCGAATCTCCTGGACATCTTTCTGACATTTGGAGCACCTGCTATTTTGCAGTCCGACAACGGACGGGAGTTCGTTAATACCATCATCGCAGAGCTTGCAACGCTTTGGCCAGAACTGAAGCTGGTGACAGGACGTCCGCGTCATCCTCAAAGCCAGGGCACTGTTGAACGTCTAAATGGAGTCATCCAGGACAAACTGACCATTTGGATGAAGGAAAACAACAGCAAGAAGTGGTCAGTTGGCCTTAAGTTTGTGCAGTGGCAAATAAACATCAGCCGTCACGAAACAACCGGTCATAGTCCATTCAAAGTCACATTTGGACAAGATCCGCAGGTTGGATTAGGTTCATCTGTACTGCCAAGTACAGCACTCGGTGACATATTGACAGAGGAAGATCTTGATGCATTTATGGAAGAACACGAAGCATCAAACGAGACAGAGACAGATGCTGAAGCAGCTGCAGAACCAGAGGAAGAAGCAGAGACAGAGGCAGCTGCAGAGGCAGAAGTTGAGACAGAAGCAGAGGCAGTAGTAGAGGCAGAAGAAGACACAGTAGCAGAGTCAGAGGCAGAAGCAGTAGTAGCGACAGCAACAGAAGCAGAAGCAGAAGCAGAAACCCAGCATACCCCAGCTTTCAACGAGATCCGTGCTTCTGCTGAACAAGGACAATCCAAGGCAGCAGCACGGATGTCAAGACGTGGCAAAAACTTGCTAAAACCATTGTGCATTGGCCAGTGTGCTACACTGCGGGTCCCAGATGTGGATCGTGGCCCAACAGATCCAAAAAATCTGTTAGTTGTGGTTCTTCAAGAACAAGATGGGCTATATACTGTTGGATGCCGGGAGGGTGTTCTAGGACCAAAATTTACAGCTGCTGACCTCGGTGCCATCAACCAACCTCTGATAAAGGCAGGAGATGTTCCTGATGTCTGCCTTTCACTTCTGACAGCAACAGCAAAGGCAACTGGAGGGCAAGGGTACACAAAGTGTCAGTGTACAACTCAATGTACAACAGGACGATGCAGCTGCCTCAGAAAAAAACTTCAGTGCAACTCACGCTGTCACCCTGGCAGATCATGTAAAAATGTGTAAATGAACTGGATCCTGAGATATCTACACATGATGTTCAAGCCATCAAATCTCTCTCTCTCTCTTTCCCTCCCTCCCTCCCTCTCTCTCTCCTCAACATGTCTGCTTATATTAGGCTTGAAACACTTACGTTGTGAGGAGGTGAACGGAGAGGACATTTATCCAGTTTCTGTCTTGTCTGACGGGACGGACTGATAATCAGCTATTTTTTTGTAACATTGTGTTGACTCTGTGCTGATCGAGTGAAATGTAGATGCATCTGAAGTTGATTTTGTGTGCCTGTCAGCTTTTCAATTTGCGTGAATCGTATCTCTCTCTCTCTCTCTCTCTCTCTCTCTCCTCTCTCTCTCTCTCTCTCTCTCTCTCTCTCTCTCTCTCTCTGTCCTCTCTCCACACACATCATATCTGTTCACATTAGGCAGTCCTATTCACATCAGGCAAAATTGAGCAGCACAATGTGAACATTAGGCAATTTTTTGCCTAATGTTGACAATTATTAACATTAGGCAAGCCATCAGCACGTCAATTGCCCAATGTCCACATTAGGCAATTTTCTGCCTAATGTTCACATTAGGCAATTATTCACATTGAGCGTAACATATACATAAATGACTTGCCTAGAGGGTTGAAGACTACTGCCAAGATGTTTGCAGACGATACAAAGCTTTATGTGAGAAGTGATACTGAAAACGGTCCGACAGATCTCCAGGACGACTTGAACAACTTGCAAGAATGGTCCAACAAATGGCTACTGCGTTTTCACCCAGACAAATGCTGTGTTTTGAAGATTGGCCGGAACAATGAAAATGAGTATTACATGGGGAAAGAGTCGGATGGCAACAAAACAAGAGTGCGACTAAAAGAAACTGAAAAGGAAAAAGACTTAGGTGTTGTAGTGGATAATAAACTCTCGTTCAAAGAGCAGGTTGCCCAGACCACATCAAGGGCCAACAGAATGGTTGGACTTATACGCCGATCTTTTGATTATCTGTCCGAGAGAACTTTTGTACTTTTGTTCAAGAGCATGGTCAGGCCACTGTTGGAATATGGTCACAGCGTCTGGCAACCACAATCCAAAGGTCTATGTAGTGACATTGAGGATGTGCAACGTCGTGCAACAAAGACACTGAGCCATCTCAAAGACAAACCCTACCCTGATAGATTGAAAATTTTGAAGCTTCCGAGTCTTGAGCACCGCCGTCTTCGGGGTATATGATTGAAACTTATAAGTACCTCAATGGAATGTACAACACCCATGAACTTATGTTCGAAAAGGACAATAAAAGCCAGTTAAGAGGAAATTCAATGAAGCTGAAGAAAAGCAGAAGTAAATTAGCAGTTAGAGCAAATTTTTTCTCGAATAGGATCAACAATACTTGGAACAATCTCCCAGAGTCAGTGGTTTCGGCGCCATCAGTGGATGCTTTCAAGAGAAGACTGGATGAACATTGGAAAAATCT
>CM031597.1:57111752-57159252 GCA_018398815.1 Conus ventricosus | reverse complement strand
AGGCGAAAGACCTCATGCAACGTTCCTCCACCATCAAAATTGACTTTGAACAACCACAGTGGATCAGCAATCACTGAATGGAAACGCTTCAAAAGATCGTGGAAGAACTTTGAAATTGCTTCAAGACTGCAGCAAGAAACGCCGCAATACAGATGTGCCGTGTTCCTGTCCTGCATCGGAGAAGAAGCAGCGGAACTCGTCGATGGATTTTCGTTCACTGCTGAGGAAAATGACGACGACATTGACATTGTCATGAAAAAATTTGAAGACTTTTTCGTAGGTGAAACCAACGAAGTCTACGAAGCCTACCTGTTCAACAAAAGAATACAGGACAGTTCAGAAAGCATTGAAGTGTACATCGCTGAACTGAGAAAACTTGCCAAAACTTGCAACTTTGGTAACTTAGAAAACAGAATGATTAGAGACAAAATAGTTGTGGGTGTGAATGATGATGTTGTTAGACAAAAATTACTTGAGGTAAAAGATCTAAAACTAGAAAAATGCATTGAAATTTGCAGAGCACATGAAAGTTCCAAATCACAAGTGCAAAAAATGACAACATCAGATGAAAAAATTCACAAAATAAAATCACATAAACACAAAGTTAGTCATAAAAATGCAAAAGGAAAAAGCATCATGACAAAACTGATGAAAAAGATGAGAAAGAAAGTCAATGCACAAGATGTGGATATACACATTCTAAAGGAAAATGTCCTGCATTTGGTAAAAAATGTACATTGTGTTCAAAATACAATCATTTCAAGCAATGCTGTAAAAGGAAAAAGAAAAAAGTACACAGCATGCATGATGACAGGTTAAACACTGATACAGAATCTGATTTTGACACAGATTCAGAGAGTGAAGTCAGTATAGGTGTGGTAAATAAACCCAAAGCAAAAATAGAAGGGAAAGAATTGTTTGTCACTGCAGATGTTCAAAACCAAAGTATTAAAATTGACACTGGTGCTCAAGCAAACATCTTGCCATTGCAGACATACAAAAGTTTGACACAAAACCTGCAATGAAAAAGACCAAAACAAAACTGACTAGCTACACAGGTGAGACATTGAAAACTGTTGGTACTTGTAAACTTTCTGTGATGGACAAAGAGCTGAAATTTTTTGTTGTAAATACAAATCAATCTGCACTCATAGGTCTTGAATCAATTGAAGAATTAAACATAATTCAAATCTTGAGTGTAGATGCTGAAACAGTCTACACAGATTTTCCTGAATTATTTCAAGAATTAGGGTGTCTCAGTCAGCCACATCACATTGAGTTGGACCCAACAGTAAAACCTGTCGTACAGCCACCAAGAAAAATCCCCTTTGCACTGAGAGGTAGAATCAAGGAAGAACTTGACAGAATGGAAAAACTAGGTGTTATTGAAAAACAAGAAGGACCGACAGATTGGGTCAGTAGCATGGTGGTTGTAGAAAAATCAGACAAGACTTTGAGGATTTGCATGGATCCCAAAGATCTTAACAAAGCTATAAAAAGAGAGCATTTTGCCATGCCAACAGTTGAAGAAGTTACAGCACAATTAGATGGAGCTGAATTTTTCACAAAACTGGATGCTCAAAGTGGATTCTGGCAAATACCGCTAGATGAGGAAAGCTCAAAATTATGCTGCATGCGTTCCCCGAAGATGGAGTATGGCTGCCTTAATGGCGGGATAAAAAACGGTCATACACACAAAACTCCACTGCCTGTCTATACAGGCAGTGTCCGCAAGAGTATCGGCTTGCGTACGCAGAAAAAAAAAAAATGCTGCATGCAGACACCATTTGGCAGATATATTTTTAAAAGATTACCAATGGGTCTGGCTAGTTCGAGTGAAGTATTCCACAAAACAATCAAACAGTTGTTCAGTGACATTCCAAGAGTTGATAACTGGGTTGATGACATTCTTGTATCAGGATGCACACAAAAAGAACATGATGATGCACTGACAGCAACTCTAAACAGAGCACAAGAGAGCAACCTCACTCTAAAGAAAAAGAAATGTGAATTTTCACAAAAGAGATCAAATACATTGGTCACATCATAAGCAAAGAAGGCATCAAACCAGATCCACAAAAGATTGAAGCAATAAAAAACATACCTTCACCCAAAAGCAAAAAAGATCTGCAAAGATACTTGGGAATGATCAACTATCTTGGAAAATTTTTTCCACAGATGGCTGATTACACTGCACCAATGCGTACACTTTTGCAGAAAAAAAGTAGACTGGCAATGGAATCAAGAGCAGGAGGAAGCATTTCAGAAAACAAAGGACATGTTAACAAAAGCTCCCATTCTAGCTCATTACAATCCAAACAAACCAGTAAAAATCACTACAGATGCTTCTTCAATTGGGCTTGGGTGTGCATTACTACAAAATGAAAAACCAGTTGCATATGCTTCCAGAGCACTCACGAAAACAGAACAAAAATATGCCCAAATTGAAAAGGAAACACTTGCAATTGTTTTTGCATGTGAAAAATTCCATCAGTACATATATGGCAAACAGTGCAAGGTGGAAACAGATCACAAACCAATTGAAGACATCTGGAGAAAAACACTAAACAAATGTCCACCGAGAATACAAAGATTCATGTTGAGACTGCAAAGATATGATTTGGACATCACATACAAACCTGGAAAAGAAATGTATGTTGCAGACACATTATCAAGAGCAACGGCAACAGAGTCGCAGTCTCACACAATGAAGTCAGAAGAAGAAGAAATTCTCAGAATTCACGTAAACACACTTCTAGAAAATCTTAAAGTTAAAGATTATAAACTAGAAGAAATGAAAAGAGAAACAGACAAAGATAGTGAACTACACTGCCGAACTAAAGTTAAGGGCCAGAAGAAGAATCATCTCTCATAACCCCAAAAATCAAAGCAACACCTTCAACTCTTGAAATGTATTAATACGACATGTAACCTTTCGATTCATGTAAACAAAATCACCAACAAAGAAATTTCATTCGCGCAGCAAACGTCGGAATTACCCCACCCCCCTTTTGAAAAGTTGCAAGAAAGTTCTTTCAGTTTGGTCAAGTTCAGTAACGGGTGTGCCCACCCTGGGCTGCAAGGCATTCACCGATCCGTGAGCGCATTGAGTTCACATGGTTCTGGAGCATCTGTTGAGAGATTGCCATCCACTCCTGCTGCAGGAACCGGAAGAGCTGGTCGACATCAGCAGGTGGGGGGTGATTGTCCCTCACCGGCGCCCAAGGATATCCCAGAGGTGTTCTATGGGCGCCAAGTCGGGTGATCGGGCTGGCCAGTTCATCCTCACAATCTGCTGACGCTGCAGAACATCTTGGACCACCCTAGCGCGATGAGGGGTCGCGTTATCGTCTTGGAGTATAGCGCCGGCACCCATGGCTTGCAGTGTAGGGAGGATCAGAGGCGTCACGATTTCATCCCTGTACCGTACGCCGGTAAGATTGCCTCTAATACGGTACAGTGGGGTCCTCCCGTGCAGATGGAAGCCAGCCCACACCATAACTGAACCACCTCCGTACCTGTCATGTTCCTGGACACAGGCGTCGATGAAACGTTCACCTGGACGTCTCCAAGCGCGTATGCGGGCATCACAGGAAGACAGAGTAAACCGGGACTCGTCTGTAAAGAGTACCCTGCCCCACTGCTGTCTGTTCCAACGTCGATGGTTTTGGCAGAACGCCATCCTGGCCCGGCAATGACGTGGTGTGAGGGGCACACGGACGACAGTTCTCCTTGAGTGCAGGCGCACCTGACGCAGACGACGGGTCACCGTCATGCGACTTATGGTGACGTTGGTAGCGGCCCTGAGGTTGCCTATCAACGTCCTGCGGGTGATGGTTCGGTGATGTAGAGCCAAGACCTGGAGGTAGCGATCGTCTCTTCGATCTGTACATCTTGGCCGCCCAGACCGAGGTCGCTCATCAGTACTTCCGGTAGTCTGGAAGCGTTGGTGGAGCCGCTGAATAACAGAGTGGCTAACTCCTAGCCGTCTGGAAACTTCTCTGCCGGAAACGCCGTCCTGCAGCCATCCCAGCGCCCGTCCTCGATCCACTGTTGTCAGTTTTGTTCTTGGAGGCATGCTTAATCAGAGCTCTGGTGTGCGCCCCTAAATACCCATTCCTGTGCAACTTTCGTTGAGAAGTGTTCAGTATAGCCATGGTTTGCTCGTGCAAAATGCCAAAAACCTACTGCAATACTGCTTCTTCAGCTAAATCAGAGCAAAGTTTCAAGAAAAGTCTCGTGTTTTGACAACCTTTTCACTGCCCCTAAAAACGGTGTTGCTGAACTGCAATTCTTGCAAAACATGGTCAGGCACGTGCAGCAGTGGGAAAGGCTTTGGGAAAACCCAAGTTGACCATTTTTTCGTTACGCGGTGTTGGCATAAAAAATACATACGGAAAGCTGCTGAAATCAGAGGCCGGCCCTTAACTTTAGTTCCGCAGTATAGTTCTACTCAAAGAACAAATACAAAAAGGATGGCCTGCAAACAAGAACAATGTACCCAATGAGATCAGACAATACTTTCAGTACAATGAAGAACTCAGTATTATTAATGATCTTATTTTCAAGGCAGACAGAATTGTAATCCCCAAATCAATGCAATCAGAAATGCTTGAAAGGATTCATGAAGGTCATCTAGGAATTGAAAAATGTAAAAACAGGGCAAGAAGACTCATGTTTTGGCCAGGCATGAATGGACAAATTGAAGACACAGTAACATCATGTGCAACATGCACAAAATACAAAAACAAGCAACAAAAAGAACCATTACTGAGTCATGAAATACCTGAAAAGCCATGGCAGAAAGTTGGAACAGATTTGTTCACATGGGAAAAACATGATTATTTGCTTGTCGCAGACTATCATTCAAAATTCATAGAATTTGCACTACTACCAGACACAAAAAGTAAAACTGTGATCACATACATGAAATCCATTTTCAGTAGACATGGCATACCAGAAGAAGTAATTTCTGACAATGGTCCACAATATGTCAGTGAGGAATTTTCCAAGTTTGCACAAAAATGGGAATTCAAACACACTACATCCAGTCCCAGATATCCACAGTCTAATGGATTTGCAGAAAGAATGGTACAAACACTCAAAAAGTTATTACAGAAAGCAAGGGACAGCAATCAGGACGTGTACTTGGCAGTATTGAACTACAGGACCACACCAATCAATAGCAAACTTCCATCTCCAGCAGAAATACTCATGAACAGAACACTTAAAACAAGACTTTTGAATATTATAATGTCTCAGTAGCTAAACTGTGAAAAGACATTTATCATATCTATTTAAATTTATACTTACATAACTTTTGAAAGAATAATAGCAATGAATTATTAATTGTTAATACAATGCTTATTACAACATGTACAAGACATTCAGTGCTGAACAGAATAGAATGAAGATTACATTAAAAAAAAATAAATAATAATAATAATTAAGTTTGTCACTTAAAGATAGTAATATAGTAAGATGAAAGAAAGAAGAACATACATAAAAATAATAATAATAATAATATAGCATTAAGCTGAAGAAGGGAGATGTCACATATGCATGTTAGAATTATATCCCTTGATTATTATTTATCTTAATGATGATTGGTTGCGGGGACTCGACTAGGATGGCAACTTAACTGTAGTTGTAATAAAACTACTATCGAACTCAACATGATTTATGTCCATATTGTGACCAATGAAGATAAAGAAAATATAACAGCGGCGACCGCAACTGTATCTTCGTGTACTTAGCAAATAAAGTCCATATCTTTGGAATCAAGCACCGCCTTTACCTTATTGAGTGTGCGGCATACCATTACATGGTGTCAGGAGTGGAACCTATGAAGGGGACTCCATTTCCGGAGAGACCTTGGTCCAGGATTGCTGCAGATTTTTTCCAGTACAACGGCAAGCTCTTTCTGCTTGCCATTGACTACTACTCCAGAGACATCGAAATGGCCCTGGTTTCCAGTAGAGTCACAACAGCAGAAACAATAGCAAGAATGAAAAAGATCTTCAGTCGCCACAGCATCCCAGACATTGTCGTGACAGACAACGGTCCGCAGTTCACTGCAGAAGACTTCAAGTCCTTTGCACAGTCCTGGGGATTCGACCACGTCACATCATCACCCCACTACCCCCAGTCTAATGGAGAGGTTGAACGTGCCGTTCAAACCATCAAAGGTCTCATCAAGAAAACCAATGATGAATACCTTGGCCTTCTAATGTATAGGAATACCACATTACCCAATGGTTTTTTCCCCTGCCCAGTTAAGCATGGGACGCAGACTCAAAACCAGAGTCCCATGCCATCCCAACCTCCTCTTGCCCCAGACCCCAGATTTCATGACGGTGAAGAAGAGGGAGAGAGAGTACCGTGAGAAGATGACAACCGACTACGACAGAAGACACAGGGTCGTCACCCCAGAAAACCTGTCACCTGGTGATGCAGTCTGGATCCCTGACCTGAAGAAAGAAGGCACAGTCATCCAACGCCACGAGGCTCCAAGATCTGTGGTTATCGAAACATCTGACGGTGGCCTCCTACGCAGAAACCGTCAGATGACCAGGAAGCTCCACCAGCCAGCAGACCAGTCCAGCCCAGCACACGTACCTCCTCTACAGGTCAGCCCACATCCTGGAAGAGAGGTGCCTCCTACCCAACTCCCAGAAGACGGGACATCTGGAGAGAGATCCCCTGGCCAGAGCCCCTTACGCCAACAACAGACGGGTGCCAGAGGAACACCTACATCCCCAGAGGGACTTCAACCCTTGCCCAGAAGATCTGCACGGGCCCACAAGAAGCCACAGCGCCTCATCGAACAGTTGTGAAAACAAAAAGAGACGCTGGTGAAAGACCCGGTGCCACGAAAGGCAAAAGCAAATAGACACTGGTGAAAGACCCGGTGCCACAAAGGCAAAAGCAAATAAACACTGGTGAAAGACCTGGTGCAGTGATTTACATCTAGTCAGACACCCTTACCGGTTCTAGTCATGATATAAATTAAAGTTTACAAAGATTAGATTAATCTTGCATCACAATTCCGTAATTAAGAACAGTTTATTATGATTGGAAGACTGAAACTGATTTGATAATGAAAAAAAACATTTAAGATGTTTTCGTCAGACAAGGAACCTTTAACGGTAGAAAGATAACTTTCCCGCCTTACAAAAAGGGGAGATGTAGTGTATGCTGTTTTAAGCATGGACTGTACCGGAACGGTATACGAGCTTCGGCTCTGCATGATGGCGGCGACCGCAACTGTATCTTCGTGTACTTAGCAAATAAAGTCCATATCTTTGGAATCAAGCACCGCCTTTACCTTATTGAGTGTGCGGCATACCATTACAGACTAAGCAACCATATTCTAGTACTGGTCTAACCAGTGTTTAGTAGCAGTCGTCCTTAACCTTTTTGGGGCAGTCGTTGATATTCCTGTATAAGAAAACTAAGATGTTGTTTGCTTTCTTACATACTAAATTGTAATGTTCTTTACATTTCAGACGACTATCTATAATCACACCTAAATATTTTGCAGCATTGGTTTCTTTAAGAATAGTATTGTGAATAGAATATTCTGATCTAGTTGGTGAGCGTTTATTACATATACGCAACACTTGGCACTTCTGGGGATGAAATTCCATTTTCCAAGTTCTTTCCCACTCTTGTAAACCGTTTAGATCTTCTTGTAGAATGCGTGTATCATATGAATTATTTGGCTTATTAGCTGTATCGGTCTTTTCCTGAATATGTCAATGCAATGGCTTGTTCCCTCGAGTGAAATTTATCTGGAAGCTATAAACCCTGAATTGTTTAATGAATGTATGAAAGGTTTCAAAGGGGGTTGAATGCAGGTTGTAAATGAAGCAAAAGAATTATAGTAAATGACTGGACTACCAAATTAATGGAACAAAAAGTTAACAGACACAATCCGTTTCGATCTATTGGTCTTCTTCAGTCTGGACAAAGAACATGAAAAACATCAAACAAGCTGACAGGTGTTACAGGATGCCTATCTGACTTGTAAAAGCTCTTACTAGTTGTGACCTATCTAACTCTGGCACTATCCTATCACATTTCTGCCCAGAAAGAGCATAGGCGAAGGTCACATCCCTCTCCTTTTCCAGCCCATAGCAGCAGCTGGACCAGTGATCTGAAAATAAAGCTCACTGAGCAAGGGCCAGTGCATGCAATACCCTTCCCCAACTGCTAACCTGGCTTTGTTACAGTTCATTCCTTTGTCGAATTCAGTTGTCTTTCTGTTCTGATTTGTCTTCCAGCTCGTATGTGTGTGTTATTCAAATGAAGTAAAACAGAACCCATAACGTATCACTATTGGGGGCCGGAATAGCTCAGTTGGCAGAGCGACGGACTCGTGATCCTGAAGTTACGGGTTCGAGTTTCGGTACAGGGGGATTTTTCCCTCGGAGTTAACATTGGTTCTGACTCCATTCCCCATACAGTCCTTCGAATGAGACTAGAAACCGAGGTTCTGTGTGTGAACGCACGCATAACATCTTGCACACACGTAAAATCCCATCACCAACTTTCGGAAGAGAAGGCCAGTTTGGCCGTTGGTATGGATGACACGTTACACATAGCATGCACCCTTCGTGAGAAATTGAAAGAATGGAGGAATTAGGATATTGAGTGAAGGATATTGGACGATATTGACTTTATGACACGGGAAACGACTGAATGAAGCGCCAGCTGGCAGCTCTTCAGTCGGCACTACCGAGGTAGGCAGCCCGTTGTGTAAACGAGTGTGGATTGTAAAGCGCTTAGAGCTTGGTCTCTAGCCGAGAATAGGCGCTATATAAGTATTCATTATTGTTATTATTACTACACATAAAGCAGACGTATATCATATTGTGGCAACATGGTTATTAACTGGAACTTTGGAAACAACCAGCTCCTGCCTCATAGTAGTTTCTTCTCTCAAAATGCTGATGTTATGAGTGGGATACCACAAGGCAGTATTTTGGGACCAATATTATTCACGGTGTTTATAAATGATCTCCCTGTAAAATGAAGAGTACATGTAAAATCTTTGCAGATGACACAAAACTCTATAACTCTCCAAAAGTGCATAAGGAATTACAAAAGGATATTGAAACATTAATACAGTGATCTGATACTTGTTTTGGTATGGTAGCTTTTGATAAGATGATACATAGCGACCAGTCGTGGTGATGGGGTTCAGCATGTGTTTAATCAGCCATCTTGATTCCAGAGAGGGGTGGGTGCTCCGAATATGCAGAAGCATCGGGTAGCGGGTTGTCTCCCATTATGTGAATTGCATGATGTGAGCGCACACATTTTACATCTCCCTTTCTTTGAAAACTGACAAAGGCTACAAGCTGTGACTAAGGAAACTACTCATTAGGTTAATACTGAAATGGTACTAATGACTAGAGTTGTATGATGGATGCATAGGTCACAGGGTCTTTCACCTGAGTCTATTTCATTTTCCACAGGGTCTTTCACCTGAGTCTATTTCATTTTCCACAGGGTCTTTCACCTGGGTCCATTTCAATTTCCACAGGTAGATTTCATCTAACACAATCTACAAATTCAACTTATGTGGTGGAACCACAGCTCGGCCGCTCCTTGTCCTGGGCACATGAGTATGGGTTTGGGGAATTGGCGTGGTTGACTTGATGGGATCAGCAAAGTAAGGTGTGGTTGGAGGGTGTGGATGTGACCGAGACTCTACATGTGGGACTGGGACTGGGGAACCCTCTGGGAGTGGTGACTTGGGCGTTCTAAGGAAACGTCGGTTTCTCCTGTACTTGGTTCCATCTTGAGTCTGGACGATGATAGAACGAGGGGTGTTGCCTGAGCAACTACCTCTGCTGGCTGCCAGTCTTGTCCCTTGCTGAGCTGTACAAGGGCTTGCTTACCGCATCGCAATGGTGATAGGGGATGGGCGGTACGATTGTTGGCCTGTAATTGCTGGCGTCGGTCTATTACAGCTGCAGGTTGGATGGTCTTTGGGGCCAGTTGGTGGTGAGTGGTTGGCCAGTTGGTGGTGAGTGGTTGGCAGACTTCCTCGTAGCTGGCGTCCATAAGGAGCTGTGCCAGTGATGCCAGGTTGACCAATGGAGTTGTGCGGTACTCAAGGATAGCTTTCAATGGACTGCTTCCATCAGCCTTTGCCTTGTCCAGTATCCTCTTGATGGTCTGTACCGTTTTTTCTGCGAGTTCATTTGACGGTGGGTGTCTGGGGCTTGATGTTATGTGTTGAAAGTCCCAGGCTTTTGCAAAGCCTTCAAACTCGCTAGCAGAGTATTGTGGGCCATTGTCGCTGATGACGACTTCGGGTATACCGTGGCGAGCGAAGTGTGTGATAACTTTTTGATGATGGCTTTCTGAGGTGGTGGATGACAGTTCGTCAACCTCAAGAATCTGCTGTAGTAGTCAACAGTGCATAGGAAGTGTTGGTCGCTCCGCAAGAACAAATCGGTTGCCACTTTTTCCATGGACGAGTGGGAATGGCATGGGGCATGAGGGGTTCTTTGGGGTTTGAGGGGAGTTTGGGAATGCAGGCCTGGCATGCAGATATCATCCGCTGGATCTCAGATGTCATGCAGGGCCAAAACAGTATTTGCCTGGCCTTCTGCGTTGTTTTTTCGATGCCTAGATGTCCCTCATGGATTTTTCCGAGCATCCTGGGCCGCATGGCCGAAGGGACGAGGATTCTCTCTCCTTTGAAGATGATACCATCAATGATGGACAGTTCTTCTCTGAAGTTCCAAAACTGCAAGGTGCTTGGATGGCATTGTTTCCTGTCATCTGGCCAACCTTGTTGGATGTAGTGCTGTAGTTGACGTAGTTCTTGATCTCTTTGGTAGCCAAACGTAGCTCCTTCATTTTCTCATCACTCACTGGCATGTGTCTGATGAGAGCATAGACTTGGAGATCCAGGTCCTCACATGTCGAGTCTTCAGGGTCGACCGGCGGATGTTTGCGAGATAGGGTATCGGCCACAGGGATGGTCTTGCCTGGAGCATGTACGATTTTGATGTCGTACTTCTGCAGTTGAAGAAGCATACGCTGTAGTCTGGGTGGCGCCATGGTTAAGGGCTTTTTCATGATGGTCTCCAGAGGTTTGTGGTCTGATTGGACCAGTGTCTGTCGTCCGTAGATACATTGGTGGAACCTACGACATCCAAGACGATCGTGTAGAGTTCCTTTTCTATTTGAGCGTACTGTTGCTCAGTGGTTGACAAGGCTTTGGAGGCGAAGGCGACTGGCTTGTCATCCTGGAGTAGGGTTGCCCCAAGGCCATGTTCTCTATGGCTTTGATCTTGGCATCGTCTGGTATGAGGCCTTCTGCTGTGATGATATGCCCAAAGTATTCAACCCGTTGTGAACCAATGGTCAGCTTGTCAGGGTTCAGCTTTAGGTTCTTTTCAATGGCTCTCTGCAGAGTGGCTTTCAGGCGGGCATCATGTTCCTCCATGGTGGCTCTGGAAACGATGATGTCGTCTATGAGTGATGTTACGCCTGATATTCCTTCAAAAATTTCATCCATTTTCCTTTGAAAAATCATCTTGGGCATTGATGAGTCCTAAGGGAAGTCTCCTGAAGCAGTATCGCCCAAATGGTGTTGAAGGTGGTTAGGAGTGATGACTGCTCTGCCAGTTTCATCTGCCAGTATCCGGCTTTTGCATCCAATTTACTGAAGTACTTGGCCTGTGGAATTTTTGCCAGGGCATCTTCTAACGTTGGCATGGAGTGGTGAGGTCGCGTGATCGCTGTGTTGAGATCCTTGGGGTCTAGACAGATCTTCAGTTGCCCATTAGGCTTTTCAACGATAACTAAGGAGTTGACCCAGTCAGTAGGTTTATTGACCTTGTGGATGACCTCCATCTTCTCCATTTGATCTAGCTCTCTTCTGAGCTTTTCCTTCAGGGCATGTGGAACGTGCCTGGGTGGGTGCACAACTGGAGTAGCGTTGGGTTTGAGGTGTATGGTTACATCCCCTTCCAGTGACCCAAGACCATTGAAGGCATCCTTGTACTCTTCAAGTACTGATTCCTTGGTCATTGGAGCAGTGCCGTCGACTGAGAGCAGTAGCTGGATTATACCCAGATCCATGCATGTCCGTAGACCTAGCACTGGTTGGGCATGGCGGTATTGGCAATGACGAACTCATGTTTGACGGTTTTCCTCTTGTGGACGCAATGAAGTGAGATGCTTCCACTCACATCAATGGGTTGCCCTGTATAACTGTACAACTGATGGCTGGTTTTGCAGATTGGTGGTGGATTGCTAAGCTGTTTGTACCTTGAAAAGGGAATGACGTTGACCTGGGCTCCCGTATCGATCTTGAACTGCATACAATCCCCAGTGTCGAGGAGGAGCTCGGCAAATGCTGTGTCAGGCTGTTGTACACTTCGTCCAGTGGAATCGATGTACAGATCAGGGGAGCTGTCATCACTTTCTCCTTCAATGAGGTGTATGTTTCTTTTGTCTTTTTTCTTTTTCATGCACGTTTTTTCATAGTGGTTTTTCTTTTGACAGTAATGGCACGTCTGGCCATATGCTGGACATGATTGTTTGGCATGAGTGCCTCCACAGTTTCTGCAGTTTGTTATGCTGGCTGGTCCATTTCGTCTGCCTTTAGGTGGGTATTCTTGCTGTTTTTTCAGTGTGCCTCTTTTCTTGATGGCAGCAATATGGGATGGTGCAGCTAGTGCACTTGATGAGCCTGCCATTGATGCAAGGTGCTGTTTTGTTGTTTCAAAGGCAGTGGATATTTCAATGGCGGACTCCATAGTGAGGCGATCTCCTTCAGTCAGCAGTTTTTCTCGGGGGATTCAATTCCTGCAACGATTCTGTCATGCACTATTTCCTCTTTTAAATCATCTGGATATCCGCATTGTTTTATCAGACTGTGGAAATCAGCAACGAATTCAGTGAAGGTCTCACCAGATGTTTGTCTTTGCTCATGGAAGACATACCTTGCAAAGACCTTGTTGGATTTTGGTTCTGTGTGTGCGGTAAATTTGGTTAGGAGTAGGTCAAGGTTTTTACTATCTGCTTCAGACGGTGCCCAGGAATTGAATACTTCTCTGCCCTTTTGGTCGACCCAGATAAGGAGGTATGCTGCTTGTTCTTCTGGGTTCGAAATGGAAAGAATGAAGGAAGTAAGGAAAATGAGTGATCGATATTGAACGATATTGACTGGATGACACGGGAAACGACTGAATGAAGCGCCAGCTGGCAGCTCTTCAGTCGGCACTACCCAGGTAGGCAGCCCGTTGTGTAAACGAGTGTGGATTGTAAAGCGCTTAGAGCTTGGTCTCTAGCCGAGAATAGGCGCTATATAAGTATTCATTATTATTATTATTATTATTCGCACGTTACAAGGGGCCTCTAAACATAAGATCTGCATGCTGTTTAAAATTTGACCATTCAGCTTTCAAATTCTTGGCCTCCGAGTTCATAGTTGGATTTTGCTGTGGTGCGGCCATGGTGATTTGTACCACTGTACCACGTGCGTACTTTTCCTCTTCTTTGTGACAAATGACGTTGTATTTTATGTATCAGTCCTAACACCACTTTGAGAGTGGAGCAAGGGGTCTGCCACATGAAACGCCAATTGATCTGCTTAAGAGACTACGTTGTTTTGTAGATTTTGGCTGAAATCGTTGAATTTGCACGACCACGTTGCGCCGAATGACTGTTGGTGTCGGAGTACGGCAAACGTAATTGATAAAGCGATCGAGTTGGCTTAGGTTTTGGTAACGCTGAACGCTGAAGATGCTTACTTGTTTGTCGTCTCGCTGGTTGTTGGAACCTATATTTTAATGCAAAAAAATGTAAAGTACTTCAAATTGGAAAAACAAACCCACAAAAGGATTATATAATGAAAATTGGAGACAAGGAAATAAAAGTATCTGAATGTGAGGAAGAGAAAGACCTGGGTGTGACTTTTGACCAAAAAATGGCTATTTGACAGTCATAATTGTAAATAGTATTAATAAGGCTAACAGAATGATTGGAATAATAATAAGAACCTTTACATTTATAGAAAAGGACACTTTTTTACAATTATATAAGACACTAGTTAGAGCTGTTCTTGAATATGGAAATACTGTATGGTATCCAATGCTAAAGAGACAACCAGAAGCTCTAGAACAGGCAAAAAGAAGAACAACCAAGATGATTCATAATATACAAGATTACTCATATCAGGAAAGATTAAAATATCTACAACTTCCAACACTTACGGCAAGAAGAATAAGAGGAGACTTGATTCAAGCATATAAGATAAATAATGGAATTGATGATATTGATAAAGCATGCTTTTTTGTACTCCGCAGAAAAATATTACAAGGAACAGTGAAGATAAGATCTTTAAACAATATTCCAGAACTAATTTGAGAAAATTTACATTTACATTTACTAACAGAGTAACACATTTTTGGAATGAATTAACAGTTAACATCAAATGTGCACCTAGTATTAATGTTTTTAAGAGCCTTATAGATAAACATGAATTAGTAACTAAAATAAAATATGAATTTGATGGATAATAGGACTGAGCTAGCCTACGACTGGACCAACGGTCACGAAAAGAAAAAAAAAGAGATATACATACAGAAGGGGCGTAAAAAGCCTCAATAGGCTAAGTTGTTTTTGATACAACGCCCCTGATCCTGATTCTGACCCTGATATATTTTTTTCTGTGGTTACGATAGTTATAGTCTTTGTGGCAGTCACTGTAGTGCACATAGAACTGTGATGCTTTGGAGTTTTGATTGTGCTTACGACCGTGATCTGTGTTTGTGGCTGTGTGCACACTCTCTCGACACATTACTGCAATATCCGACAATTCAAATCTTTTCCTTTATTTGTCTTGCCTGCTATACTCACATGACAGCCATAGAACTGTGATGCTTTGAAATTTGGTTTATCTGATTGTTGCATACAAACACAATTAGTGACTGCGGCTGTGACAGGTTGTAAATGAAGCAAAAGAGTAAAAGTAAAATGACTGGACTACCAAATGAATGGAACAAAAAGTTAACAGACACAATCCATTTCGATCTATTGGTCTTCTTCAGTCTGGACAAAGAACATGAAAAACATCAGACAAGCTGACAAGTTGCATACAAACATGATCTGTGACTGCGGCTGTGACAATAACAATGGTTCATGACTGATTCCAGTCTTCACATACAATCTCTCAACACTTCACCACAAGATCCGACAACTCAGATCTTCTCCTTTATTTGCTGTCTTGCCTGTTGTACCTATAACTGACACTCCCGTCCACGAACAAAGATGCCCAAAGATTACAAATCACAAGCCATTGGAGACTTTAAACAGCACTGTAATATGTAGTTCACTGTCAGGAAAACTGAGGAGGCAGTACAATACAACTACATTAGGCTCTGGCATGACAGTGAAGGACTGAGGCTGTTCAACGTATGGGACTACATCAACTCAAAGACCCCAGCAACATTTGGGACAAACTTACGTTGCTGGAGTGAACCCTGAATTTCTGCACAAACAGGCTGGAATTGCAGAAACTCACTCAACAGTGAGAAGAGTCAGCAGAGGATTTCTTCATGAGATGTAAAGAGAAAGCCCTAAAGTGCAGACATGAAAAAAATGACATGAGAGAATGGACATTGAAACCACTTATTGCGGGCACAAAGAACCCCAAAGTACAATGAAGGCTGCTCGCAAAAAGATGACAAAATCAACTTCCAAGAAGCTCGCGAAATAGCAAAATCATATGAGGCCAGTGAGAAACACATAGGACAGTTCAGGAGCTCACATGGATACAAAGTCAAAAGCCACAAACATTGTGGCAGCTGCAGAGACAGTCACTCCTTTTGTCAATGCTCTGCGTAGGGAGCTACATGCTCCAAATGTCAAAAGAAATATCATTGGTGAAAGAAGTGTCATTGGGATTAGTGTCACAGATGGTGGAAGCAAGCTCCATGGATCAACACCAGACCAAAAAGGCTAACTCCACCACAAGAACAAAAGACTGAAGTCAGCTTACTGGTCTGGCAGACGACGATCAGTCATCGAAATCACTACCTCAGTGATGAAGATCTTCTCTATGACATGTCAGCTTGCTGGTCTGGCAGACGACGATCAGTCATCGAAATCACTACCTCAGTGATGAAGATCTCCTCTATGACATGTCAGCTTACTGGTCTGGCAGACGACGATCAGTCATCGAAATCACTTACCTCAGTGATGACGATCTGCTCCATGACATTGTGACGGACCATATTTCGTCCGGTCCCAAATTTTTGGGACACGTTGGACCGGAACAGGTAAACCCGAAAAAAACGATTCACCTATTTACCTAACAGCTACTCACCTGCGTTTTGTGTTAGTCAGGTGAGCGAAGATTTCCCTTCAGTCTCCAAAAAGCTATCGGCCGAGCAACTTGTCCAGACGAGCCGAAGGGAGACTGAAGGCGCGTCCTCGCTGGCAGTCAGGTATGTTTCCCTAGCCAAATGGAAGTGTTTTTTTTTTGTTGTTTTTTTGTTTTTTCTACAGGTGGATGAGAAGAATGGAGCGAGTAGATGAAAGAAAGATTATGCATACTTATATGTGTTCGAGAAAAAGTAATCTAGTTGAATCAATGTATTATTGAAAAAAAGTGTTGTTTATCTTTTTCGCTAAAGTATTATAATGATGTGAGTGTTGGTGAGTTCTGGAAGTGAGCAATGAAAATTATTGTGCATGAATTATTGGAAAATGTATTGATTCCTGTTGTGGACACGTTTAGTGATGATAATTTGGAAAGATAAAAACATTCTTTCTTGATAAAAAAAGGGACAAAAGGAAATCGTTTCTTTTTATGAAATAATTGTATCCTTGTTATTTTGAAAGGGTTTACGAAAGGAGATCCTTTTCTTCAATACAATTACTCTGGTGTTAATCGAGGATTTTTTCTATTGTAATGCGCCCACTCTATTAAAACTTAGTAGATTCTATTACTGTTTTTTTTTTTTTTCTTCTCGAAATTCCAGTGAAATATATTATGTGAAGAGTGACTGTTGTAACCAAACAAGAACGATGTTTGGAAGTAGGCTAGATAAGCAAGGTAGCTATCAGTTCCCCAGGTGTCGGTGAAGCCTCGGTCCGACCTGGTGCTGACTGCCAACCGGGTGTGGGGTTTGCGCCCGTGCCCAGCCGCTGTCTCCATCCAGAGGGTTTGTTTAGAGGCTGACCGAGTGGTCAGTAGACGACGTGTGTTTCTTCTGTTGTGGGGAGTCCTGGAAGGACTCCACGTACTGCTTCCTTTAACGGTTCCGTTTTACGTCGGGACGACGACATGCGTTTTTTCTGTCGTCATCATCATCATCATCATCCAGTTGAATGGCCTCAATCATCATGTTGATTTTTCTGCCATTGTAGAACTTTTGAGATGTTTGCAGAGTGAGAAAAAAGAATTGTGGATAGAAAGTGAAAGACTTAGAAGTGAGAATAAAACCTAACCCCAACTCCTAAATACTAAGTGGGTTTACCTGGCAGACTACTACATCAAAAAAAAAAAAAAAAAAAAAAAAAAAAAGGGGGGGGGGGGGGGGGCGAGAGTGGTGAGGGGGGCCAACCTACCTAACAAAAACTAATTACTGGGTGGCACTCTGGACTTGAAGGTGTCCAGAGTGTCAGCTGCCACGGTAGTACTAGGCAGCTCGTTCCATTCCTGGATGGTGTTGGGAAGGAAGGAATATCGTCTGTAATCTGTCCTGCACTGCATCTGAACAAGTTGTTGAGGGTGGCAACGTCGTCTTCGTGAGGGGGCGTAGTTGATCTTGTCCATGCTGAATGCGGACTCTTTGTTCAGGATCTTTCTCAGCATGGTAAGTCGGGCTACTTTCTGTCGGTGCTGGAGGGAGGGCCATTTGAGTTTGTCGATCATGCAGGTGACACTCGAGGTGTTGTGGTACCTGTTGATGACAAATCTGGCGGCTCTCCTCTGGACCGCTTCAATTTTGTTGATGTTTGATTCATCATGTGGGGTCCCATGCTGTGCAGGCGTACTCAAGTATGGGACGTACGAAAGTCTTGTAGGCCGTCTCTTTAAATTGTTGTGTGGGAGTCCCTGGAAGGACTTCATGAACTGCTTCCGTGAGTGGCTTCTGAACGTGTGAAGACTGTGTGACTTGGGCCGGACGCGGCCAAGTGCATAGACTGTCTGTGGTGAGACTGCTGTAGGTGCCAGTTTGACCTGCGCAAGAAAAAAAGTATGATGTGTTAGTATAATACTAAGTGTTATTGCACGCCTCGATGATAGTGGCGAGAGTTTATTGATGGTCTGCTTTTGTTTATTATGTATTATGTACTTGTTTTGATTTGATGGTTCAGGCAGCAAAAAGAAAGGAAGAAACTTGACTTGTTGCCTGGCTATGTATGTTTGTGTGGTGTGGGTGTGTGTAGGGAAAAAGACGTACACGCATCCAAATTTCTCAGGTGAGAGTCAGACAGCAGGACACGCACCGCACACCATCCGTTACAGACATGTAGACCCAAGAATCCTCAACCAATGGAGAAGAACAATGGTGATGAGTTGGACGAGTCTTATGCAGGCCAATGATCAGATACAAAAAACCCTGCCCATCTCAAAGTCAAGAGTGAAATTGAAGCACTAGGGAATATTCTCCCACCTAAAATCGTCTGGCAAATCTTCCCAGATCAATCTGACGTGGAAGATTACCTGTGAAATGAGTGACAGAACCAAGAAGGACCATTCTTCAGGTATGCGATGGCATGCTGATTGAACAGTACAGTGCTGTAACCCTCGCCTGTAAATATGAACAGTCAAAGTGGTATGATGCTGAATTCTTTGTCATTGGATCAGTTGAACCAGCAATCTTAGGTCTCCAGAGTGGTTCGAAACTAAGACTGGTTAACTCTTCATTGATATGTAAAAACAGTCAAACCAGTTCCAGCATCCCCAAACTATCAATATTTTAATTCAGAAGGCCAATGACCTCCAAAGAATGGAGCTCACTGATCGAGGACCAGTGCATCCTGTTCCCTTCCCCACTTCCAGCCTGGCCTTACTACAGTTCATTCGTGTAGTGTACTCGGTAGTCTGTCTTGTCTGATTATATCTTCCAGCTCACATACAGGCCTGCGCGCGTTGTTTTCAGTGAAATGACACTGAGCCCACAACTATTACTGCACTCAAAACAAAGGTATATTTTAACAGTAACGTATCTCTTTAATCTCGGTAGGAATTGTATCTTGGTTGAACATGAAGACTTAGACGCACCCCACGCTCCCCATCAACGCAAACCCGTCCGTCACCCTAATACACAATTGACAACATGAGGGGTCAGCCCATCCAGGACAGGATGTACCACTACATTCACATTACACATAGTCACTCCCATTTGAGACACATCCCACATGTACACCCCAATAACACAGTTCCGCTTTCACATTCCACCTTCCCTATTTGCCACTGGTACAAACATATATTTTTACGTATAATCAGATGTTTCCTATAAATAAAAACATGATTTAAAATCAAAGTTGGTCTTTAAAATGTTTTTAAAAATTAACTCTTTTGACACAATTGAAAGCGACAGCCACGTGGGTAAGAAAAGTATATATGCACACACATATATACATGTGTTCGTGGGTGTGCAGTGTGTGTACACACGCGCATGCATGAATATAAATAAACACACACACACGCACGCACGCACGCACGCACGCACGCACAACACACACACACACACACACCGCACGCACACACACGCACACACACAGAGGGTGTATTCTTTTGACGTAATTCTCACTAGAAAACATGTCCTTAGAGGGTGTTGGGACTTGCATGATGTCAGACATAAGCATTTTCCAGTGGACTCCATGAAAATCTTGATCAGTGATTTCCTATCTGATGGTTTTTCAGTTCCCGCAAGAGATAAACATATTTTTCATCTGATCTAAGATATCATGGAGGAAAGATTTTGAGGCAGTTTCAGTGTGTTTTTAGAACATCATTTAATCAATTTTTTTTTTATGTGACCGTTTTTAAGAACACTATTTAGAGAGTGACTGTGACAAGGTGACAGTCCTGACATGGCCCTTTGCAGTTGGCTAGGCTATAAACAATATGAATTCGGACATGAGCTGCTTACACACTAACTCGACAGGACTGCACCCAGGTCATGATTCTAGACGTTCCTGTACTATCAAATCCCCCCATCCCCCACCCCCGGCGCTGCCAGTACTCGAACCAGCAGCCTCTATGTGGGTGAGCGTCTCAAGGCGTTGCCTTTATTGACAGGTATCATACCCACATCACCATGGGACGCCTTTTCAAAGTTGGGACATTTAAGCCTTAGGAAGATCACTTTTGATCCTCCTCGACCAGATCTTTTCCTCTGCTGCTGTCTTTAGGCCTCTGGTTCTCTTCTTACCGGAAACCACGTGCAGTTTAATACAATCATAGGCTGAGGAGCATACAAACTCCCCCTGCCCAAACCTCAATGGCGAGCACTTTGATGCCCGATTCATCATGATGCTAGGAGATTGGTCAGTCTTGTAGAAGTGAGCCTGCTCTATTCTGCTTTTTATGACAGGGAGTTCAATCTAGAATCAATTGTTTTGATGAACCGGAGTGGAGTACAATATCTGGTCTCATGCAACACTTCCTGATGACTCTGGATGATTTTCCCATTCTTTAAGGTCGAGTGTGTGCTCCCAGCCATCCACTCCATCCAGTAAACCCTGCATCCATACTCTTGATAACAAGACTGCGTTTCTAGACCATGAGTTGTGACCTCCTGCCGTGTAGAACGTCAATTTTGCTGCCTTTGGTGGCATAATGTTTCCTCTGGCAGTGGTAACTGCGTGTGTGCTCTTTTTAAGCACTTGGTTGCGCCTCCATGTTTGCCTTCCCTGGGTTAGCATTATTTTGCATGAACGCGGGACAAGAATGCTTGCCTGACCTGTTGCACTTCGTCATCGCAGAGTACAAGTTACCTGCACAGCCTGTGTCGGGACCTCTCAAACCACCTTGCTGATATCATTTGTCGCTCTCAAGTTGAGCAAGTGATCCCTTGACATGCCCCCTGGTATAGTGATCTTGTGTGTTGCGTAACATTTTTCGGTGTGTACATTCAATTGATTTATTTCTGTATACACTACTCATACTATTCGTATGACGTTATGCTCAAGTTGAGCAAGTGATCCCTTGACATGCCCCCTGGTATAGTGATCTTGTGTGTTGCGTAACATTTTCGGTGTGTACATTCAATTGATTTATTTCTGTATACACTACTCATACTATTCGTATGATGTTATGAGAATTTGCTTTGCGCTTTACACCAAAACCTGACTGTTCATCTCTTCAGGAAAGGAAGGGGGCGAGGGTGGTGCTGTCTGCTCTTTTTGGCCTAAGGGCTGTGAACCCATGTGACCCCTCACTGGTGCACACTCCTGATCAGCGACTCTCAGCCCTGGCACAGTTGTGTGTGAGCTGGTTGAAGTCCAGTAACCGTACTCTCCGCCGTCACCTCCTACCTGTCAGGCGGGTCCAGCTGAATGTGGTGGTATGTGGGGAATGGCCTTTAGTATTGGTACAATAACTTTTTTCGCGGTAGTATTGGTACAATAACTTTTTTCGCGGTTTTCTTTTCTTTTCCAAATTGTCAGAATTCTTTATCATTAGGAAAAAAATTCTGTATGATTTTGTATTCAACTGCCCCTGGCCTCTCTTCCTCTCTGATCTTCGACTAGAGAAAAGAGGAAAAGAAAACAAAAAGTGTTGAATATAATTCAAAATCATGAAAAGAAGCTTAGACTGCCCTCCAGTCCAGCCTTTAGCAGACGCTGTGAACGCTGGTCCCTTTCCCCTCTGCAGGAGGAGTTCCTTTCATCCCCTCTTCTGCCATCCCTGTACAGCCAGCTGACCTGGAGGAACTGGTGAACCAGTCGCATGACTTAGCATCACGCTATAGGTAATATGTACCATGGTGAATGGTGTTTGGTTGAGAGCCGAATCAGTGTTTAACCTTGAATGGACCTGTGGGGTTCCCGCCAAAACTGTGATGGACGAAATTGAAGAGATTTTTTGTGCAGCTGAAGTAAAAAAAAAAAAAAAAAAAAGGTATTGTTACTGAATTCTCACACTAGGAATTTCGTTTACTCTTCGATTTAGAGGCTTTCTTAAAAATTTGAAAACTCGCTGTTTGACCAGATTGGAGGTAGACGTGAGCTTAAGATATTTTAATTTTGAAGGAATCTCCCCCCCCCCCCCCAGGACTTTTCAGAAGTTTCCCCCATAGTTTGTTCATCCTTTTGTCGCTCCTTTCGAGAGGGCGAGTTACGGAAATTGCAGAGAACTTTCAAACATGAACTGTTTTCTTCCCATGTTTTTTTTTCTGATTAGCCTGTGGTGATCTGAGTGACATCTTTTCTTTGTTCATTTATTCTGGGAAATCAATCTGCTTCATGTGGAGGAGTATGTTTAAAGGTGTCAATATAATTCAATTTGAGAAGTGTAATAGAGAGCTCCCCCACGTGCCAAGCATTGTCTCCCAATAGTTAATGCACGGCTTCTTCAGAGGCGCTTCCACGTGTAAACCATTCTAGGATTGAAAGTTTCTGTTACATCCTTCAGAGTATTTAGGTCCAGATTCCCCTGGATGGTGAACCCCGTTAGACTTCTTCTTCTTCTTCCTCGTTCGCCATCCCATTAGATGAGCAGCCCGGTGTCCTCGATGAAAGGGTGCCGTCCGTCGCAGCTCCTCCAGGGTGCCGTACAGCTTGGCTTCCATGCTGTCGGTGTTGGCCAGTACTTTCTCCTGGATGCTGCATACGTCGTACCAGACTTGAAGGATGTGGTCAGTTGTCATTGGTCCCTCACCACAAGGGCACTCTCGACTCTGTCGAATGCCAAAATTTTTTGTGCATGTGGTGGAGCAGGCGATTGTGTCCAGTCCTCAGGCGGAAGATCTTGACCTGTTCCCGTCGTCCCAGCAAATGGTATGTGTCTTTGGGTTGTATTTGGGATGCAGGAGGCGCCATTTTATTCCTTGTTGTGCCTTGATGATTGTCCTAATTTCATTTGTTATGACACCAGGTTGTTGGCCTGCTCCTTCTGTGCACCGTCTTTTGCCAGAATGTCCGCTTTTTCATTGCCTCTGATGCCACAGTGTGCTGGTACCCATTGTATCACCACTTTTCTCCACTCTGGCACTCAGGGCAACAAGGGCTGAAGTGAGATGGTTCTGTTCTTTGCAGCGGGAGTTCTTGAGGGCTTGGAGCACGGAGAGAGCGTCAGAGAAGACCACCACCTGCCCCGTTGTTCTTTTGGAGTTCTGCAAGACTGTTGTGGCTGTCTCACAGAGGGCTTCTCGCTCAGCTCGGAAGTTGGTGGAGTACTTTCCTGTTGGAATTGCAATTTTCTCATCTCCGTCTTTGTATCGGAGGAAGATTCCAGCTCCACCATCCCTCGTTGCCTCTGTGGCGGAGCCATCTGTGAAGACATGGGTCCAGTCTTCCTGGGGATACTGGTTGCAGATGTACTCCATGGCCAGAGCCTTCCTTTGGGTGTCTGACTGTATTCCTCTCTTCTCCACTCCGGGAATGCTGGTGACGACTGTTGGGAACACCTGCCTCTTCCAAGATGGGTGGGTGACATTTGCCGGGATAGGCTTTGCTTCATGTTCCATCAAGACTGGAGTTTGTCTTTCAAGGCGTCTTGACTGGTGGATGAAGCTGCCTCTTTTCAACCGGCTCTTGGTGGGTCTGCTCATTCTGTTGTTCATTGGATGGTTTTCAAGGCGTTTGAATTTTGCTGCTTGGATGAGGATCTTTGTGTCCTTCTGTCCCCCAATGACTGCAGCCCAGTGGTCTCTTCCATCTTCAGATTGAACCCCGTTAGACTATTCACCTGCTTGAAGGGTATGAGTGTATATGATTGGAAAGATTAATTGATTTAAGTTATATGTAAAGTGGTGCTGTTAAACTCATCTTAGTGTCTTGCTATTCGTTGAGTGGGAGGTACTTGGTGAGATTCCTGCTTTCATTCTATCCTCTCGCCTACCAGATTGCCTCATCCCTACATGCAGACACCCCTCCAGGCAGATAGCTTGTGACAGCATCCTTTGAAAGCCTAGACAAACCGACGAGAATACAGCAGCCTTGGGCTACAGTTACAGAGGTCAAAAACGATTGCTCACAGGACAAACAAATAAATCAGTATTTGAAGGTTGAGTGAGTACTACGTGAAAGGATATGCACAAAAAGATA
The DNA here is from genome assembly GCA_018398815.1 of Conus ventricosus. Classification (NCBI taxonomy): domain Eukaryota; kingdom Metazoa; phylum Mollusca; class Gastropoda; order Neogastropoda; family Conidae; genus Conus; species Conus ventricosus. The sequence continues at coordinate 57,134,988 of CM031597.1, read as the reverse complement.
GCAGCTTTTCGTGACCTGCTGAAAACCTTCAAGACAACATGGTCGAAGGTTTTCTTTAAGTTGATGAAGTTGTGGTTGTAATCAAATTGGAAATTGAAGGTATTTCTAAATCGATTTTAGCGACGAATCTAGAAACGATCTGACTCTTTTGGAAGAAGTAAAAAGCTACTTGCATACTCAAAGGAGACAAGTCATCAAGGTAGATAACATGCAGACAAAACTTTGAGGTGCAGGGGTCCAGAAGGCATCAAACAATAGGAAAAAGAGAAAAAAAAAACGAAAGTGACTGCTGTATTGAAATAAACACACATAATCCCTTATCTAATACACAATATCTGACGAGTGAATTTACACAAAATATGTCCTCTTCAAACAACACAAACAATAGACATGAAACGCACAAAACAGTACTCCCCCGCCAATTGCAGCCGGTATGATAAAGAAGAGATGGGAAATGAGAAAGTTTAAAAATGGTGCAATGATAATCCCTCTCTCTGTGGTACACCATTTTTTTCGACATCAAAGAAGTCCATATTTTATAGTTATCTTGTCCAAAAGTTCCTTGAATTGTTCAACAGTTTCAACGTCCTTGATGCAACGGATATCCTTATTTGCTTTAAAACTGAAATAAAGTTTCCGTGAGTTAGTGTGAGTGCTTTAAACACCTTCCTTGTTTTAGTAGTTGTTGACACATCAAAAAAAAAAGTCCGTTGGGTTTTGAAAAGAGAGCCTCGTATCAAAGGTCACACGTGAATTTTTTTTCTCCTCACACTTGCTGATACATACAGACCCACCCTTGTAGTATATGTAAGTTTCTGGTAATTTTTTTTTTTACACATGCATTACTTTAGATTTTGATGTTATGAAATGTAGTAACATTGTATTTCATTGTCCCTTCCTGCGAATGATTTATGTATTTTTGCATGATGACTCTGTTTTAGTGTCATCTACAAATATGCGATATCACCTCTGAACGTTTTCGGCAAAATTGTTGTTATAAATTTAGTGAATAGGATTGACCCCATATACTACTTTACTGAATATCTTTCAAAACACACACTTCATCGGAATATTCATTGTCATGCCCTTATTTTCTGTCTTTTAAGTATAAGAAAACACTCCACCCACTTGTACATCTTACCCTGAATATGTTATTTGCATAGCAGGGCTGTCTAGGTGCCTCCTCTCAGCCCCTACCAGCGACTCTGTAAAGAAGTCGGTATAGGAGTATCTGGAGTACAGAAGCTGCTTTGTGGTCTCTACCTTACCAAAGCCTGTGGCCCGGATGGGATTTTTTCCATGTGTCAAGAGTGAGGTTGCAACGAAACCGGTCCTGTCTCTCTTTCTCCTCTATCGGATTTCACTCGACACTGGCATTGTCTGCTCTGAGTGTAACACTACCTATGTTGATCCAGTGTACATGAGGAGTGAGGGATACAAGAGTGAGAATTATCGTCCTATCTCCTTGAATACATTTGCAAAGTCCTTGAGCGCCTCCTCCTCCTCGTCATCATCGCCTATTACCCTCCTGGGTACAGGCCGCCAACCAAGGACCTCCAGGCATCTCTGTCTTGGGCTCTTTTTCCCAGCTGGTTCCAAGTCATCGCCATGTTCCTGATATCTGCTGCCAGGTCTCTGCGCCAGGTGTTCCTTGGCCGACCTCTTTTCGTTTTCCTTGGGGGTTCCATGTTAGGGCTTGTTCTGGTGATGTTGCTTGCAGGCCTCTGCAGCGTATGTCCAATCCAGCCCAACGTCGTTTCTTGATTTCCCATTCTGCGGGCAGCTGGTTTGTTCTCTTCCAGAGCTCGGTCTTGTTGATGGTGTCTGGCCACCGGATGCGGAGAATCTTGCGCAGGCAGTTGTTGATGAACACCTGCACTTTCTTGGTGGTGGCAACTGTAGTTCTCCAGGTTTCTGCTCCGTACAACAGAACTGCCTTGATGTGTGGTGTTGAAGAGCCTGACTTTGGTGTTGATTGACAGTTCCTTGGAGCTCAGATGTTCCGTAGCTGTACGAACGCTGCCCTGGCCTTTCCGATCCTTGCTCTGACGTCAGTGTCTGTGCCCCCCTGCTTCTCGATGACACTGCCCAGGTAGGTAAAGGCTTCTACCTCCTCTAGCATCTCGCTGTCCAGCATGATGGAGTTGGTGCTGACAGTGTTGGCCTTGAGAATCTTGCTCTTGCGTTTATGGATGTTGAGCCCTACTTGTGCTGATGTGGCTGCTACGTTGCTTGTCTTCTCTTGGGATCGGCTGTTGAGTTTCTGATGATAGTGGTGATCTCGACCGGCACACCGTAATGTCCGAGAGCTTCCACAGGGTGTCTTGGTCTACGCTGTCAAAGGCTTTCTCGTAGTCGATAAAGTTCACATACAGGGATGAGTTCCACTCGTTCGATTGCGCAACAATGATGCAAAGCGTTGTGATCTGGTCTGTGCAGGATTGATCCTTGCGAAATCCAGCCTGCTGGTTGCAGAGTTGAGCATCAACGGGATCCTTTAACCTGTTCAAAATGACTCTGTTGGAAACCTTTCCTGGCACTGACAGCAGTGTGATTCCTCAGTTGCTAAGGTCGCCTTTCTTGGGAATCTTGATAAGGTGTCTCTCCTTCCAGCCTGCTGGCACTTACTTTCCCCTTTCCCAGGTCTTCTTGAAAAAGAGGCCAAAGCATCTCTACTGTGGTCTCTATGTCTGTCTTCAGCGCCTCGCGGGGATGTTGTCAGGTCCTGCCGCCTTTCCGTCTTCAGCTGTTTGATGGCCTTCCCAATTTCTTCTTTGGTAGGTGCCCCGCAGTCTATGGGCAATTCTGAGTCAGCCTCTTTGATGTCTGGAGGGTTCTTTGGGGATGGTCTGTTTAGAGCTCCTCGAAGTGCTGAACCCACTTGTTCTTCTGCTGCTCTTCTCCTGTGAGTCGCCTTCCCTCTCTGTCTTTTATCGGTCGTTCTGGCCTCCTGTACTTTCCTGCCAGCTTCTTGGTGATGTCATACAGTCGTTCATGTTTCCCTGTTTTGCTGCTTGTTTGGCTTCTATTGCTAGGGTTATCTACATATTTCCTCTTGTCTGTTCTGATGCTCTTCTTCGCTTGTTTGTTTGCTTCAGTGTGTTCTGCTTGTGCTTTGGCCTTCCTTGCTCTTGTTTGCTGTTGTTGATTGCCGTTGTCTTCTCTTTCCCCTGTTGGATCTGCATAGGCTGTCTACCAAGATCCATTCCTTGTGTTGGTGCTTATTGTGGCAAAGCACTTCCTGGCATGTTGATGTTACTGCCTCCTTGATCGCCTTCCACTTGTCCTCTAGTGTACCGTCTTCCTCTTTCAGTAGTTCTTGTGGTACTTGAAACTTGTTGCCTAGAGTTGTTCTATATTCTTGGATCTTGTTAGTATCTCTCAGGACAGCTGTATTGTACTTGTGCCGTCATCCAGTTCTTCTTTAACTTCAACTTAAGCCTGGCCACAACGAGGTGGTGGTCTGAAGCCACGTCTGCTCCTCTCTTTGCCCTCACATCCTGCATGGATCTTCTGAATTTCTTGTTGATGCAGATGTGGTCAATCTGGTTTTCTATTTTGTGATATAGTGAAACCCAGGTAGCCTTATTGATGTTCTTGTGGGGGAAAACGCTGTCACTGATGACAAAGTTGTTGAGTGCACTTAGGTCTGCCAGTTGTTCACCGTTCTCGTTCATGTCCCCAGTCCATGGCTTCCCATGATGGTCTCATACCCAGTGCTGTCCTTTCCAGTTTTGGCGTTAAGTCCCCCATCAGGACGGTGATATTTCTCTCTGGGTACTTTTCTATGGTGGACTGCAGTCTGTCGTAGAACTGATCCTTGTCAGTTTCCTCACTGTTATTTGTAGGTCTATTACACTGTATTACATTCATGTTGATCTTCTTCTTCTTGGTTCTGAAGGATGCCATGATGAATCTTGGGCCATGAGGTTCCCACCCAATAAGCGCTCTCAGGGCTGTTTTAGACATCAGTGCGACTCCTTGAGTATGGGGGCATTGTCCTCTTCATGTCCTGAGTACAGCAGCATCTCTCCAAAGGTAAATCATTTCTGTCCAGACTGTGTCCAGCGGGTTTAACTGACTCCAAGCAGGGTTAGGTTGTAGTTCTCCATCTCTGACGCTATTTGGAATGTCTTTCCTGCCTCGTACATGGTCCTGACGTTCCATGTTCCAATGCTGGCTGCCCAGGTTGAAAGAAAGGCGGTCAGCCTTGTGGCTTCCTGAGAGTTCAGGCTTTCACCACATGGCGTCATACATCTTCTTGTCGAAGACCCATCCCTTCCCAGGGCTGAGATGTCGATTTGATTCTTGGTTGGCCTTTATGTAGCTGTGGTTTGCTTTACAGGGTAGGGTAGCTGGCCCCTCGCCCAACCCTCCTCCTTTTAAATCCAGGCTTGGGACCGACATGATGCCCAACAAGGGTCTCCTGGCGAGTTTCGAACGCACCCTACTCAGCACGATTAAGGACTACTGCCTGCAGCACATCACCATCTGCCCTCGGCAATGTGGTTTTGTAAAAGCCATTCATGTAAAACTAGGCTGCTGAGTTTTGTAAGTTAAGTCTCCGAGGCTGTCAGGAACACTTGCTCGTTTTTGGATGTCTCCAAGGCTTTTGACACAGTCAACAACTGTCTCCTGGTTCACAGTTCCAGTGAGAAGAACCCCAAGGGAAATAACCCGTGTTGAGGTTCTTCTCAATTGAAGAGCATATAAAGAGAATAACTTCCCAGTAACGGCTGTCGTATCTTTGTCCAAAACCATTACATTTGGCGACGAGGATGGATTGAATGCATAAATAAAAAAAAAGAAGTAGCAAGCATTCTGACCACCCACAGACTCACAGGATAAGTGTTCCGAGAAAAAGATAGTATTCGATTCGATGTAGTGGCGTGAAGAAGGCAGTTTGATCAGCCTCAACCCTGAGATCGTGATTGCATGAAGAAGAAGGTTTGATCTGATAAGATATGCTAGCGCCATACAAGAAGAATTTTCTCAGCTATTTTAGTGTCGTCAGAAAAAGGTAACATTTAAGAAGTTAATGTACTGTCTTTATCTTTTGCAACACAAGAATTTATATTTGTTGTTCTGAACTGACTGGCGCATAAAGAGACCTTCTGTGAATTCAACCCTGCTGTTGAAGACTTTGATTGCTACATTGAAAGACTATGCATATGCTTGACGCAAATGACATTGATGATGCCAAAAAGAAGAGTGTATTTCCGTCAGTTGTTGGTCCAAAGCATTATTCTTTGTTGCGTTCATTGTGTGCATCTAACTCTCCTTTGTTAAAAACATTTGATGAACTGGTTGCAATTTTGAAGGCACATGTATCATCCAAACCACTCGTGACTGCAGAAAGGTTTAAGTTTCACAACAGATGCCAGTCTGGTGTAGTTAATGTAGCTGAACTCAGGCGTCTAGCGTCAACATGTGACTTTGGTCAGTTTTTCTTTTCCAGAAGCACTCCGAAATCGGTTTGTGTGTGGACTATCTGATTCTGCAATTCAGAGAAAGTTGTTATCAGAAAAAAAACTCACCTTTCAAAAGGCAATTGACATTGCTTATGGTAAGAAGCAGCAGCAAGCCATTCTGCTACTCTTCACCATCAAGCTATGATGCATACCAGAAAGGCACCAGACCAGACAGCAGACAGCGTCACACTCCAGCGTTCACTGGCAGGTGTCATTGTGGCAAACAGCATTTGTCAGCAGATTGTCCTTATAAGTTACGTAAATGCAATCACTGCAAGAAAGTGCGGCACTTGGCTACTGTTTGCCGCTCAAACAAAAGGCTCAGGCGTCTGCAAACAAGCTCGTTGTCAGTGATGATGAGACTATCGGTCATGTTTTTCGCAACTTGCCATCGCAGAGTGACAAGCCATTCACATTTCTCTCAAGGTTGAAGACAAACCAGTAGTCTTTAAAACTGACACTGGCGCATCAGTCTCATTGACGAGTGAACATGTGTTCAAAAACGCAGGGGAAGATAAAAGTCTGTCACTGGCCCCATGCAAAATAACACTGAAGACTTACACTGGCCAACACATTCCAGTACTTGTGAAGCTCAGGTTTGTGTTTCTCACAAAAGAAAGTCTGCCATGCTTCCCATCATTGTTGTTGGTGGGAAAGGACCCAATTTACTGGGTAGGAACTGGATCTGGGAATTAGAACTGGAGTCAGAAGCCTTGATCAATCACGTGACTGACATCTCAGCTTGCCAGGCTGAACTTGATTGTTTTCCTAATCTCTTTAAGGATGAACTAGGAAATGTTACTTCATTTCCAGCTACATACATGTGGGGGAAAACAGCAAGCTAAGGTTTTACAACGCAAGGTCAGTGCCGTATGCACTTAGAGACAAGGTTGACACTGAACTTCAAAGACTTGAAAATGCTGGCATTATCGAACCAGTGAAGTACTCAGCCTGGCTACATCCACCGTGCCTGTACTCAAGTCTGATGGAACTGTAAGAGTGAGTGGGGATTACAAAGTCACCGTGAACCAGGTTGCTAAGGCTGATATCTACCCATTGCCTCGTGTTGAAGACCTCTTCAATAAAGTTGCTGGTTGGAAAACTTTCACTAAGCTTGATTTGACACACGCATACCAGCAATTACCACTCACGAAAGATTCAAGAAATCTCACCACAATCAACACGCCCACAAAGGACTGTTCAGATACAGTCAATTACCTTTGGCGTATCAGCTGCACCTGCAATATTCCAACTAACAGTGGATTGTTTTGTTGCGGGACATTCCACTGGTGGCAGCATTTCAGGATGACATTCTCATCACTGGAGATTCAGATGAAACTCACATTGTGCATCTCAGGGAAGTTTTTCGCAGATTAGACGCAGAAGGTTTTCCGCCTGAAGAAAGAAAAATATGACTTCATGTTACCGGGAAGTCACATACCTTGGCCATCGTATCACAACAGAAGGAGTCTGTCCAACTGCAGACAAGTTGAAAGCAGTTCAGAATACCCAAACTCCAAAAGATGCTTCTAAGTCTTTCCTTGGCCTGGTCACTTTCTATGGAAAGTTTTTGCCACACCTGTCCACAGTCCTTTCTCCGCTGACAGTCTCCTTTGTAAGGGCATGGTGTTCAAGTGTGGAAAACAACAGTCTCAAACTTTTAAGAAAGTGAAAGAGATGCTGTCGTCTGCTGACTTGTTAGTTCACTTCAACCCAGAGCTGGCAGTGACCTTCTCTTGTGGTGCATCAGCTTGTGAGCCTAGGAGCTGTTCTAGCCCATTGTCATGTGACGTAAGCCTCACATCAAGGCATGTGACGCTCCATCACATGTAGTTAGTGATATGAATCATTTCCCCATGCCACTACTAAAAAGGAAGAATATTCATGTGGCTTGACTAGTGTAGCGGGCGTCCCCCAAATAATTGTGAGTTATACTCATTCAAGAAACAAGGGTGGTCATTGGTGAAAGTGACCACTGAGTGATAGTTTAACAAGGGCTGGTAAGGTGCTGGTCATGTGTTTTGAACACTGAGTATGCACTCACTAGGAGGAGGGAGGAAAGAATCAGTTTTAGCCCAGCAGATGGCCTAGAGACTCGAACCTGTCAGGACGTTGGTCCTCGCTGCTGACCAGTCATTACCAGGTGAGCGATAGATAGTTGGGAAAGCTACAGGGGAAAACTTAAAGAAAAGAGAAAGAAAGAATTCATGTTAAATTGGGAAGCAGGTTACTTACACGAACCTTATTCGTGTTTCAGCCCTTCACCTTTTACCCTTCGCCCTTCACCTTTCACCCCGTGAGGTGGTTGAAGATGGCCATGGTGTGGGGAACACACCGGTAGGCAGCCCCAGGAATTAAGGACTCCAGGGAGAGGAGTCGGGAACTCGTCATCTCTCCAGGGACAGGAGAAGTCGAGGGAGAGGAGTTGAACTCATCTCTCCAGTGACAGGAGAAGTCGAGGGAGAGGAGTCGGAAGTCATATCTCCAGGACGGGAGAAATCAAGGGGGCGATACGATGTCTGAGACAGACAGGAAATCATGAAAGGATGGAGCGAGTCTTAATTTGGATGCAGGCATAGCATCAAGGAGTGAAAGAATCATTTATTTCCTGGTCTGGATTTTGTGGGCCAATGTTGTGTGAAGGCCGTGACTTTATGAAGTCTTGCGTGAGTTAGTTTGCCTCTCAGTGGAAAGAGAGCTACATGTATAAAATCTGTTTATAAATTGTTTGATGTGATTTAGTAAAGTGTTTTCCCGAAGGAGAGGGGAGAAGAAAAAACATTCGGTAGTGCGCCTTTTGGTTGTTTGGAAGATTGCGTGTGCGTATGGAGTAAATGCTGTCATGAATGCGCGTGGGCAAAAGTGACAGTGTGACAGTGGTGACCCCGACTCCAGTTTCACCGACGTAGCTGCCGTTGTTTTGTTTCCCCTAGGAAAAAAAAAAAAGAAGAAAGATTTCTATTTGTACCTTCAGAGGAAGGATTTCTATTTGTGCCCTTGGGGCCTGAGAAAAAAAAAATTTTGATTTGTACCCTCAAGGGTTTGAGGGAAGAAAAAAGAAAAGAAATTAGTTAATTATTTATTGTGTATAATATTTGCATTTGTTGTTTTTTTTAAATTTTTATATGTGTTTTCGGGTGGTTGACATTTCTTTTGGTTGCTCTACTCCGTTAAGGTTTTTTTTTTGGCAGGATTTCTTTTTGACCCTTCCCCCCCTCAGGACCGATAGCCTCAACCTCCTCTTGCTCGTACCTGGCAGCAAGGGGGGAGGGCGTTGAGGAGTCGCTGTCCTTCCCCTAGAGTATTAGATTTTGTTTTGTCCCCTTCCCCAGGACTGATACCCCAACCTCTTCCTGCGTTTAGCAGGGGGCATGGCGTTTGGGGAGTCGGTAGTCCTTCCCTTCTCATAAATATCTATTTCTTTCCCTTTCCTATTGTTTCATTTTGATTTTTCCCCTTGCCCCTCAGAGTGTGGGATCAGCTTCACCTCCGTCACGCAAATAGTGTAGGTGGTGGAGTTGATTACCGCTCAGCCCAAATAAACATCTTTATCTTTTGATTATTTTTTTTTTCTGTGGGTTGCGAGATTTTCTTTGCGTTTGTGTGAATGAACATTTATTGATTGATTGTTTATTATTTTATATCTTTACTGTAGTGTTGCGTATATTGTGCGTGATTTGTTTTCCCGTCTCCAGTTTCACGGGAGACAGTGACCACTAGGGTGCTGTCTGAGGGCTTCTTTTGCTGTTCTTGATTTCGTCTCACTGTTCCGGTCCTGTGTATCCTTTCATTTCCTTTTCACCCCCTTTTTCAAAACCTCTTAAACCTTCTCATCAATAAGCTCCTATCTAGTTTTCTTTTCAACATTTTCATCTTTAGGTAGGATTTCCGCTAGTTTGTGTTTCTTCCCCTCTTTTTAATTGTTTGTGCTTCCATTTGTTTTGTAAATTTATATTCATTTATCGTATAAGGCGATACATTTGTTTTGTAAATTCATTTGAAATTAAGTAAGAAAGAAAGACTGACAACAAGAACATTTAAGAACTTAGACTTTATAAAGAATTTATTTTCAGAAAACTTTATTGTGGTTTTTTTTCCTTTCCTAGGAAAAACAGATTAGCATTGAACTTCATTTTTTTTTAAATTCCAAATTGATACCTGTTTTCGAGAACAAAATATTTCTGGAAAAATACATTCCTTGTGTTTCATATCTACCTTGTTTAAATAAGCCGTTTTCTGTTTATTCCGGAAATTGAATTCTTTATTTGTATATACTATAATTACGTTTTTGTGATACATAAAACATCATCGTATATCGCCTTATTTTTATTCATATTTAGAAATTGTGTTGTGTTTATATCTGTTGACGGTTCATTATGGATGATTTTGATAAATATGTTCAACAAGCGGAGCGCTTGGGTTTTGATGGAGAAAAACTTACCAACTATGTGCAACAATGCATAGATAGGGCAGACAGGCTAAGAGAGAGAGAAGAAAATCAAAGGAAACTAGAAAGAGAAGAAAATCAAAGGAAACTAGAAAGTGAAGAAAGGAAACTAGAAAGAGAAGAAAATCAAAGGAAACTAGAAAGTGAAGAAAGGAAACTAGAAAGTGAAGAAAGAAGATTACAGAGGGAAGCTGAAGTTGAAGAAAGAAGATTACAGAGGGAAGCTGAAGTTGAAGAAAGAAGATTACAGAGGGAAGCTGAAGAAAAAGACTACAGAGGGAAGCTGAAGCTGAAGAACGTCAATTTAAGTTGAGGCAGTTCGAACTAGAGACTGGTGCTGAAATTAAAAGATTACAGGCATCGAGAGAACCTCCACCAGCTCCACCAGTCGGTTCCGCAAGCGCGCCTCAACCGAAAACAGCATATATTCCAAAGTTACCGCCCTTCGAGGAAAAAACAGATGACATCGACAGTTTTCTTTTCCGATTTGAAAGTCACGCAACGTCTTGCGGTTGGCCAAAGGAAAAGTGGACATTGTATATTGCGTCGTTGTTTAAGGTAGCGCTTTGGCATTGTACCACACACTCGCGGCGAAGCAAAATTTAACTTGGGATCAGTTGAAAGAAGAACTCCTCAAGAAATTTCAATGTTCTGCTGATCGTTTTCGCGAACGTTTCCGTTCTGTGCGCCCTGACAAAGGAGAATCATTTCCGTCGTTTCTAATCCGTATGAGTCATTGTTTGGATCGATGGATCGATTTATCAAAAACGAACAAAACTTTTCAATCACTGCGAGATCTCCTTCTTAGAGAACAACTTTTCCAGAGCGTGAGCAAAGATCTGGCCACTTTCCTTAAAGAAAGGCAATTTGAAAGCGTTGAGGAAATGTGTCAGATGGCTGATCAGTATTGTATCGCTCACCCAGATAAGGGCGTGGCTAGGAAAGGAGAATTTTCAATCTTGAGTCTCATGCGTCATGTACTATCCCATCGGGACAGGGAAGTTACAGGAAAGGAAATCGTGGGTCATTCTGAGTCCTCAAGGATATACCTATCCTAGGAACGGACAGGGATCTTTCCGCGGTTCGATGACTTTCGTCACTACCAGTACTCACCGCCGGAAAAACCCGTTACTCCTCAGCAAACGTTCCGAGGTCGTGGACAACGACCACCGCGTAACCTTTTGGGCCAGTTCGTGGACAAAAACCGAAGTTCACACAAATCAGTCAGCTGCCGATCAGACAATGCGATGTTTCTATTGCGATTGCAAGTTCCATTTGAAAAGGAATTGCCCGTTCAAACCAAATGATTCAAATCCGCATTAGTCTCCACTGATTGTGAAGAAGGCCTTGTTTTGGCACCACATCAAGCTGTTGTCCTGGCAAACGAAGACATCAACATAGAATCCTTCACCGACTCCTTCAACAAAGCGTCACAGAAACAGCAGCAGAAGTGCTTGGTAAACATCGGCCGAAGAAGAATCCATGGGTCACCGACGAAATTCTGGAACTTTGTGACAAACGTCGGGAATTGAAAAACAAAAAGAACAACCCAGAAGGAAAAAGAGAGTACAATGATGTTAACAAGAAGGTTAAAACTGAGATGAAGGCAGCAATGGAAACTTGGATTGACAACCAATGCCAAGAGATTGATAATAATCTGAAAAACAACAACAGCAAAGCAGCCTACAAAATTGTCAAGGACCTAACGGGAAAGAAACAAGCCAAGACAACAACGATCCATGACAAAAACGGTAAATGTCTCAACGATGATGAAAAGATACTACAACGATGGACAGAATACTGTTCTGAGCTTTACTCGCACAACGCTGAGGGAAATTCATCAATCCTTGTCGCGCCGGAACCAACAAATAACAGCAAGGATAATATAACACGTGATGAAATCATTAGAGCCTTATCATCAATGAAAGCAGGAAAATCGCCCGGTGTTGACAACATACCGGCAGAATTGATCAAGGCAGGAGGTGATCCAATGGTGGACATGTTACTTGCAATATGCAACAGAATCTGGGAAACAGGGGAATGGCCTACTCCCTGGACGCAGTCACTTATCATCACGCTATCAAAGAAAGGCAACCTACAGCAATGCCAAAATTATCGCACGATTAGCCTCATCAGCCACCCAAGCAAAGTTATGCTGAAAGTAATCCTGAATAGACTGAACCCACAAGCAGAAAAGATCATCGCTGAAGAACAAGCGGGGTTCAGGCCAGGACGAAGTACCATAGAGCAGATATTCAACCTAAGAATACTGTGTGAGAAGTACAACCAACACCAACAACATCTGTACCACGTATTCATAGACTTCAAGAAGGCCTTCGACCGAGTGTGGCACGAAGCATTATGGGCAACAATGAAACTCTTCAACATCAATGCCAACCTCATCAGAACTATTGAAAGCCTCTACAATAAAGCCACCAGTGCCGTTTTCCTTCGGTAACAACATAGGCGAGTGGTTCCGAACTACCGTTGGAGTGCGACAGGGCTGTCTACTCTCCCCCACACTTTTCAATGTCTTCCTTGAGAGAATTATGACCGATGCGCTAGAAGACCATGAAGGAACTGTAAACATTGGAGGGAGAACCATCACCAACCTCCGTTTTGCCGACGACATAGATGGACTAGCTGGAAACGAACAAGAGCTAGTGCACCTGATCAACAGACTCAACAACACCTCTGCTGATTATGGCATGGAAATAAGTGCGGAAAAGACAAGGTCATGACTAACAACCCAATCGGCTTTACCCAAGACATAACCATCAACAACAAAAAGCTTGAGCCAGTCAACACATTTAAGTACTTGGGGGCAACAATCTCAGATGAAGGATCAAGACCAGAAATCATCTCAAGAGTCGCTCAGACCACAGCTACGCTATCTAAGCTAACGCCTCTTTGGAGAAATAAAAACATCTCCATCAGCTCAAAGATTAGACTGATGCGATCCTTAGTCATGGCGATATTCTTATATGCTTGTGAGTCATGGACGTTGAAATCAGACCTTGAGAAAAAGATCCAAACAATGGAAATGAGGTGCTTCAGACGACTCCTTGGCATCTCATACAGAGATCACATCAGCAATGTGGAAGTTAAAAAGCGCATCGAGAATGAAATTGGTCCATATGTCGATCTCCTAACCTCAGTAAAAAGATGCAAACTGAAATGGTATGGACACATCACACGATCAACAGGCCTTGCCAAGACAATCATGCAGGGCACAGTACCAGGACAAAGGCGAAGAGGTCGACAAAGGAAAAGATGGGAGGATAACATCACGGAATGGACAGGCCTGCGGCTGAGAAATACATTGCGGAGGGCAGAGAACAGAGAGGAATGGAGAAGGATGGTTGTCACTGCTTCAGGGGTGCCCCCACGGACCGACGTCTAAGGGACCAAGTCAAGTCAAGTCAAGTCAAGTCAAGCTGTTGATGGACTGGTGTTAGAAAACGGAGCCATCAATGGATTGCAGGCTTCGGTTTTGCGAGACACTGGGTGCACCACTGCTGTGTACGGAAATCTTCGTGCTTCAAAACCAGTATCTCAACACTGTCCAAAAGTGTAGGTCGTTTGAGGCAAGATTGAAATGTTTCCGCTGGCGAAAATTTCAGTCGATACACCGTACTACTCCGGATTTCTTACCGCCTGTGTTATTGGTAACCCAGTCTGCGACTTGATCTTGGGCAATTTGCCAGGTGTCGCTACAGTACATGGTGGTGCGGGAGGATCGTTCATTCCTTGTTTTGTGAGTACCAGGTCAGACATCATAGAGCAGGGAAAGGCTACAAAGCGCTAAAAATCTCAAAACTGGATGAACTCCAGATTACCCCGGATGATCTAAAAGAAATGCAAGGAAAAGACGAGACGCTGACGACAATACTTTCTGCTGCTAAACAGACTGTCACTGACATACCAACGGACAAACCAACGTACATACTGGACTCTGACATTCACTACAGGTGTGTACCTGGACAGAACAACAAACAAGTTGTGGTTCCAAAACCACTTAGAGAAACAGTTACTACACACGGCTCATGATGCATTGTTCGCTGGTCGCTGTGGAATCAAAAGAACATTAAAGAGAGTTCTTGATTCTTTTTATTGGCCAGGTGTCACAAAGGAAGTTACAGAATACTGCCGCTCATGTGACAGCTGCCAAAAGACATCTCAGAAAGGTCGCGTCCCATGTGCACCTTTGCACAAAATGCCTCTCATTTCCGTTCCATTTCGGAAGGTGGCTATTGATCTTGTTGGGCCTTTACCACTGTCTTCTTCGGGATATCGCTATATCTTAACTTTGGTGGATACAGCGACAAGGTATCCAGAAGCGATTCCACTGAAGAAAATTGATACAGTGTCTGTCGCTGAAGCCTTACTTGCGATTTTTTCCAGAGTGGGTCTTCCAGACGAAATTCTCTCGGATTGTGGAACGCAATTCATTTCGATCTCATGAGAGAAATTTACAGGACTGTTGTCAATCTCTTCCATTTCAACCACGCCATATCATCCCCAATCGAATGGCATGGTTGAACGTTTCAATGGAACGTTAAAGTCCATGTTGAGAAAGGTTTGCAAGGCAGGAACCCCATGAATGGGATCGTTTCATACCGGCTTTGCTTTTCGCATACAGGGAAATGCCGAACGAAACGCTGGGATTCTCACCATTCGAGCTTCTTTTCGGACACTCGCCAAGGGGTCCTTTGGATCTACTGATGACACAAATGGACGAAAAAGACGGACATCCCTGACAGTAAAATTGTTTACCAATACGTTTATGAACTGCATAATCGTTTGAAGGATACATGTGAGCTTGCTCAACAGTAAGCTGATAGAAAAACAGATGTGTACAGGTCTTTGCAGACAGAAAAGCAAAGGTACATTCCTTCAGTGTAGGGGATAAAGTCCTTGTACTACTCACTGATGACATAACAAGCTTCGTGTTATGTGGAAGGGTCCTTTTCAGGTGGTCGAAAAACTTTCTGCAGTTAATTATAAGATCAAAATGGCAAACACTGAGAAGGTATTCCATGTGAACATGTTGAAGAAGTATGTTGAACGTACAAATGTTGCCATCAACCAGTCAGTTGAGTGGATATGTCCTGTGTCAGAAACTGGTGTCAACATGACAGACATTATCAGTGATGAATTTGTACCCAATGTAACGTACAGGGACAGATCAAAGGTTGTGAAAACAGCAAATGTAGGAGTGTTAACATCTACCAGTGCAGATGATGTTGTACCCCTTCCTACTCTGTCTGTTAAAGGTGAAACCTATGATGATGTGATTTTGTCGAATGATTTGTCTTCAAGTCAAACAGAACAGCTCAAAGAAATTTTGAAAGACTTTCAGGATGTGTTGACAGATACCCCAGGTACAGTGACTGGTATTGAACCCCATAGTATTCAGTTAACTACTGAAATACCAGTGCGAACCAGACCATACCCCTCCCATTTGCAAAAAAAGAGGTTGTCGAAAGAGAAATCAAAGTAATGCTGGATTTAAAGGTCATAGAACCTTCTACATCTCCATACAGCTCACCAGTTGTATTGGTGGACAAACCTGATGGCTCGGTGCGTTTCTGCATCGATTACAGGAAATTAAATAAGATCACTGTGTTCGATGCCGAGCCCATCCCAGACATTGAAGAACTTCTGTGTCAGCTCTCAGAAGGAAACTATTTTGTGAAAGTAGACTTGACTAAAGGATACTGGCAGATTCCAATGGCTGAAGCTGACAAGGAAAAGACAGCATTTCAAACACCTTTTGGTCTTTTCCAATGGACGAAAATGCCATTCGGTTTGCAAAATGCCCCAGCTTCTTTTGCTAGAATGATGCGAGCCCTGAAACTCCATGAATGTGGTGCAGTCAGTTTTTTTGACGACATTTTGTTGGCTGCAAAGTCATGGAGTGACCTCCTTTCTAACTTGCGAGCAGTTTTTTCCAGACTCAGGAGTTTTGGTTTGACTGCGAGACCATCCAAAATTCGTGCGGTTTTCAAACTCTCGAGTTTTTGGGTCACACTATTTCAGTGGGAAAAATGATGCCAGAGGGAAAGAAAGTGGAAAAGATTTTATCTTTACTTAAACCCACTACAAAAGAAACAGATCAGGTCACTCATCGGATTGTTGTCTTACTATAGACGATATGTACCCCACTTTGCGTCCCTGACGGCTCCTTTGACTGAACTGACGAAAGGGACGAAGAACAAAAGTATTGTGTGGTCTGATGAGTGCCAGAAGGCTTTGGAGTGTATTCAGAACACCCTCAACTCATTTGCTGTTCTTTTGTTACCCTCCCTCTCAGAAGATTTTATTTTGAGAACCGATGCCAGTTCCAAAGGAATGGGAGCGGTACTGTTGCAGGAAAAAAGTGCTTTGTTACATACCGTGCAATACGCCAGTAAGAAGTTCTCAAAGACACAGGAGAAATACTCCACTATTGTGAGAGAGTGCTTGGCTATTGTATGGGCATGTGAGAAGTTCGCCAGGTTCTTGACTGGAAGAAAGTTTCGGTTACAGACTGACCACAGGCCACTGACGTTCTTGAAATCGTCAAAAACTAAGAACAGCAGATTATTAAGGTGGTCTTTGGCATTGCAGGAATTCCAATTTACCATTGAACCAGTGCCTGGAACACAAAATGTCATGGCAGATTTATTGTCACGTGTATGAATATTCATGGACAAATGTAACTGTCTTCAAGGGAAAGACTATTCCTGTTTTTGTCTTTCTTAATGATTACGGTGTGATCACATTTGACAGTGCATTGTATGCTACTGACGATTTAAATCAAGTGGTATTTATGCATAATTTGCTTGTTGAAGTGACTATATGTTTTACAAGCAAAAACTACTTGATGTTGATGTATTACATATCTATTCTTTGCTTTATTCTTTCGTAAAGAATGAAAAAATCATCATGTACTATTTGGCTAACTTGCTTGTGAAGATGAATATATATGTATGTGTGATGAGCAAATTACCTTTAGAAATGTATATACACATGTTTTGATTATGCAATGAGACAAACCAATTGTTTTCATTTGTCACTGTCAACAATGGAAAGCATGTGACTTTTCAATGGACTATAACATTACTGTTTATTTTGTTTACATGTCTATTGAGAAACATTTACACTTGGAAATATTCTCATTTTCATGAGGGTTTTGAAACATATGATGTGAGACGAAGATCAAGGGAAAATATGTGCTTCACATCTTAATGTATGAACACAATTTGTACTTTGAATTGTTAATATCCCTAATTGTTTTATCCATGTATTTTGTGAAATTATATTTTGTGAAGTATGGTGATCAATTATGAATTTTTTTTTAGAAAGACTGAAAGTTTGAAATATGCTATTTATGGTGGATCATGATGATTGATTCTATACGTTGATTATTAATTTGGTGAATCATGTGTGATGGTTACACATTTTGAGATTCATGGCTGAAGATGTGTTTAAGTGAAGTTGTCTATCCTTTAAAAAATTTTCTGTAGAAAATTTTTTCATCCCAGGATGGGGGGTGTCATGTGACGTAGCCTCACATCAAGGCATGTGACGCTCCATCACATGTAGTTAGTGATATGAATCATTTCCCCATGCCACTACTAAAAAGGAAGAATATTCATGTGGCTTGACTAGTGTAGCGGGCATCCCCCAAATAATTGTGAGTTATACTCATTCAAGAAACAAGGGTGGTCATTGGGTGAAAGTGACCACTGAGTGATAGTTTAACAAGGGCTGGTAAGGTGCTGGTCATGTGTTTTGAACACTGAGTATGCACTCACTAGGAGGAGGGAGGAAAGAATCAGTTTTAGCCCAGCAGATGGCCCAGAGACTCGAACCTGTCAGGACGTTGGTCCTCGCTGCTGACCAGTCATTACCAGGTGAGTGATAGATAGTTGGGGAAAGCTACAGGGGAAAACTTAAAGAAAAGAGAAAGAAAGAATTCATGTTAAATTGGGAAGCAGGTTTACTTACACGAACCTTATTCGTGTTTCAGCCCTTCACCTTTTACCCTTCGCCCTTCACCTTTCACCCCGTGAGGTGGTTGAAGATGGCCATGGTGTGGGGAACACACCGGTAGGCAGCCCCAGGAATTAAGGACTCCAGGGAGAGGAGTCGGGAACTCGTCATCTCTCCAGGGACAGGAGAAGTCGAGGGAGAGGAGTTGAACTCATCTCTCCAGTGACAGGAGAAGTCGAGGAGAGGAGTCGGAAGTCATATCTCCAGGACGGGAGAAATCAAGGGGGCGATACGATGTCTGAGACAGACAGGAAATCATGAAAGGATGGAGCGAGTCTTAATTTGGATGCAGGCATATCATCAAGGAGTGAAAGAATCATTTATTTCCTGGTCTGGATTTTGTGGGCCAATGTTGTGTGAAGGCCGTGGACTTTATGAAGTCTCTGCGTGAGTTAGTTTGCCTCTCAGTGGAAAGAGAAGCTACATGTATAAATCTGTTTATAAATTGTTTGATGTGATTTAGTAAAGTGTTTTCCCGAAGGAGAGGGGGAGAAGAAAAAACATTCGGTAGTGCGCCTTTTGGTTGTTTGGAAAGATTGCGTGTGCGTATGGAGTAAATGCTGTCATGAATGTGCGTGGGCAAAAGTGACAGTGTGACACCCATCAACTACCAGATGGCAGGGAGCTGCCATTGCATAAGCTTCACAAACTCTAAACAAAGCTGAGTAGAACTACTGCAACATCGAACGAGAAGCTCTTGCTATCACATTTGGAGTAAAGAAATTTCGTGACTGCCTCTTTGAAAGATACTTCTGGCTGTACACAGACCACCAACCACTGATGACTTTGTTCAATGAATACAAGCCAGTTCCCTCAGAAGTCTCACCAAGGATTCAGCGTTGGGCAGTGCAGCTATCTGGGTATACGCACACCATTTGCTACAAGCCTTGTTCCTCCATGACACAGGCAGATGCACTGAGTAGACTTCCCATACCTGAAGCTAGTCCCAAAACTGAAGATGGTGAACCTGAAGAGTTTGTTTTCCTGATGGACCATTTATTCACCATCCCTGTCAACGTGGTAGACATGCAGAGAGAAACAGAACGTGACCCAGTTCTGACTAGAGTTAAAAATTACACACTTTACGGATGGCCTTCAGAACTTCCTTCAAAATTCCAAACAGATGAAATTGTACCACAGCCATGAATCAAGCAAAGTGTTCAGAGTGGTTGTGTGATTTTCAGAACCAGAGTTGTTGTACCTCCTGCCTGCAGGAAGCCAGTGCTTGACGATCTCCATGCATGCCAATCAGGCGTCAATAAGACGAGGTGTCTTGCGTGCTCCTACGTTTAGTGGGCTGGAGTTGATCAAGACATTGAGTTCATTGTTCGGAACTGTGAAACCTGTTAACAGGTTCGTCACATGCCGGAGAAAGCTCCTCTTCACCCATGGGAATGGCCAGAAAAACCCTGGTCCAGACTGCACAGAGACTTGGCAGGGCCATTTCTGAGTCACATGTTCCTTGTGGTGGTAGACTCTCACTCAAAATGCACTGAAGTGAAGATGATGACAAAGATCACAGCAGAGAAAACTATTTGCTGCATCAGAGAACTGTTTGCAACACATGGATTACCAGACACAATTGTCTCAGAAAATAGTCCAACCTTCACCAGCAGTGAATTCAAGACTTTCATGCAGAAAAATGGAGTGCGTCATGTGCTAGTTTCACCCTGTCATCCAGCTTCCAATGGTCTGACAGAAAGAGCCGTCCAAACGTTTAAGGAATCAATGAAGAATCAATGAAGAAAAAGAGACCATCACAGAGATAACTGGCTCTTTGTCATTCAAAGTGCATCTGGCAGATGGCCGCATTGTGCGCCACCACGTTGACCAAATGGGCAGCCGCTGGAATGATGGCAGTTCACATCTGACCTCTCATCTTCCCGTGGTCCCAGATCCCTTACTTCCAACAGAGGATCCCTTAGACTTGCCCCTGACTGATCCAATTCCGATTCCAGCTTGTTGTGACCCTCCACAGTCAATGGTCACTCATGACACATACCCAGCCACCCCAGCTCGTTCCAGACCACCCAAAGCTACCAGTGACCAGAGCAGCAAGTCCCCATCCCTTGCTGGATCTTCCCCTGCAGCACAGAACAGAGACTGTGGACAGCATTAAAGTCCTGGTGAAATGTCATCAGCTTCCCCAGTTTTCCAAAGGCCTGTTCCTGCTTTAGCTGAGCGTCTGCAGAGATTCTGCAAGTCTCCAGATAGACTCGATTTGTGATCTGGTGACATTTGCAGTTTACCAGATTGTAAAGAATCCCTTGATTTTGTTGTCGTTGTTCTTTTATTTTTCTTCTTCAGAGTTTTAAAAGAAAGAGAAGGAGTTCGCGGAAAAATTAGTGCAATGAAAACATTTGACTGATCTTTATTTCAGTTGATACGTAATATTTCTTCTAAGGCTTTATTTTTTCCGTGTTAGTTTTGTTGAAACTTGAAAAAGGGGGTATTTCCCTTGAGGTTCTTCTCACTTGAAGAGCATAAGAAAAGAATGACTTCCCAGTAACGGCTGTCGTATCTTTGTCCAAAACCACCACACACAGCATCCAGCATTATGGCATCTGTGTCAAGAACAATACTTAGATTGGAAACTTCCGGTGAGAGACAAGGCAATCAGTTCTGGAGTTGTGAACTGAGCAAAATCCGAGTTTACTGCAACTGAGTCAGGTTATGTTCCAAGGAGCTACCTTGTTCTTGAAGTACATCAGCGACTTGTCAGCAGGTTTGACATCTTTAGTCAGTGACACAGCATGACATAAAGGCGCTGTCTCCCTCAAAGACCAAGACGATCACCAGAAGGACCTGGACAGGTTTGTCATCTGGGACAGCGAAGAATGATATTAGTTCAACTCCCCCAAATGCTCAGTTGTCCACATGAAACGGCGTCTCACAACAAAGTTGTATACTAACTCATTACATGGCCACCAGCTCCAAGCCAAAGTAGAGAACAGGAAAACACGGATTTAAGCTCACCCGCTCTCAACCGGTCTTAACCGGTTTCGAGCGGCCGCCCTTAAATCCGTGTTTTCCTGTTCTCTGACAAGTAAGACTTCAATAACCAAAAAATAACGATTATCTACAAATAAACATACTGTGTAGGATTATCTGTTTTCAATACTAATTTACTAAACTTTTCAGATTTTAGTTTTTGTTTAATCATGTGTTTTTCCTGGTCATTTTCAATAACATCATTTTCACGCAAACATTCATCAAATGCATCTCTGTCTTTCATGTGAAATAAAACTACAGTCTTTAACTGTTCTCTAAAGTCTTTTAAAACCGAGTTATATTTTTGGCATAAAATCCACACTTATCCCAGCATGTCTTCCACTGAAAGCTAGTTTCGACAAAGTGTTTCTCTTTTTAACTATGTCTCTTTCTGCTGAACAGTCATCTATAATAAATAGTGTCTGCGTTCCCTCAAACAATATAAAAAAGCGTTCTAGACACTCACTCAGTTTATTGCTAGGATTAACTAAAAATATGTTATCATCAGTCCATATAAACCTTCTATCATGATATGCTTTGTTCCATTTAAGTGTTGGGCAGAAAATCACAATATGATCAAAATTATAACGATAAACTGTTTGTAACAGGTTGAGGATAAATATTGTTTTTCCACAACCAGTTTGTCCACAAATTAATGAACAATGAGGGGTTTTTGTCATAAAGTTTAACTGCTCCTTTAGTTTTATAATAGAATTTAATCTAATTCAGTTATTATGTTTATCATACTCTCTGTTAGAACCTGTTCAGTATAATAAAATCCTATGAGGCCTAAATGTGTAACATTAATCCAATTCAGTTCTGTAAGATTGTTTCTATTTAAGTCAACATCGATTTTGTTGCTTGTTGTTATGACCTTAACATCCTCACCATTGTGAAGAACGACGATGGTAACTTTAAGATGTTTAACGTCTAAGTTTTGCCAGCTAATATTAATTCCTTTTATAAGGACGTCACTAACGCCCACAACCCCATCCCTCTCCACATCTTTAAAGACAGAAATTTCAAATATCATTGTGAACGTATCTCCTAATTTTCTGCTTGGAAAGAACTGTAATTTTGTAGAAGCTTTCTTTAAAACCGTTTCTCTTCTGTGGAGGATGTACTGTTTTTTCCCATACGGGATATTTCAATCTCTTTCCGACTATTGTCGTCCGGCATAAGACTTACATGTAAAGGGCCAGAGTTGAATGCTTTTCTGAAACTTTTTTGACGGCTAAAAAATGTAAATGGGCTTATGAATTCAAATTTTATTTCCCATTCTAAATATGGTTCTAAGTGCCATTTGCTGTCAGGTTTTCGAACTATTTTATATTCATACTGGCCAGCATTATTTGCTTCTACATTGCGTAGTTGTTCTAGTTTAGGAAACTTTTTGTTGTCGCTAACCTCTTTGCGTTTATAATCACCATCTTTAGTGTACTCAAACCCATACAAAGTGCCTATTTCACCATTCTGTTCAAAGTCTGTAACGTCTGCAAGGTCTTTTAATTCTAAAGTTATACACCTCACAGGCGCTAATGTAACTCCCGATTCTTCTGGCCCACGCGACATTTTTTAGTACAACTTATTATTTTATTTCCAAAACAATGTGCAGGTTATCACATTTTACGACTTTCCCCGTTTTGTCTTTAATCTTTATATTAAATGATCCGACCCTCCCAACAAACTAATCTTTTAAACTGTAAATTGGGGAATTGTATAATTTCATAATCGCAATATGCAGCTTTCCCTGATGGAAGAGCCCTTAAAACAGTTGAGGGCCTTTCATCATATAAGTTTTCATCAGTGCTTAGCTCATCCAAATGAACATAGAGTAAATGAATGTAATGCAAGATCGAGCGGATTTTCTCCCTCATAAGTAGTTTTGTTTTGTGTAACTATAAATCTATGATTGCCATCTGCAAAGCCTAACATTTTAGCTAGCTCTACATCAAACAAGTAACCTACTTCTTCTTTTTCAGGTTTGAATGTCAACATTGTTTTTAGATTCGCATTGTTAAGTTTGAGAGTAATGTCGAAGTTACTCATTGCTTCTTTTAGTGAGCAAAACCCGTAAAACACATCAGGTATGATTAACTGGCCAACTAAGTTTCCTCTATTATTAAATTTTTTAATCTTATTATTCCCCTTGGCTTCAGTTATATTAAACCATACGACTTTGTAGAATATTTCATGAAGCGCAACCATTTTGGTTCCACAATTGTTATCAATAGCATGCTCTAAAAACGAAGGACGGTCTTGAGTTGTTATTGTTACAAACATTTTT
>CM031597.1:57101211-57111652 GCA_018398815.1 Conus ventricosus | reverse complement strand
CAAATCTGCCTTTTCATCATACATACTTCCAGGCATAAGATCAAATTGGGAAACTGCTTTTCTTATAGATAAGATAATGTTGCTTAGCCCAGCGACCGCAAAGGGCACATCAGGGCTGTCACCACGTTAAAATCACTCACCGTATAAAAAAAATAAATAAAATAAAAAAAACCCCTTTCACACATCTCTTTAAATGACATCGTCTAGAAAACGTACCAGAAACTTCGTTAAAAATCTTTCTTCCGTAAAATCTTAAATCAGATGAAAATGTTAATTTCTCTCAAAAACTCAAGGATCACGTCAGGCGGGACATCCCTGAACAGGATCTTCATGGACTCCGCTGTAAATGTTATGTCTCACATCGTGCAAATCCCAACACTCTAAAAGAACATGTTTCATTGTGAGTGGTGCATGACATGGAATGCACCACGGAGCTTCTTCACTCTTTAAAAGGTAGGAATGGGTAAAATACGAATGGCCGGTGTGCAGCCGGCACAGAACCGTTTCCTCTTTACGACCTCCTGACGTAGATGGGAGGAAGTCCTTAAGGTTTGGACGGATCTGAAAGAGTTTGTTACTCGTCTGTGTGTTCCAATCCTCCTGCCAGAGGTCTCTCACATAATCGTTAATTTTGGGTTTCACATCTGAGCAGGGGATATAAATGTTGGACAGTTTCTCTCTTGTGGCGTTCTTGGCTAAACGATCAACCATTTCGTTCCCGCCGATGCCAACATGACCAGGAACCCAAGCCAGAATAATGTTGTAACCGTTCGCTTTCAACTTGCTAAAAAGTTCAAAAAAATGTAAAAGTTCTGGATGCTGAAGGTTGCGGCCAGCTATGGCCTCCAAAGCTGACAGCGAATCCGACAGAACCAGAAAGTCCCTCTTCGAAGATTGTGAGATTATCTTCAAAGCCAGAACCAGAGCAGTAAGTTCAGCAGAATAGACAGAAGCATCTGAATGATATGTTCCAACAGTATCTGAGAAGGAGCCCCAGGGCAGTAGGCTGCACAGGCCACTCCATCTTCAGACTTGGAACCGTCAGTGAAAACTTTTTGATAGGATGGAATTTGGAACAGAGGTCAGCATACAATGCCTTGTACGCCAGAGAGCTGGTAGACTCTTTGCGAAAAGCTGCAAGATCGAAACGAATCTCTGGTGTGAAAAAGGTCCACGGAGGTTGATCCGAAACTTGGAAAAATCGGACACAACTCCTAGATCTAGACCTGCATTCCGCACGTGAGGCTGCATACGAAGACCAAACGGCGGAATACATTTCGGGTTGTTTTCAAACTTACTTTGGAACGGAGGGTCAAAGACACAGTCATAGGCAGGATTCTGCGGTTCTGAGAACAGTCGGACATAATAATTCAAAGACAGTTTCAGCCTGCGGTTGGACAGTGAAGGTTCACCCGCCTCTGCGTACAGGCTGTACACAGGGGTGGTGCGGAATGCTCCAAGACAGAGACGAAGCCCTTGATGGTGGATAGGGTACAAGAGTTTGAGATAAGACGATCTTGCAGAGCCGTACACGGCACAACGTAGTCCAGTTTGGAAGGACCAAGGCTCTGTAGAGGTGCAGCAAAGTTTCTTGTCAGGCCCAGTCGGTGTGCGCTACGACCCGCAGAATATTCAGTGCTTTCTGGCAAGCAGTTTTGAGGTTTTTGATGTGACTGAGAAAGTTAAGTTTCTGGTCAAAAACAACCCTAGAAATTTGCCTCTTTGACAGCTGGAATGGGAGATTTCCCTACTTGAAGATCAGGATCTGGAAAAAAACTGACGGAAAATTATGGAAGTGAATACACTGTGTTTTTGTAGCAGAAAAGGTGAAACCGTTTTCATCCGCCCACTGATGGATTTTATCCACGCAAAGCTGGAGCCTGCGCTGGACACTCGGATACAGGCTTCAGTTGCGTAGACAGCGAAATCATCCACAAACAATGAGCAGTCTGAACCCTGCTGAACTGATTTCACAATGTTGTTAATCTTGATGCTAAAGAGGGCAGGAGACAGTATGCTCCCCTGTGGAACACCAACTCCTGCTCGTGGACATAAGCGAGAGTGGTGCCACCCGGACCTGAAACTGTCGTTCTGCCAAAAATTTTGAATGAAAAGCGGAAGATGACCTCGAAAACCCAGATCATGGAGATCATGAAGTATCCCCGACTTCCAGGTGGTATCGTAGGCCTTCTGCAAGTCAAAGAAAATTGCCACTGCATGCTGTTTGTTCAAAAAAGCGTTCCGAAGTGTAGATTCCAGACGAATCAATGGTCACTGTAGTCCGATGTTTGCGGAAACCACACTGTTCTTTCGCCAAAAGGCCATCGGTTTCCAGTTTCACATGAGCCTAGCATTGACCATTTTCTCCATCAGTTTACAGACACAGCTGGTCCAAGCTATGGGACGGTAGTTTGATGGAATAGAAAGATCTTTTCCAGGTTTGGGGATGGGAATAATGAGGGCTTTTCGCCAAGAGGGTGGAAAGAAACCTGTAGTCCACACATGGTTGTATACTGTAGCAGTATGTTCAGACCTTCTTGCGGAAGATGTTTCAACAGTTGATAATGAATTTCATCTATACCTGGAGAGGAATCGCTGCAAGAGAGTAAGGCAGATTTCAGTTCGTTTAACGTGAAAGGAAGATTGTAGTCTTCCATGTTGTCTGACGAAAAGTTGCAGGGTGATTTTTCTTTAAGGGCTTTGTTTTTGACAAAAGTGGCTGATTTGTTAGAAGAGGAGGAATTCTTTTCAATTGTTGAAGCAAGCAGATTAGCAACTGCTTTTTCTCTGTTATTAAAGAGTCCGAAAACTTGAGATGGTTCACAGTGGGACAGGTGTTCTTCCCTTTGATTTTCTTAATGATGTTCCAAACTTTTTTCTTGGATGTTTTCGATGTCAGCCTGGAGCAGAAGCTTCTCCAGGACAGACGTTTACTGATTTAAAAGTGTGTCTCGATTTAGCACGGAGTTTTCTGATGGGCTCGAGTGTTGGGACCCGAAGGTCGTTGATATACCCGACGCTGAGCCCGTTTTCAAACTTTGGAAATTTGTGGCAGTCTGAATCGAACCAGGGTGTTTTTGGCATTTGGAGTTTGTCGGAAGACACTGGAATACAGGCTTTAGCACATTTGATCACAGTGTTAGTCAGAGATTCTGCTGGGTCCGGACTCTGAAGAAAATCAGTGTCCTGGAATTCCTTAGAAATAGTGGCTGCAAATAGATCCCAGTTTGCTTTCTTATAATTTAGATGTTGAGAGACAGAGACGTGTTCAGTTATTACGGGTTGTAGAAGGACAGGGAAATGGTCACTTCCGTGCAGATCGTCATGGACAGACCACTCATAGTCCAGGACCAGCGAGGGGTCACAAACCGACAAATCTAAACCGAAAGTGAACCTGTGGAAGAGTGGAGGTAAGTTGCAGATCCGTCGTTCAGACAACACAAATCCAAATCCGAAAGGACATCCTCAATTAGCAGACCTCTGGATGACGTACTGACACTACCCCAAAGAGATAAGAGAGAGATAATGTTGCTTATAGCCCAGCCGACCGCAAAGGGCCATATCAGGCTGTCACCACGTTAAAATCAACTCACCAGTCATATAAAAAAAAAAATTAAAAAAAAAAAATTTAAAAAAAAAAAAAAAAAAAAAAAAAAACACCTTTCATACATCTCGTTAAATGACATCGTCTAGAAACGCACCAGAAACTTTGTTAAAAATCTTTCTGCCGTAAAATTTTAAATCAGATGAAAAATGTTAATCTCTCTCAAAAACTCAAGGATCACATCAGGCGGGACATCCCTGAACAGGATCTTCATGGACTCCGCTGTAAAATGTTTGTGTCTCACATCGTGCAAGTCCCAACACTCTAAAAGAACATGTTTCATTGTGAGTGGCGCATGACATGGAATGCACCACGGAGCTTCTTCACTCTTTAAAAGGTAAGCATGGGTAAAATACGAATGGCCGGTGTGCAGCCGGCACAGAACCGTTTCCTCTTTACGACCTCCCGACGTGGATGGGAGGAAGTCCTTAAGGTTTGGACGGATCTGAAAGAGTTTGTTACTCGTCTGTGTGTTCCAATCCTCCTGCCAGAGGTCTCTCACATAATCGTTAATTTTGGGTTTCACATCTGAACAGGGGATATAAATGTTGGACAGTTTCTCTCTTGTGGCGTTCTTGGCTAAACATCAACCATTTCGTTCCCGCCGATGCCAACATGACCAGGAACCCAAGCAAGAGCAATGTTGTAACCGTCCGCTTTCAACTTGCTAAAAAGTTCAAAGAAATGCAAAAGTTCTGGATGCTGAAGTTGCGGCCAGCTATGGCTTCCAAAGCTGACAGCGAATCCGACAAAAACCAGAAAGTCCCTCTTGAAGAATGTGAGATTATCTTCAAAGCCAGTACCAGAGCAGTAAGTTCAGCAGAATAGACAGAAGCATCGGAATGGATATGTTCCAACAGTATCTGAGAAGGGGCCCCAGGGCAGTAGGCTGCACAGGCCACTCCATCCTCAGACTTGGAACCGTCAGTGAAAACTTTTTGATAGGATGGGAATTTTCGAACAGAACTCAGCATACAATGCCTTGTACGCCAGAGAGCGGGTAGACTCTTTGCGAAAAGCTGCAAGATCGAACGAAACTCTGGTGTGAAAAAGGTCCACGGAGGTTGATCTGGAAACTTGGAAAAAATCGGAAACTACTTCCGGGTCTAGACCTGCATTCCGCACGTGAGGCTGCATACGAAGCCCAAACGGCGGAATACATTTCGGGTTTGTTTCAAACTTACTTTGCAAGGGAAAGGTCAAAAACACAGTCATAGGCAGGATTCTGCGGTTCTGAGAACAGTCAGATGTAATAATTCAAAGACAGTTTCAGCCTGCGGTTGGACAGTGAAGGTTCACCTGCCTCTGCGTACAGGCTGTACACGGGGGTGGTGCGGAACGCTCCAAGACAGAGACGAAGCCCTTGATGGTGGATAGGGTCCAAGAGTTTGAGGTAAGATGATCTTGCGGAGCCGTACACAGCACAACAGTAGTCCAGTTGGAACGGACCAGGGCTCTGTAGAGGTGCAACAAAGTTTTCTTATCAGCGCCCCAGTCGGTGTGTGCTACGACCCGCAGAATATTCAGTGCCTTTTGGCAAGCAGTTTTGAGGTTTTTAATATGGCTGAGAAGTTAAGTTTTTGGTCAAAATGACTCCCAGAAATTTGGGCCTCTTTAACAGCTGGAATGGGAGATTTCCCTACTTGAAGTTCCGGATCTGGAAAAAACTGACGGAAATTATGGAAGTGAATACACTGGGTTTTTGTAGCAGAAAAGGTGAAACCGTTTTCATCCGCCCACCGATGGATTTTATCTACGCAAAGCTGGAGCCTGCGCTGGACACTCGGGTACAGGCTTCCAGTTGCGTAGACAGCAAAATCATCCACAAACAATGAGCAGTCTGAACCCTGCTGAACTGATTGAACAATGTTGTTAATCTTAATACTAAAGAGGGCAGGAGATAGTATGCTCCCCTGTGGAACACCCAACTCCTGCTCGTGGACATCAGAGAGAGTGGTGCCAACCCGACCTGAAACTGTCGTTCTGCCAAAAAATTTTGAATAAAAAGCGGAAGATGACCTCGAAAACCCAGATCGTGGAGATCATGAAGTACCCCCCGACTTCCAGGTGGTATCGTAGGCCTTCTCCAAGTCGAAGAAAATTGCCACTGCATGCTGCCCTGTTTAAAAAAGCGTTCCTAAGTGTAGATTCCAGACGAATCAAATGGTCAACTGTACTACGATGTTTGCGGAAACCACACTGTTCTTTCGCCAAAAGGCCATCGGTTTCGAGTTTCCACATGAGCCTAGCATTGTCCATTTTTTCCATCAATTTACAGACACAGCTGGTCAAAGCGATGGACGGTAGTTAGATGGATTAGAAAGATCTTTTCCAGGTTTGGGGATGGGAATAATGAGGGCTTTTCCGCCAAGAGGGTGGAAAGCAACCTGTAGTCCACACGTGGTTGTATACCTGTAACAGGATGTTCAGACCTTCTTGCGGAAGATGTTTCAATAGTTGATAATGAATGTCATCTATACCTGGAGAGGAATCGCTGCAAGAGAGTAAGGCAGATTTCAGCTCGTTTAATGTGAAAGGAAGATTGTAGTCTTCCATGTTGTCGGATGAAAAGTTGCAGGGTGATTTTTCTTTTAGGGCTTTGTTTTTGACAAAAGTGACTAAATTTATTAGAAGAGAGGAATCTTTCAATGGTTGAAGCAAGCAGATTAGCAACTGCTTTCTTCTCTGTTATTAAAGAATCCGAAAACTTGAGATGGTTCACAGTGGGACAGGTGTTTCTTCCCTTTGATTTTCTTAATGATGGTCCACACTTTTTTCTTAGAAGTTTTTGATGTCAGCCTGGAGCAGAAGCTTCTCCAGGACCGACGTTTACTGATTTTAAAAGTGTGTCTTGATTTAGCACGGAGTTTCTGATGGGCTCGAGCGTTGGGACCCGAAGGTCGTTGGTATACCTGACGCTGAGCCCGTTTTCTAACTTTGGAAATTTGTTTGGGATTCTGAATCGAACCAGGGTGTTTTTGGCATTTGAAGTTTATCGGAAGACACTGGAATACAGGCTTTAGCACATTTGATCATAGTGTTAGTCAGTGATTCCAGCTGGATCCGGACTCTGAAAAAAATCAGTGTCCTGGAACTCCTTAGAAACAGAGGCTGCAAATAGATCCCAGTTTGCTTTCTTATAATTTAGATGCTGAGAGACAGAGATGTGTTCAGTTATTACAGGTTGTAGAAGGACAGGGAAATGGTCACTTCCGTGCAGATCGTCATGGACAGACCACTCATAGTCCAGGACCACGAGGGGTCACAAACCGACAAATCTAAACACGAAAGTGAACCTGAGGAAGAGTGGAGATAAGTTGCAGATCCGTCATTCAGACAACACAAATCCAAGTCTGAAAGGACATCCTCAATCAGCAGACCTCTGGGGGACGTACCGGCACTACCCCAAAGAGGATTGTGACCGTTAAAGTCACCAACAGCAAAAAAGGTCGAGGAAGTTCTTCTATCAGACTGACAAGGTCCTGACGACAAACCGGGACAGAAGGTGAGAGATAAAGGGAACAGATTGTCACAGTCTTGTGGAGAGTGACTCTCGCAGCTACAGCCTGAAGGGAGGTAGACAGAGTGACAGGACTATACAACAAGGTTTTGTGTAGGAGAAGGGCAACACCGCCCGACAGTCCCAACGTGGATGGTTGTGCAGGTTTCGAAAGAATATTAAAGCCAGAAAGAGTAAAGGTCTTCTGGCTTTGAATTTGATTTCTTGAAGAGCCACGACGGAAGGTTTTAGAGACTGACACAGAAGCTGCAGCTCCTCGAAGTTGGAATTTAGACCACGGATATTCCAATGGAATATTGTACAATCCATGGTGCAGAGGCGAAAAGGAGAGAAATCAGGTCATCTCCTCTTCAACGTCCGCTTCTAATGGAGCGAATTTATTAGTTAGTTTCACTGGACTGTGGTGGTCTTTGGACATGCTGGCAGACTTGCCCGCAGGTGACAAAGGCTGGAGTTTGGAGATGGTGGAGGTCTGGATTTGGGAGATGGTGGAGGTTTCTTCCTCATCTCCACCATCTCCACACTGGGTTGAACTCCCCTTTCCCGCACGGGCACTGGACAGAGGAATTCGAGTTGCGGGTGCTGGTTTTTTAATCTGCCCAGCAGCAGATGTTGTAGACTGCTGGGCAGTCTGAGGGGTGGCGGATTTTTTGCCTCCACCAGGGGCATTCACTGTGGGTTGGGAGGTGGTGGACCTGCTTCCCACCAAAGCTATCTGTCTTCCTGGCAAAGTTTTAGAGAAAGTAAAATCGTCAGTCTGGCAGCAGACTGAACGTGTCGATACTTTTTTTACCGCCGAAGCGTATGAAGATGCTGTTGGCGTCTGACTGCCAACAACTTGCCTGCGGGCTTCAAAAAACAAGATCTTCTTTTCTGTTTTTACCTTTTGGATGGTCGACTCTTGTTTCCAGACAGGGCAGTTGCGTGAAGAGGAGGGGTGGTCGCCACCGCAGTTGCACAATGCGCCGGGTCTTTACACGGCCCATCATGGTTGCCTTGCAACAAACCCCACACACCTCCTGCCCAGAACAGCGGTCTCTGACATGACCAAACTTCTGGCATTTGAAGCAACGCATTGGAGACGGAACATACATTTGTATACGGACATTCAGATATCCTACCTTGATGACAGGAGGCAGCACAGGATTGCAGAATGTCAGAAAGAGGGTGTTGGTGTCCACTCTTTCTGCACCTTTTTTCACTGTCACCCTATGCACCTCTGTCACACCCTGGGATGCCAGTTCCGCTTTGATCTCTGCCTCTGAGACTCCTCTAAGATCTGGGCATCGAATGACTCCCTTAGAGGAATTCAGCTGTTTATGGGGGGTCACCCGGATCTCTCGGTCTACAAGCTTTGTAGCTTTCAGCAGCTGCACTGATTGTTTTTTACTTTTACACTGGATGAGAAAGGTGCCGTTTCTGAGTCGCTTTATGGACTGTGGGTCTCCTGCAATACCTTGGAAGCCCTTCTGTATTGCAAACGGGCTTAGTGCAGAAAGAGGTTTGTCCTGCTCCTTACTTTCCATGATCAACCAAGAAGACCAAAATCCTGACAACTGCCTTGTTTCATTTTCAGAATCAGAGTCTCCATCGGACTCCTGTGACGACCTTTGCGAAAATGACGGAACTTTTCTTTTTTTGGGGGATGATGTTTAATGGAAGTCATATTTATAGGCAAAAATTTCATCTCTCCCTTACCCACCCACCTTGGAGTCCAACTAAGGGGCCAGGGCCAAGAATCACTATCTTGACCCCTTCCAGGCTTCAGGAGAGACATACAACAGACAAAACCTACCAACCCTATCCCCCCTGATCTGCTCAACTCCCGGGAACAGAGAGCTGAGCACTGCAGGGGTTACCTTGGCCAGCCGGAGAAATGCCTGTTTTGACCCAGCCCCAAGAAGGGGAGCCGATTAGTACACCGGGCCAAAGTGTACTCCTGTCTAGGAGAGGTCCGAGCCAAAGTTTATGTGTTGAAGCGCTGGCCCCTCAATCACCAGGATCTCATTCCCCTCCGACACAGGTCGCAACCGCACGGCAAACGCGGCGGATCTTAAGGGAGACCACAGAGAGAAAAGGAGTGTGGAAAAGAAGACTTGAAGGGGAGACGAAGATAGAAAAGGGCCAATAAGGAGGCAGAAAACAAGAAAAGGAGAAAAGGGGGGTTACTCTTAGTCAGGATCCTCACCCTTAGCCTATCTGACATGGGAAGCCCTACCAGGGGCATCAACTCCTTACCACGTTACGCTTAGGCCAAACAGCATCTGCACCTCTCAGGCCTAGAAGCAGTGTGAAAAAAACAGCCTATCTTCGAGTATTGATGCCCCCGCCAGCAAAGCCTAAGGGATCACTGGACCACGCAAACCCTCCGACCACGACAAGGTCGCAACCCCCCCGGAGGGACTACCCCAAAGAGGATTGTGACCGTTAAAGTCACCCAACAGCAAAAAAGGTCGAGGAAGTTCTCCTATCAGACTGACAAGGTCCTGACGACAAACCGGGACAGAAGGTGGAAGATAAAGAGAACAGATTGTCACAGTCTTGTGGAGAGTGATTCTCGCAGCCACAGCCTGAAGGGAGGTAGACAGAGCGACAGGACTATACAGCAGAGTTTTGTGTATGAGAAGGGCAAAAACCGCCCGACAATCCCAACGTGGATGGTTGTGCAGGTTTTGAAAGAATATTAAAGCCAGAAAGAGTGAAGGTCTTCTGGCTTTGAATTTGAGTTTCCTGAAGAAACCACGACGGAAGGTTTTATAGATTGACATAGAAGCTGCAGCTCCTCGAAGTTGGAATTTAGTCCACGGATATTCCAATGGAATACTGTACTATCCATGGCGCAGAGGGAGAAAAGGAGAGAGATCAGGTCATCTCCTCCTCAACGTCTGCTTCTAAAGGTGTAAATTTATTGTTTAGTTTCACTGGACTGTGTTGGTCTACAGACCTGCTGGCAGACATGCCAACAGGTGAAGAAGGTCTGGATTTGGGAGACGGTGGAGGTTTCTTCCTCATCTCCACCATCTCCACACTGGATTGAACCCCCTTGCCCGCACGGGCACTGGACAGAGGAGTTCGAGGTGGAGGTGCTGGTTTTTTAATCTGCCAGCAGCAGATGTTGTAGGCGGATTTTTTGCCTCCCCCAGGGCATTCACTTTGGGTTGGGAGGTGGTCACGGCTTTTCCCTTTTCCCTGCCAGACTGAAACACTTAGTCCATCCCGCGTGACCCGCTGACCCTGACCGAGTTCAGCGATGGTAGTGGTGCCAGCCCCACACACTTTGGCTCCCTTCCTTCTTTGAGACGTTGTAGCAGAGCGCT